>KZ538011.1:0-100125 GCA_000934665.2 Catajapyx aquilonaris
TCACGTGGTATATGGACGACCCCTTATATAAATATGACACCAAACGATACCAAACTAAAAATTATGTGACGTGCTGGCGCTGTCATAACGATACCAGTTAGCTCGCTCCGGCTCGCTCATACCCAAAGTGCTAACAGTTTCATTGCTGAGCATATGTTTTTATTCATGTGAGTGGTTGTGTATAGGTGCACTGCTTTGCCTGGGGGCATGTAATGCTGTTAGGCAGGCCCGTATACCGTATTACAAACAAGTATCATTACACCCGCGAGTAGTCTTAGAGTAGGCAGGCATCACGAAAAGGGAAAAGCAAGACGAAAAGGCATTTCGTATTGTATCGTATATCCATCGTACTGTATGTCTATCGTATCACCTCTATGCCTCTTACTTTTCGCGCAGTGCGGCAGCGGTGCCACAGGTGGCAGTTCGGCCACGGGCCACAGCACACACTCACCGACCCCGGCAGACCTCACAAATCGCAACAAAACTCACAAACCCTATCTAATAACACCAGAAGGCGCGAACAGTTTGCCTCCCAACAAGAGGGCCCGCCTTCGTTTTGATGACGTAGAGCTAAAAGGTCCATATTATTAATACCAGACTGTGACGGAAACTCCTCCCGCACTGTAGGGCCTACAACATTGGGAGTGGTCTCTAAATCTTGCCAGCATTTTCTATATTTGCAAACCACTTTGGTTTTTTGGAAATAGTGTACAGAGAATTTATAAAACGTAAAAAAACGCCGACCGACTAAAAAAAAAGAAGCCGATCGCGACCTTTCCACGGAATTCCCATTTCCGCCGTTCCGGGCGCGGGGCGCCACCTCCAGGTTGGCGACTCGCTTACTTCTGCAATCCACCGTCGGATGTCGCTGCATGGTCCGCGTCTTTCTCTCTCTCTCTCTCTCTCTCTCTCTCTCTCTCTCTCTCAACTTTACAAATTTGCCTAATTTTGGCAAGTTGGTGCCTATTAGTTTAATGAAATAATATTAAATTAATAATATAATAATATATTAATGAATTGTTATAATGAGGAGGAAACGGTCAAATTTCACGGGAGACTTTAACGTGTGCATCAGTGACTAGCGTGCCTAGCTCCCGATTGGCCGATTCCACAAGTATAGTTCGCGGCAGCCAATCACGGCCCGTCTAAGGTGTGCTACGGCTGCCCCGTATAACTCCCCTTTGTTCGTTAGAATCCCAAGTTTCGAACGCGTCTTTCTCATTCGGATTTGGGGAGTTCATCCAGCGAACATGGAGAAAGGTGACCAGGAGTCCTCTTCTCAGAGCAGGCCTCGCGGGCCATGGCCTGAATATTCTCTGATGGACGAGAAGACGTACGAAACTTGGCCGATGCCCGTCATGCCGGACCCAGGGCAATGGAACGTGTTCGACTACACGTATCCGGATGACCACCAACTGTCGGAGGAGCTGTGCCACCTCTTCCTGCAGCCTAGGCCCGTTCGTAGGAACTGCAATGGAAAGGCCCTCGACGATCCGGTGCCCATCAGGCCCCAGCACTGGAACTCTGGTATTTGCTGACTCCATCAATTTTATACATGGTGAAAATAGCAGTAGTTGTTACGGTCCTCTGAAATTTCGAATTAAAGATCAAATGGAACGTTCCAAATGGGGATACAACATGTACTGTATGGGGAAGGATAGGAATAGTGATTATTGTTAACTCATTGTTAGAAACTGGTACCAGCTGCCGTGAGTGGTTCCACCAGACCAGGCCACCATGGATGAGGAATTATCGGCACAGGAGGCCAAGAATAAGCACTGATACAGGTAAGTGTACCACATCACATGTTGACTATCCTTCAACGACATGGTAAAATTCAAAGGATTACTTGCTTTGGTCTGGCGTGCACATTTACATTTACCATATCTGCGTAAGGACCTGAAATGCCACACAGGCACTGTGTATTTTACAGCCATTAAATGTGTTGCGTTACATGTCACATCAATACTGAAGGTGGTACTATCGGGTTCAAATACTTTTGGCCTGGCCACTTTATCCTGGTTTTGAAGCAACCCTTCGCACAGACCTCACGTTAAGGAGGTGTGTGTGTGTGAAGGGTTGCTTCAAAACCAGGATAAAGTGGCAAAAAGTATTTGAACCCGATAGTACAACATGGGTAACAGTACCACTGCTGACATTTGGTGCCTTTTCACAATGACAGTGCAGTAGTTAAATAATAATGCAAGTGTCTCACATAAATGTGTCCAATATCCTTCCAGGGTATCGGTACTTGAAATAGTACAATAATTCTCTTGTGATTGATTAAAATGGGAAGAGTATGGATGCATACTCCTTATTATTCGTTGCTAAAGGTTTTTCTCGTGCCTCAGATGATGGTATGGATGAATTCAGAAGCAATGGTAGGGAGGAGTCCTATTTCCCAGAACCAGTAGCAAGCTCCTCTAACCATATGAATCAAGTGCTGGGGTCATCATCCCTGTACCATTCCAGCACTCCAAATAGCCTTTTGGGCATAAGCCTTACAAGCAAGGGATTTGGGGCAGGCAGCAAGGGTATCCATGAGGACACTTTTCCTGCAAGTGATGGGTTCCATGCAGACATTTCCAGCAAGAGTGAGTACACCCATATTCAAGTGAAAAATTTTGGGCGAACATCAGATGTAATTAAGTAAGCCATTCCACCCATAAAGGATTGGGACCTGGAGCTCGCAGCATCCTTGAGCGACACTATTCCACCGGTGAGGGATTTGGAGCAGGGGCTGTGGACAATCATGAGGCAAGCAGTTACCCAACTAGTTTGGAGGGGTTTGGAGCAAGGTCTTCCAGCAACAATGACATGAGCAGCTACCACAGCCAGGGGTTTGGAGTAAGGTCTATCAGCAATATTGAGATGCCCAGCTACCCCAGTGAGAAGTTTGAGGCCAGAGCTACCAGCAACAATGATATGACCAGCTACCCCAGTGAGAGGTGTGCGGCCGGAGCTACCTGCAAGCATGAGATGAGCACCTATCCCAGTGAGAGGTGTGCGGCCGGAGCTACCTGCAAGCATGAGATAAGTACCTATCCCAGTGAGAGGTGTGCGGCCGGAGCTACCAGCAAGCATGAGCTGAGCACCTACCCCAGTGAGAGGTGTGCGGCCAGAGCTACCAGCAAGCATGAGGTGAGCACCTATCCCAGTGAGAGGTGTGCGGCTGGAGCTACCAGCAAGCATGAGATGAGCACCTATCCCAGTGAGAGGTATGAGACAAGAGCTACCAGCAACCAGATGAGCAGCTACCCCAATCTGGGGTTTGGAGCCAGATCTGTCAGCAACAGTGAGAGGTTTGAGGCCAGAGCTACCAGCAACCATGAGATGAGCACCTCCGCCAGTGAGATGTATGAGCAGGCCAGAGCTACCAGGAACAATGAGATGAGCAGCTCCTCTACAGTTGAGGCATGTCAGGCCAAGTCTGCCACCAACATGACCAATGAAGGGTTCTGGGCTGTCAACAGCAGTGATGGCAGCGGCCATACTATCAATGACAAGCTATGGCCTAGTATCAGCAGCAGCAACTATGAGAGAATAAGCCGACCCACCAACAATGAGGAATTTGGGGTAAAGGCCAGAAATGAGGGCAGTGGCTCTTCCAATGCAGGGATGTGGAACAGCATAGTAAGCAACAGTGCTGAGGAGAGCCAGCCCTCTAATAGTGGGTTTTGGTCCAACATCGTCGTCAACTCAATAAGGAACCCCCACCAGCAACAGCAGAAGCTCCTCCTTGATGCTCTGCTCCTATCCAGCTCAGAGCCTGGAAATAGGCCCAGTGCATCTGGCCAAAGCAGCCGCCACAACACTGCTGGGGGCAGTCGTACCAGTGCAACTGCAAATGTGGCACAGCGCAACACTAGCTTTCGGGGAGGTGCAGCTACAGGAATGCCTTCAAGTGGAAATGGAGGAAAGGCGCCAGGTCACCAAATGTTTTGCGTGTTTTGCAAGGTAATTATATACAAATTTTTAATGATTGCAATAGAGAATTTGAAAATTCATTATTATTAGTTTTTATTCCTTATTATTAGTGTGATTCAATTACTGAGCCATTTAGTAGCACAGGTAATGTGGTATTATATTGATAATGTATACATTCATGATGCTCCCTTCTGTATTGCATGAGCCTCTGTTAATGTGTTTTTGTTACTTATTATAGGGAACAAAATTGAACTTTTTTCTGGCACACGGACTTGATTTTGAAATTCCAGTTGTATTTTTTGCGCTGATTTCAAATATATTAACCATTTTCTTCTATCACCCACAGTTGTTGAGTAATAATCATTTTTATGGTAGCAATGAACTTCCTTCAATGTAGGCCTACATAATTATAGGTAGCACTGATCGACAAAATTGCAATTTTTTTGGCGCATCCATGTGAATGTGCGATTCCTATAGTCCTCTCTGTCCTGATTTCAACTCTGTTAACCATTCGACTCTATCACCTATAGATTTTGAGTAATTGGCATTTTTACTGTAAAAAAGTACTTATTCGTATCACCGATCAACAAAATTAAAATCTTTCCGGCGCATGTACATAAATAATATGTCATTCTTATTGTATTCTTCGTGCTGATTTCAAATATAACCGATATTTTCTATAACCTACACTTTTTGAGTAATTGGCATTTTTACGGTAGGCTACTATCAAAAAACCTCTTAATGTACAGTAGAATCATACACTTTGAAATAAATTTCTGAGTAAGTAATGACTAACAGGGCTTAGTATGGGATTAGTATGGATTATTTATGATGCCCCCACTGTAGATACACCAAAATCCTCATATGGAATTATGGTTACAAAAATTATGCATATAAAGGTGACAATGAGCAATGTTCAGTAATTATATAAAAGAAGGTATGCGTTTGTTACAAGAAAATGGATACCGATATTAAAATTCTGACTACATATTTACAATCAGCGCCTACTAATAATGAGAGACACCAAAAATTGCGGCTTAAACAAAACCCAATGTTGCCCAAAATATTAATGATATTGAGCTAGGCAAAATCATAGCCTAAAATAGCTAAAAATAGCTAAAATCATAGGGTTCGGTAGGGTAAGGCCTGTTACAAGAAAATGGATGCCGATATTGAAATTTTGACTTCATATATCGGAATCAGCACATACTGAAACATGGTAAAAAGTGAAAATGGCGCAATTAACAAAACTACTGTTGACCATATATTAGTCATATTGAGCAATGTGCAGTGTACGCAACATTTGGTATGGCTGTTACAAAAAATAGAGGGTGATGGACACTTTCTGGCTTCATATTTGGAATCAGCGTGTGAGAATGCATTAGAAACAACTAAAATAGTCCATGTGCCAAAAACCTTGTTGACTATAGTGTTATCAATGTGGGATATCTTTTTATAATGGCTATTTAATTGTTTCGGATGCCCATGAATTGTATCAGTTCTAACTGAAACTTCTCATTAGTCTCATGTAGTGTGTTTCAGGTGACAGATTTCTCGAGTGAGAGGGGTCATTGTTGCTGTTTGATAGAGAGAGAGAGTAACTTAGTGAATATTCTAGAAGTGTACATGCAAAAAATACAGTTTATATTGAAAGCATAGTTGCTCATGCGGACACATTCATACACAGTAGAGGATATTGTATTGCCAGAAATGTGTGTTTTTTTTGCGCATTAATGCAAGCCACTCAAAATGCCCCTTTCTTCACACAATAAAGTGTGAAATCATAAAATGTCACAATTAAAACTAGTAAGGTTTTTGATGCTAATGTTTGGAAAACAATTAGGTAATAAATATTTTGCGGAAATGACCCGCAGAAAATTTTTACACTGGCTATACACTAAAACAACATACACTATAGGGTATAGGGTACAAGGTGTTTCATAATAATACTGACCAATGTCTAGGGTAAACTCTGAGGTAAACTCCTGCGAGGAAGAGGATAACTTTTTGTAGATCGTTTCATTTGTTCTAACGCACTGTGATACAAGGTAATTACTAATTAGCTTTTAATATGCAGTATAGTGCAGCATATCCTGGAAGGTTTACATCCAACCATGCACAGAGATCTTGTAAAAACTATGCATGAATACTCTGAGGAACTTGCCAATGCACATGGAACCTTGGGATATCGCTGGTGCTAATTTGGAAGGCATGTTTCATTGAGGGTGAAATGATCACTCTATTCCTGATTATTTGAAAAGGTGCTGATACATTATTTGCAATACAGTTTTTAGATGTCGGCCATGGGAGGTTGGATACATACCTTCCAGTATACTGTATTATTATTCTCTGGAAAAAATTAGCAATTAGAATTATCGGGGGCAGCATGGTGGTGTAGTGCTTTGCGCCACAACCTTCCACCTTTGAGGTCCCAATGAGCTCGATCCCTGGATCGGACAGATGATACTTAGAGTATGTGGATATAGAGTTTCGATGGGATCTCTTCGTATTCACATGGGTTTTCTTGGGGTTCTCCCATTCCCTCACACAATCAAAATCCATCACAGGACAGGCAATGATTAAAGATGGTACATGAAAAGATGATCCCCTAAAAAAGGCCCAAGGAGGCCTATCATGGGATACCCATTAACATTATAGATCCATTCACTCTCTTCAGGATTATATGTGCACAAATATGTAGTACAGGGTGCTTCTTGGCTGGACAGCTCTCAATGTGAATTCTTGGTTATCAGATGGTCATTTTATGTTCAAGTGCTGGTGGGCTACAGACATACTGCCTTTCTACAAAGATAATTATCTTGTCTTACTTAATCAGGAAGTACTGTATAAATTATATACTATCATTCCTAGTACAGGATTACTGCCTTTGACATTCAGATGATTCCACATTTTAAATTAAAACTTCTGCTTATGGTGATACAGTGAAACCTGTGCATGGTGGAATGGGACCCTATAATTTTTCCGTAATGGACAAATTTCCACTATAGTCGACACGGAATTCATGACTTATGCATATGCCCATTCCAAGAAAAAAAATCCACAGTGGACAGGTCTTCGCTATATTCAGGGTTTGTTATGGGTAGGTTTCACTGTACTAACATTTTAAATAGTCACGCTTGCGTGAATGGTCCTATATATTTTCCAGATATTTTATAGTCCACCTTTTGTTTGAAGCCCATTATTGTAATGAGGCATTGCTGACAAAATAACAAAATTGATCATCTAGTAGTTACCCAAAATCGCTCTAGAAGTTTTGTTGCTTTAAACAAGAGACACTATTCTGTATAGGCACTCCACCATTTGAACGTGACCAAAAGCAATGGCCTCTCTCATTCTAGAACAATGGTGAGGATGAATGTTTCTACAGCACCCACTACCTGAAGGATCAGGAGGGCAGGGTGACCTGCCCAATTCTATACAATTACACTTGCCCCATTTGTTCTGCCACCAAGGAGGAAGCCCATACCATCAAGTATTGCCCACGTAACCCAAAAGGAAACAACCCGTCTTCTTCCAGCTGTGGACAGATCATGCAAGCTGCGAGAGAGGTGCCAGACCTTACTCCTGGGAAGGTGAGACTGCTAGCACCCCGTTTCGAGAGCAGATCTCAGGACAACCCAGAACCCTCCAGCAGGACTTCCCAGCCTCCCAAATGCCATTCCGGTAAGGTGGAAGGCAATGATAGTGCCTCTGACAGCAGCGTAGATGAAGATGGAATGAAGATGGTGCACAAGGGGAAGAAACATAGGTCTAGGGCAACATCACTTTAAGGTGCTTGTAACAATCAGGAAGTGACAAATAATGGTAACCTGTTGATGTAACCCTTGGCTGAGGACGGATCAGTTAATCTAAATATGGAAGTGATGTTTGATTTCATCTTTTGTGACCTATCGCGCACAGGGGCAGTACACATATTAAGTCATCATCGAGGGGGGAGGGGGGAGGGGGGGGGGGTTCAAAAATGTCAAAAATGTGATGACATAATATGTGTGCGGCCCCACCATGGAAGTAAATTTATTTATACATTTCCAGTGATCGTCTGCTCCAAATGATGAATGTAAAATCTTACGCAGTACGCCTGCATAATTTACCTCATCATGGAATAGAAATTACCAGCTCAGGGCTTTCAGTCCTCAGGCAAGGGTCATTCATGGCAATTTACTTTTTTATTGTGTGTTACTGTAATTATGCACATTAGAATTTATGCGAATTTGGATGGTACCTGAGTTGAAATCATCATAATTCTCTCATTTTTTGTGCCAATGGAGAGTACAGGGTATGAAAATACTGCAGTTAGTTTTTTTTACTAGTGGTGAGAACTGCCAGCATATGCCTAGTATGTGAGCACAATCATACGCCATAGTTATTCATCGTGTTGGCATTGTTTTATTTCAGTTCAAGTGTTCCATTCATTGAAACTCTCTTCCCTGAATTTCTCAGTGGAAGTAAATGTTTTTATCTTTCAACTGGTGGTCTGCTCCAAAGGATAAATTTTAAAATCTTGTGCAACACTCAATTGCGCAATTGACATCGTGATAAAAATTACCAACTCATTCCTCAAGTGGGGTTCAATTGTGGCATGTGACTCTTGTGCATTGGGGTACTGCAAATGAGAATTGTCTAGAATTTAAATAGCATTTTAGTTTTATTTAATAGCAATGCTCAACCATGTGGTTTAAATTACTATCATTCATGCTACAGAGTGTGGTGCAGGTTTTTTGGTTTATGTCAGTTCTAGTGTTCCATTTTTAAAAATATAACTTCCTAGATATCAGTCTTTCACAGAGCGTCAAAGTGTTATTTCTCAGTAGCCATGTCAAAGGAAAATCATCTAGTACGAGAAATCGTAGAAATTGTGGTTCTAGTCACTTTATAGTTGCTACAACATGCCAACATGTTAAAAGAAATTTCACTTCAGTTTGCTTAAAGGTTTTTGATTTTATTGTGGGTAACTTTTTGTCTTCTCATCTGATAGGTGTCTAGTGTATATGATTTACGTTCCCGCAACTGCTCTTTTTCTATGAAGCATTTTTCAACTTATCATTCAGAGACACAAGTACTTCCCAGTACTTCCCTGGTACTTCCATTTAACTTTGAATTTTTCTTTTGCTGAAGTGATGATGTTATAATATGTCAACACTTGACAATTTGTTACAATAAGACGAATGTGAAACTCCGCAAGTTTAAATTAATCCGGACATTGTTCGTGTAAGCTGTAAGGTCACAATAATAAAAAAAAGCATTGACAAACTTGCGTACGTCGTTGTGCATGACTGTGGACGTTCCCATTATGGCAGATTAGAGAGGAATATGGTGTCCAGTATAGCATCCCTGAGGCAATAGTGGATGTATGCATACTGGGTCAAGTTGGACACCATGTAATTCCTACATTCCCTGAGTGCAAGGACAGTTCGGAATATGTCTACTCTGTTCCCAAGGCGTGCTTGCTGCAGGAGTATGTCCAGAGCAATCAGAGTGCCGGAACGACCAATACCAGCGCTATATGAAGAAGTGATTAGGGCAGAGGTGATTGCATCAGATTTGCAATCCTTAGGGGCTTAAGACAATCCAGACTGAGATGAATAAGGTCCCTCACCTACAGTGGACTAGCGTGGGGACATCTGGATCTTTATACATCCTGGCAAGCTTTATGAAATCCAACAGCGACTTAGTTGTTTCAGGGCTGCCGTAGTCATTCCAAATGAGAAATTGCAGGTGTTTCACAAGTCTAGTTGCACCTTCCTTCGAAACCTGATAATTGAGAGGCTATGTTTAGGCATGATCTTCTTGGATGCTGGCTTCTATTATATCTGTCATTTTAACATTACCTCTATGGTGTTATAACTGACATTAGAATTCTAAAAAAGAAAAATGTTGCTGCTTCAACCTGCACACCTTCAGGGACTGTTCCACAAAGCCATCTAATTTGACCACGCTTGTCAACTCCACCCTAATGCCCCCGTAGGAGCAAGCCTGATTCCCAGGCCAATATTTGTAGCACTTATCCTGCAAATGATTAAATATGGATTATTAAGAGGCTGCTGCTCCTATGGTCCACATTGTGTACCTTTCCCTCTTCCTGGCACCGGGTCAGCATCAGGATCAACTTGACATTTTCCTGCCAAACCATCCGCCAAAAGTCATTACACGTTTCTTCTGTGGGTCCTTGCGCTGCTATGTATTCCTTGTTGGAAGTGTATCCCTGAAAAGAAGGTAGCCTAAGGACGTGTGCCAGTGGAAATGAATACCAAGGAGCACATATCACTTAGGGTAGTGAAGGCTCCTTATGTACAGAGGATTATATTTGCTCATTGCAAGGACTAAATGAATGCATGGATTTTGTCGCATGTAACGGAATCATGTTCATAGTGCGGAAAACTTCTGCGGAATGGACCGTTACACACGTTTCGCTGTAATAATAAGAAACGTAAATCCATACCCGGATATAAGAAGCGTTGATGTAATCGGAAAAGGAGTCTCCAGGAAGTTGCTCCAGTTTAACCCTGGTGTGGTCGTCTTGAAAAGAGACATAGTGAATCATTTACATCACTTTCCATTACCGGATACAAATTGCGGCTTACATGGCATGACGTTTGAGTATCTGTTCTTGTAATAGTTTTCATCTCGTTCGGATTCCACGTAGTCGTAAGTCATGTCTTCGGACAAGTGTTCGATGCGAGTGTATTCATTCATCAGGGTCTTTCCACTCTTGTTCAACAAAGGGCCATAGTAGGACCCCAGCTTCTTTCTAGTTACATTATTTCTCCTGGCTCCGCAAGCACCTGCTACATGGGAAATAATATGGTTCATTGCAGAGCAGAGGTGCCATCAGGACTTCGAAGCTTCGATAATGACATAACTAGCATTTAGTCAAATATGCAATGCACCATATCCTTTTTTGTATGTCCAGCACGCGGCATTCCCACTGATATAAACTACATGGAAACTCGTGTATTTTAAATGTAAAGGGCATACGGTACTTACAACTGCAGTAAGTTGGTTGACATACTGCCTGAAGAGGCGGTAGGCAATTACCCATTTGATTCTGTCACTTAGCAATGGACAATAATCGACAATCAGGCAGTCTGCATGAGCAAAAAGCCGTGTAGGCGCATGACAATGAACAGTTTGAATTTTATGCACATTTTTCGGGGGGATTGTAGGTACGATACTTTGTTGTCATATGACTATGCCGGATAATAGCGTGTATTTTGGTAAATACGATAATTATGCCGTTTGCGAAATCTTCATAACTCTATTAGTTATATGTTAATCTTATAATAAATGACATAAAACGAGGCGAGTATAGCAGAGCACGAGTGTAATGCTTTTCCATTGTTATGTACAATCTTTATTGTGGAATCAGTCAACAGTTGGGCATTCAGCACTTACAAGTCCTGCAATGTGACCATCAGTAATTATGGAGTAATGGTAGTGTTCTGCCGTGTGACTCACTGGACTTGATTAAACTTTAATAGAAAAAAAAAGAAACAACGGCTCTCTTCCCACCATGACTAGAGCACCATGAGCAAGTTCCATCTCACTTTGTGTGTGCGGATGTATACGTCTGTGTTCACACCTGGAAAAATAATATATCACTCTCGCCACCTCGGATGCTTATTTCCATTTCCGACGTTTTCGTAAATGCCCTCTTCATCATCGACACATGTCTCCCTCTGCATGTTTTCATAGATTGGATCTGAAATCATAAAATGCAGCAATATTCGGTTCAGTACCCCTGTCACAGCATAAAGCTTCACTGAAAATGACAGTTCCTTGAACTGATGACTGACCGTTTTGGTCGTTAATTTGTTGACCAAAGCTGGGGTCCTGTATGGCGTCGCTGAGACATTCGTAGATAAATGCGTACTGGGTGCTGTTCTGAACCATTTTGGTCCTGCAGTTCCTTAGGCCCAGGACTGTTTCAAAGACCCGAACCTGCCTCTCTTGCAAGGCCTGCTGGAGGAGGATGTCCAGGGCTACGAAGGTTCCGGTACGACCCACTCCAGCGCTGAAATGTAGTTTAGTTCCATAGTGTTTTACTTGCCAAACAAAAAGCTACGAAACAACAACCCATAGAGATGTTATGTGTAACCTGCAATGAACGATGGTTGGAGCATGTGGATCCATGTGTTGCCTGGTGTCTTGAATAAAAGCTAAAAGTGGCTTGGTATCGCTGGGTCGGTCGTGGTCACCCCACTGGACAAAATGCAGGTGCGTCAAGGTGCGTTGCTGCTCTCCGTACATATTTGTCACCTGAAACACATACTTAGTCCTACTAACTGTACAGTAATCTACGTATAGGACCTATGCAAATTATTCATAAACACATAAGAGGCGATTTGTACACAGGTCTTTTTGGCTTCAAGCGTCTTAATGGCTAGTTGCAAGGGTATCGAGAAAATGCAAAATTGAAATTTGTGTCTTCTTACTCTGCGAATGAGGAAAATGCGTTTCAAGTAATCTGCGAACACCACCGTCTTTTTGAGCTTGATCGTGATATCGCCATATTCGATTTTTTCGCCTTCTTCTGGCCAGTATTGCTGGCACTTGATCTGAAAACAAGTTTTAATTATTGGTAGTACAATCATCAGGCACTAAATGTGTGGGTCTTTATATTTTGCAAAACCAAATATCTGCTCACTTTTTCGTCCTCAATGCACTGTGTCAACATGACTATCAGACTGACTTGCTGCTCCCAAACCATACGCCAAAAATCTACGCACGTGTCCGGTTTAGGACCTTGAGATGCTATGTACTCAACACTCCTGTTGTAACCCTGCAACAATACCCACAAGCATTATCATCGCCACCTGCAAAATAATTCTCAACTCACTTCGACATAGGAAGCATTGACGTAATCAGAACAAGGTTCTTCAGGGTCAGGCTCCAGCTTGACCCTGGAGTGGTCAACTGCGAAAACAACCATACATTATTTAATGAGATGGCTACATACATTGAATGTAAGAGGGAAACGGGTAATGACGTACATGGCAGTATGTTGGTGTATCTGTTCTTCCTCAGCTTATTTTCGGGCTTGTTGGCTTCTTCCGTGGTGTGATTGAACGCGTCTGACTCTCGTCCGAGCCGCGTGTATTCCTCCTGGAGCAAGGCATTGTTGTTCTCCTTCAGCAGCCTGAAGTGCGATTGGATGCGGCTCAGCTCTAGTGCCCTGTGGTCAGCAACCACGTCGTGGCTACGAGATCCGACCCTGGGTTGGCCAGATCTCCAGAACGCTCTCTGGCTTACCTTCTCTAGAAAACTGGATTTAAAAAGTCATTAAAGAGGGTTGCAGTGGGTGGGGTTGGCATAATGGTGCTTACGGTATGGGATGTCGCCTGTGGTAGAAGAATATCGAGAAGCAGATGGCTGCCATGATCAGTAAGGACATGAGGACTCCGACGATGACACCGACCGAGGAAGACCCTCCTTCTATCGGATCAGTGTTGAACGTAGGCAATTGGGCGTCTACGAACGTGTTGGTGGTGTACGCACGTATTCTGATTATGTATGTGGTGCCAGGACGTAGAGGTCCGTTACAGTATTTGCCAAGCATGCTCTTGTGGTCACACGAACTGTTGCAGCCCAGCACAAAGAGGCCATCCTGTGGTGGATGCCAGCCCTCGGGAGTGGCCGAGTATGCCAATACGGCGTCGGTACCACTTGTTGCGTTGTACCAAGTGTTCAGACGCGGTGGTTTGGATCTGAAGAATCCATTGGTGATGTTGCCTTCGTAGCCCTTTTGGGCCACCAGTAGCGAATACGATAGGATGTCACCTGATGAGTTGCTGAAGAGATTCGAGGGTATTTGGACCACTCCTTGGTGTTTAGGGTCAGAACCTTTGATTACTGATGCATTGTTCGAGGGTGTAACGACTGGAACTGTAATCAGAGTTTGTTAGTTACGAAATGAGTAGCTGAGCTGAGCACTTACCTCCTGGGTAAGTAGAAGCCTCAGTTGAGTATGAGGGTCCTTCAGCTATAGTGACAGCAGACACGTTGATTATGTAATTGTACTCGGGTTTCAGGCTGCTCAGTGTCAGGTTACATGCTTCCAGACAGTCACTTTTAATAACCACAGGGCCACTGTCATTTGTGAACCCATGTCGCCATCCATAATACTTGATGATATATGAGCGAATAATTCCATTCCTGTCTGTTGGATCTGGAGCTTTCCATTTCAATTCCACGTACTTATCGGTGCGATTTGTCACCTGCAAGCCCTGTATACGCCCGGGAGCTGCAAATTAATCCAGAAGCAATAGTTAAACACTTTCCCTTTATCTTGTAGGGTCTTGACACACTGAGGCTGGTCCACTCTTTGGTTGATAGGCACAGTGTTAGCAATTCACAGACACTGTCTGATTTCATATCGACAAGTATGAATTATGTTGGAACTGTCTAGAATATAGATTGTTAATATTGCCCCTATCAATCAAAATAATGTCCTCGGTGGTGTGCTTACCTGCTTCCAACGTCTGGTTTCGCACTCTAACAGGGTCAGCAGATTGTCCTCCTGAATTTCTAGCCCATATTTTGCATGTGTAGTAAGTGAAAGGTTTCAGACCAGGTATCCAGCACCTTTGGTCATCATTGATGAAAGTGTCAGTATTGCGACACACTGCTGAATAAGGTCGAGCTTGCTGCTTTGCGTCGCATGTGACCTGGAGGGTAGGCTTTCCACATAGGCTGACATTACTCAAGTCTGGCGGCGACCACGATATTTCAAGCTCATTTGCAGTTCTGTTGTCCACGTACGCATTTGGCTTGGGCGGTTCTGTGAACGTAAACGACATACGAATCAAAAAATTGTGCACATACACGATTGTTGCATTTTGCTTACGGAGTTTGCTGGTAGTGAATTGTTTCTGAGGGCCACTTGCATTGTAACTGTCGGTGAATGCGATAACTTTCGCCTTGTATTGTCCGCAAGCTCTGAGGCCACTGTCAACTATCTGAGAAGTAATGTTACTCGGTGTACTTGTAGCAAACACCACATGCGTTTCTTCATAATACACTGTAACATTGTAACCCCGCACGCATTCGTATGCAGTGTCTGGAGGCTTCCACTGTATGTCAGCCGAGTTATAGGAGGTGCCAGAGGCGCTTATTATTGCAGGAGGACTGGGAGCTGAAATGTAACAAATTACATTACAAGATTGGACAAGTCCTCGGTTCAAGAGAAGCCCATTTAAACAGGAAAAACTCGGGCAGTACCCGGTGTATGTACTCACCCTCTTCCTGTGTGATTTCGGTACTGGAGGCTGCTGTGCCTGGCTTCCCGCCGATAGTGATACCCACCACTTCTACACTGTAATTGGTGCATGGATGCAGACCATGCAGCACAACGGTTAGGGTTGAATTAGAAACAATCTGGTTATCGCCGTCTCCATATGCACTCCAGTGTGAAACATTATAATGATCGATGCACTTCGAAGCCTCCTTGGGTGCCGTCCATGAAACTGTGATGGAACTATTAACAGTGCTGACAAGTTTTAGGTCTCGCGGATCGCTCGGTACTAAAATTGAAAGATTGTACGTAATTAATGCAATGCCACTAAATAACCCAGCAACATGACGTACTTGTTTCTTTCGTTTCATGTGTCATTGCAGCTGCAGGAGCATCGGGATAGTCATCATACAAAGCTGTTACGCTGAAATTGTACATAGTGCAAGCTTCCAATCTCTTCATTTGATACTCGCATGACGCTTCATTGCAAGTGAAGTTGACATCTGGTCTGTCCGAGGCCTTCAGCACATAAAAGTTGAAATCTGAGTTGTTGCAAACTGGTGCGTCCCATTGCAGAGTAGCGTTGCAAAATCCTGTGTGGACATGTAAGTTGCTGACCGTGTGCTCGGTTTCTGAAAAGATTTCATTTAATTACAAAATACTCAACAACGTTACACCATTGTCTCACCATTTCCCATAACTGCTTCATGATTAATCTTTGCATATTTGGTGCTGTTTTTCTCGTCAATTGTCACTGCCCATACTCTGACGTCGTAAGCCTCACAGCCTTGCAGGTCCTTCAGAATCATATTCATCTGAGTAGTTGTTGCAGTCTCGGAGAGTTCGCTCTTATTGGATGGTCCGTACCAGACGATGTAATGATTTACACACTGAGGATACATTTGAGGCTTGCTCCAATTCAGGGATAGAGTGTGCGGGTTGTACGAACCGGATCTCAAATGAAGGGGTTTGCTTGGAGCTGCAGCAATTCAAATTAAGGTAATATAACGCGTTATAAATGTCGGAACATCAGAACAGAAAATTGAGACTCACCTAAAGTCTTAGTTGTGATGACATTACTGGGGTCCGACTTGTTCTGGAACTCGCTACCTTCTTGAAGTTTCACCGACACACTGAACGTGTAATTTGTGCAAGGTTCGAGTGTCAGGCAAACAGGGGAGGAGCATGTTGCTGCGAAAGTGCTGTTGTCCACTGAACAGATATCTTTTGTGATGTTCATTTCACAGTGATTGTTGTCACTAGCGTCTATTCTAATGGATTCTAGCAGCTCTCCACATTGAATGAAACTCCAGTCTAAGGACGCATTGAGAGGACCCTCTACCGTAGCGTTGACATCTGTAATTACTTTTCCTGGCTCTGTGGAAACATAATTTTAATTGCCATTTATTCATAAAATGGATACCATTCTGAGATATTTCAGTGTCGCGCTGAATGATTCAACTCTCAAAATGAAGTTATATTTGGGCATCTGACATAAAGGGTGTGTAACCTACAGTGATTGTTCTTATGCACTTACTCATGCTCGTGGTGAAAGTGGCGTTGCTGTATACTCCAGCCTTTCCCTTTGGTGTGACCGCCCCAACACGAACGACATATTCGACGCACGGTAACACTTCTTCCGTAATATTGGTGTATGTGGTATGGTTTTTGTAGGTCCATTTTTGGCCGGTGGGCCTACTTGGCTTCATCTGCACGTAATATCCAGTGACGCACTCGAGGTTTTTCGAGGGAGGAAGCCACGATATTTCCACCTGATGTTGATTTGTTAGCTGGATTTTGATGTGTTGCGGCGCGCTAGGGGCTGAGAGAGGAATTAGACTTGTTAAAAATATGCTGTGAGGTATTTAATGCAGGAATATTCCTGAAACATATACATGGGAAAGGCAGCACTCACGTTCTTCTTCGATTGTGACAGGTCCAACAGTGTCTTCTCCCAATAGACCTTTCGACCATAACTGAACAGTCACGTTGTACTGCTTGCATGGAGTGAGGAGTTTAGTGGTGGTGTAATTGCATCTACTGCTATTTGTGTTGCAAGCAGTATTAATATTTTCATCCTCAGTAATAACTGTTCCGTTGTAGTCTGTCAATATAGTTCTGATACCGCTGGCACTCTTCATAGTGCAGTTTCCAATATCGAATTGAATCTCAATCGTCTTGAGGCTTGTGGACTTGGCAGTCAAATTCACGATGGCCTCTGAAATTTCGCTTCTCATTAGTTCAACAAAATTCGCTAACAATATAATTTCTCACCGTCATCTACGTAAGTGGACGAAGCAGGTAAGTCAACTGAGGCCTCATGTCCGTAACTCCTGGAGTCATTGTAAGATATGCTGACGCTGAGGGTGTAATCAAGGCACTTGTCCAGCGGGTGACAAAAATTAATACTGCAGGAAGTGTCGTCGCATGCATCGGTGTTACTTGTGTAGCAAGTTAGCTTGCTCGTTTTTGAAGCCTTTGGAGTTGCAGACAGCATGTATTCTGACACATAAACCTGGTTGCATGAAGGCAGAGTCCAGTTAAAGCTAACACTTCTTTCCTCCTCCTCATAGTCATCCTCATCATCACTTGATATATGCAGGTTACCGATTGTGTCATTAAGACCTGTGAACAACGCAACATAAATGCAATTAAAACGCTATTTCATAAGGTAAATTTAATCTGGCGGATTATTTCCTTCGTGTGTGTGTGTGCTCGCACCTCCTGAGTGTGCCCATCCCTGGACAGTGTCCGACCAATTCCCGGTGACATTGTCGAACGTGACCATTGCAACACGGAAGTCAAACAGTGAGCATGCAGGCACTGTCTTCAAGGCCACAGAAGTGTCGTTGACTCTCATTTCGAAGCTGGTCCACTCATTCTCTAAATGTTCCTTGCATTCCACCCTGTACCAAGTGGGACAGGTGTCGTTTTCCCACGAGATTTGCACCAAGTTGGGGCCGGGATGGTCACTTATCCTCACGCCTTTTACCACATCTAAGCAAAATAAGCAAAGCCAGTGATGTGTAGGGTGTTTCATAATGAATCAAAAACTTCTATAGGATGATCTCCTTGTATTCATATAGTGTCTCTGCAGTTACCAAAGATTATCACTAATCACTCAAAGAGTGAATTATACATCTCTGCATAAAATTATCCGCTTATTAAGCATAAGAGTTCAACATAGAGGTTCGTCTGACTCATTATAAAGGATTATGTGTAGCAAAGCCGTTGGCACAGGATGCATAAGATGATTCACTTGCCCTTATACAGGGTTGGGCAAAATGTATGGCCTGATTTGAATCATGTGGTACTATGATGCTGTTTGAGCATGCAGGGGATATTGGCATGCGCTGGAGTGGGGAAGGTTTGCCATTTGCAAAAATGGTGTCGTGGTCGCCAGAGCACTGTGCATTCTTTGTGGAGACTTATTTTAAAATTAACGAGTTCCCCATAGCTCTACGAAGAATATTTCTTCACCATTTTGAACTGGGATATCAGGACGAAGTTATCAACCACCAGACAAACATAAGGTGGGTGAAGCAATTCCTGAACACATCATCATGCCTGGACCAGAATATCACTGTCCAAGGAGTCCTTGGACAGTGCTATTCTAGGACACAACGGACCCCCAGCCAAATGGTATTCAACGCACAACTCCGAATTCCTGGGCTATTGGCAGTTCCAAGCGTCCAAAAAGGTTCTTCGGGCCACTCTGTCCCTTGCTTTCAATTGTTGCACAGCTTGATCTTGTAAGGATATAAGTGCAGGACATCATGGATGATGTAGCACAGGGAGTGTGCCAACATTCATAGTGCCAAGGCATGCCTATAACTGCTGATCACTACGGACTTCGGAGGAGCGCATTGTGGACATCTTGGGAGGGTCGGCTATGTCCTTGGATGTCCAGTGCTTTTTTGGTTTCTGATGCTGTATCCCGGAACTGCTTCACCCCCCTTATGATTGCCTGATGGTCAGGGACTTGGTTCTGACGTCCCAGCCCAAAATGGTGAAGAAAGATCCTCACAGCTCTGGTGGAATCATTATTTTTAAAATAAATCTCTATGATGACTGTACGGTGCTTTGCAGACCAAGACACCATTTTTGCAAATGGCAAACCTTCCTTACTCCAGCACATGCCCATATCCCCTGGATGCTCAAACAGCACCACCATACCACGTGATTCAAATCAGACCATACATTTTGCCCAACCCTGTACATCGCATAACACAATGTATGGCCACACTGAAATATTATGCTGGGTTTCAATTCAATTTGATCAAAGTTTGCTCAAGATTATCTGAGAAATCGAGATGCGCATAATAATTTAGTTTGCTCAATATTTGAGTCGGCAATACATTACTTTCATTCGGGAAAATTCATTGTAATGCAATGGCAAAACACATTTAGTACATTTAGTCGTGAAGCTGCGCACATTAATAGTTTTACTTGGGCATTATCGGTGAGATGTTTCCATCAAGAGTGTCATGTGCAACAATTTATTTTTAATCGACTGTACCAAAAATGCATTATTTGCGCTTTGCCTTTGCATGACAGTTCACTCGCTTCCTGCACTCCAAAAATCACTCAAGCAAGTTAAAGAAAATATTGCCAACTTCTTCAGTGGCATTTCAATCAAATTTTATTTCAGAACCTTATTTACCTGGGCATTTGGGTACAACTGCTGTCGAGGTCATCAGTCTTCTCCCAGTGGTTCTCCGAAACGTTGAAATATTAGGCATGTATGATGTTCTACCCTGAATCAAAAGTCTGGATTTATTAATTATACGAACGTCAACAGGTGTATATTATCGCATGCAATGTAAATCTGCTTCTAATATCTTGCGTCACTAACGGCCTTGTCTGCACATCACTAGATATCACCTCTATATCTATATCCCCCCCCGATTATTTCGTTCCGATACCTCACCTCGCATCATTCTCGGAAAACATATCAAGGATTTCATTACCTACTAAAAGGTCATGCGCCACCCCCCGGATTCCGCACATATTTACGTCCAACAATATTTCCTCATATACTCACAATCCACATGTGATAAGATGCGTCCCCACACACTTTTCTTTCCTCACAATTTTTTTCCTCATGAACTGTGTTTAAGCGATTTGCGACACAATGCAACTGCCAGTAATTGCGCACAAACCAAAGTGCCGACTCTTTCTGATTGGACTACACCTGTGATTTCATACCCCATTATGAGCGGCGGCCGATCCTCCAGAGCTGCAATCCAGGATGACCAGAGTGAGCCACACCAGCACTGCACCAAACCCCTTCATGACCCCATGTGTACTCACAAAAAAAAAACAACCACCACAATCACACAGTAGATCGCAACACTCCAATGGTTTTGTCCCCCCGTCAGTCGTACAGATCCGAACCTAAAAGTCGGAGGTTCTAATCAAAAGCCCACATCCCCTCCCTATTCCCCACTCTCTCTGTGTGTGTGATAACATGCGGGTGTCCCATTGGACCAAGCTCAGGAGGAAACAAATGCTGCCGCCTCTCTCTTAGCTCTTTATCAATAACTTGAGGAAAAAAAAAGAGAGTATGGAGTCTTTCGCATCCTGATTAGACCCACCCCGTACTATCAGTATAGTGCATTGTCACTTGTTCACAATAGACATTCCTTTAGACGAGGGGTTTGCACCAGCAAATCGGAAGCCACGCGAGCGTTTTATTAACACACACTCACATATGGTGCAAGTGTGTGTGCATGCCAGCTGCTTGCTTGACATTCCCCCTCCCCAAAACCACCCTCCACAAACCGCAACCTTCTGTAGATACCAACTAAGGACACATCTAGGCAGTGAGTAAAAATGTGGAGGATGAGTCAGTTTCCTATGCTGATTATAACTGGGATCCAGTCATTATCATTGAGGACGTGGTGCAGGTGCAGTTGGATTCAAAATTAATCAATATCTAAGAGTTAATTAAATAAGGGTATGCAGCTGGATCCGCTAGAGGTGGCTGTTATTGCACAGGTAGGCTCAAAAACATGAGACGATTTTGAGTTTGATTCACGTGCAGGCTTCAAATGCAAAACCGTCTCGTTATGTTTTTGAGCGATATAGTACATGCGGGTAACAAAGGGGCTGCTTTGTCTTTTATTGCGTATTTTATGACACCTTGAAATACCGCTCTAGTGAGGGTAATGGAAAAAAAAAGAAAAGAAAAGTGCGATTGCTTTCTGGCCAACCTTGGGGGGGTTGTATGGACTGAGCATTTGGCCTGGGCTCATACAGTGTCTTGAATGTCTGTGGTGTTATCGAGGGGTTGAGTGAAGAAATTCAATTGTGTTGCGCAAAGAGTGGTATTTCAGTGATTATATTCCAGTATGATTATGTAACGCACAATAATTATCACAAGTGTAAGTTGCGGGGTGAGAATTACAAGGTTGTAACTGCAATGAAAATCCTATGCAAATCTTTGTAACAGTGCGATAATTATCTTCGTTCATTCATATTCGTAGTGTGGCAATGGGTGTTGAATCGTGTACGTACTGACACACTACGAAAGTTAATAAAGTACAGAACTTGATAAAAATGTAGAATCTGCAAAAGCAATTTTGTTGGTCCCATGCTATACAATAAATTGTTAATCATGCACAAGACCAGTGTGTTCCTATCAAACAATAGTGATGTTGTTTCATGATGGTGATAAAACCAGGAAGCCTTGTGTAAAGTACAGGGAACTGAAAAAAACATCATGTTACTGCACCCAGCAAACATGATAAGAACAAGGAAAAAGCCCGGCCACAAACTGTTATATCAGATGCTTATTTCCAAACCATTTGTACTGAATAAAACAGGGTCATTTGTGGACAGTTTGGATTCCAACCTACACCCATGTTGTATACAGTCATAACTCCAGCTGCAAGATAAAATTTTTGTTACCTCAACAATTTTGGATTGATCGGTACCTATTTACAGTACACTAATCTGTTAGCAATACAAGAGACATGATAAGATTGCACTTGACTGAAGACGCCGATTGGGTCTGCCTGCGCAACTTGTACATTAATAGGTAGGTGCTTGAAGGTCAACCTTTACAGTCTCCATCAGAGCATAAGGGGCTTGCCTGGTTTTCCGGAAGGTCCGAAAACTCAGCCATAAATCGACTCGCACTATCTCAAAATAAACAGCCAGCGACCAAAAATTCAATGAATATTTTTATTCCATAGTCCAAAAACCCATTTTCCCAAAGACAGTTTAATACAGCCTCTGAGGGGGTCCCATGGTGGACTTGACGTGCAGGCTGCGGATGTTCTGCCAATGCTTCTTGAGTAGGGACACCAAAAAGTTGATGGCCAGGTTGACGTTCTGGGCCAGCTCCTCCTGGCTCATCTTGACGTGGCCCACAGCCACTGAGAGGCAGAGAACCTTCTTCATCTGGAACTTGATGGTGGCCTTAACCTCATCAATCTTCAGCATCATGTTCTCCTGGTGGGTCAGCAGACCAGGGAACTTTCCAGCCTTGTTGAGACCGGGCCCAAGCAGACGGGGGATCTGCTTAATGAGGGCTTCACTGGCGAGGAAGGCATCGTACTTCTTGGCCAGCTTCTTAACCAACTTCTTCTGCTTGTTCAGCTTCTTCAGGGCCTCAACATCCATGCAGGGGACAGTGTTGGCCTTGGCCTCATCACAATGCTGCTGATCACCCAGCACACACACCTTCATGCGAGGGCGAGGGATGTACTTCAGTCTAGGAGAAGGCAAGAAAATAAAAATTTGAGTCATTAGTACTGTTTTCATTATCTGACTAAATGGGACTGATAAGATCTCAGAGATAAATGATAATTTAACTGGAAGGCAGCATGAATTTCATGTATTAGGATGAATCAAATGAAACCCACTCATGGTGCCTGGAGGAGGATACTGCTAAACACACCCTAGGCCCAGGGACTTGAAACTTCCACCGCATTAGATAGTATCAATACTGTATCTCCGAAGTACACGTAGTTTGCATGAGCATACCATGCCCGCCGCTGCAGCCATTCCAAGATGGTGTGCACCCTGTCATGCCAGACGAAGTGACATCAGCGCACTGTTATTCTATATTTGGTGGCCGGGAGCGAATAGACTCGTGGAAATCCATCAAAGGATGCTTACAGTGTACGAAGGCAGATGCATGGCTAAGACAACTGTCGTGGAGTGTGCCAGCTATGGAGAAGTTCTCGTGACAATCCCATGCACAGCTCCTGCTCCACAGTCAGGAGCTTTGGGTGCCCACTGTGTGCTACGCTTGCAGTACCCCAGGTGATGATAGACAATAATTGTGAACACTGTATACCATAACTAAGGGTAACTTGCTATTGCATCCAAGTAAAACAGATGTACCCAACAATCCCCCTTTATCAACAGACACAATGATGATAGGTGATTGTGCACTGAGCTTGGCCTGTTCAGGGAAGGCTGGAAAGTATTGTCTGCCATCTTGGAATCACCAGCACTACTCCACAATGCGGTGCTTGTCTTTTCCAAGCAGCTGGCATCGTACACTGTAGGCATCCACAGATGGGATTTCTGTGGTCTATTTGCCTCGGCATCAGAAATGGAATAACAGTGAGCTGATCCTGTTTGGACACCATTATTGATTGGCTTTGCCAGCATGAGCAGTGTGTGCGCGCACTCTGACTTATGCATTTAGAGGTATTAGTACTGCACCCTTTCTACTTGTCCTGAGGGCCGGTTGCACCAAGAGCGGTATATGATAAACCCGTCCTTACTTCGGAAAATCCATACAAATTTGAATAAATTTTCCGAAAGAACAGTGGGTTTATCATATACCCGCCCTAAGAAGCATAAATTCAAAAATCAGAGTTAAAACTCTTTACTACTCTCAGGAGTAGCACTAGAAAATAAACCAGGTGTCCCTTTATTATGGACGTTGCAAGAATTTTGTAGACCAGCATTGACAGTAATTTTTTGACATTACTGCAATAATTTGCCCAAGCGGAGCATGTCTGCAGCCATGGCAGAAGATACCTTTTAAAATGCACAGCAATTATTGTTACAAGTGCTATCTCATAATTGCCAACTAGTAGTTAACAAAAATTATGATCTCACCATCATAACTACAATCCAAACCTTCCATTTTTTACTCTCTACCACCAACATGCAATCAATCTAACTCTTAACCAACAACACCTACCTCATCACCACCTCGCAACTCCTCAATAGCGGTGAGGGACTTTGCTAATTCAATTTAACCCTAAGTACTTGCCAGTAAAGTGCGCCACTATCAACATTTCTGTAGACACTTTCATAAAAAAGAAGCAGAATTTTTAACTGCGCTGCACACTACTACTTTCTGATATTTTTCCTTCATGCGAACAACACTCGCCATGTACATAATTGACACAAATTCTCATTAAAAACCGAAGTTTGTTGGTTTGATCATGAAGGAGCCATGCGAGACAGAAACGAAGAGCAAAAATGTGAGAGGAAAACCCAGTCGGTGACTGCGCAAGCACTTAAGAGGTTAACCTTGAAAGACGCTCCCTAACCTCCCCAAATGTTTTAAGACCCTGGGTTTGTGGGTCCGCCGGACAATCAAGGACCAGGCCTCGACGTCCAGCTCCCTGCAACCCCACAAGATCAACCCACAGAAATTAATTAAATCAAATTAATTCCAAACGGGTTGCTCGGAGGCTCAGGTGCAACTGGTATACCTGATGGACCCGGAGAAACGCTTGTCCTTCTGTGGGTCATAGTTCTTGAGTCCAACCTGGAGCTCCACGGTCTCCAAGAAGTGCCTCTTCTTCTCCTTAGACTTCTGCAGCACTC
Source organism: Catajapyx aquilonaris (assembly GCA_000934665.2). Classification (NCBI taxonomy): domain Eukaryota; kingdom Metazoa; phylum Arthropoda; class Diplura; order Dicellurata; family Japygidae; genus Catajapyx; species Catajapyx aquilonaris. Next base: position 24,983 of record KZ538011.1, read on the forward strand.
CGGCCACACATTCCAGCAGAGTCTCCTTCGACACCTTACTCCCACTGAAATCATCACATGTGAAATGTTAGTACCCGAATTTGATCACGCTGCATCTTCAGCATCCTTCCTGACTCCGGATGAGCACCGGAGAGACGGAATAAACCCGGATTCTTACCTCATCTTGGCTTATTCTCTTCTTCACACGAACACACGATTTGTAACAAGCCGAACAGGAACCAAGATGGCCGACTCAAACCGGGAGCCGAAAGAAACGCAGACGCTTCTTTTTCTAAAAAGCTAATACCAGTAACGGTTATGCCTGATGTTGCCTGAATCAGACTTGAATTCTGCTGAATAATGTGGCTGAATCTGTTCAGAACGTGGTTAAGAATAGGATCATATGATAATGTCCGGATTTTAGTGCAAGAAGGCGGCGGCACAATCCGGGGGAATTGACTGGGGTAATATAGTGGGATGCTACTAGCTGCTTACCACGTTGCGACCATGCTGCAATGCACTTCCGTTCGGCGTTTAAATTTGATTGAATTTAATATACTGTTAATTTTTACGTTTTAGTTAATTAAATTTAAGGCTAATTATGACAATTGTTGTCGATTTAAAGCGTATTTGAATGTGGCCACCAGGCGGCAGTGCAAGCGTTTCCTGGCCGCCATTATGATTTTTGTCATATCTCATATGTTGCATTTTCTGCACACTTTTATATCAATTTACATTTACGAATCATTGCCTGACAGAATCTTCCCAGTGTCTTCTTCACCTGCAGGAGCACCGTCTGGTTGTACAGCATACGAAGAATTTAGGCTGAACTGTACGTATAGGGTTCAATTATTGTACCAACTTGTACATGTCATTTTCCTCCACAGCGCAACAATGGGCACTAGGAAAAGGAAAAGGAACGCCAAATGCTTCGTGGCAGGCTGCAATAGCGGTTATGAATCGAACAAGAAGAAGATTTCCATGTTTGCAGTTCCCTCGGATGAAGCCCGGTTGGAAGAGTGGCGTAGAATGATTCCTGCACGTAAGGACATACAGTTGAATGAAAATTGTGTGGTGTGTGAGCTACATTTTTGCGAAGAGTACGTTGTGAAGAATTACACCCATATTGTTAACGGCGAAGTGGTCGCCATTCCTAGAGGTCAGCCGTTACTTAAGAAAGATGCAATTCCGACCATATTTCCTGATACTTCGAAACCGCAACGCAAGACTAGAGCTTCGAAGAGACAGTCGCGGTCACCACCGAAAAAGAAAGCGAAAACATCCGCATCAACAAAACCGGCAAAAAATATGAAACCAGCTTCTGACCCTCCGTCGCAACCAGTACCCCACAAAAAAGTGAAAACCAGTGACACTCCTAAAATCACCAAGAAAACTGCAAAAAAGCGGAAAGCAGTTACTGATCCCCCTTCATCCAAAAAGAAAGCAAAGAAAGTGCAAGTGACATATGATCCACCCGAGGACCCACCACTGTTAATCGACTTGATTGACATTAGTTTGGATGATATCATGAAGCTTGACCCTCCTGAAAAATTCTGGGTGAAACATTACCTTCAAAATGATCCAAACACAGTAATATTTGCAGTGTACATAGCTAATTTTCCCAGTCGAGAAGAAAAGAGTAGGCTGCATTCAGCAGAATGTGTGAATCAGCATACTGCTACTAGTTTAATTTCACCTGTAGTTGCACAAAAGTTGTTGTCCGTCACGAAGTTGGAGGACTCGGTTGTATGTAAAGCATACGTTCGAGACATTTTAACGGTTAGTGTGGAAGTTAATGATGTGGACATTGTGAAAGAACTCTTGCTGAAAACGGAACAGTCGCTACTTTGTGAAGGTTCAGGGACACTACAAGAGTTTGACAAACTCCCTCGATGCGCTAGACTTTATTCTGCAGAAAAGCTTATCCTTCATGAAAAATGTTCTGGTGTTGCTACGGCACCTGCAAAATTGTGTTCACACTGCGCGTACCTGAGAGACCTGCTGATCGCAAGCAAAACCATGATATTGCCCTAAAACAAGATGTGAGATGCGTAAGTCTGAATAATGGGAAAGTTATAACAGTGTTTAGTACTTGTGTTATGTACAAAAATATGAGTGGTTTACACCAGTGGTCCCCAACCCCCGGGCCGCGGACCGGTACCGGTCCGTGGATCAAATGGTACCGGGCCGCCCAATTATTTCCATTTCATTTTTTTTTCTACATTTATCGATATATCGTCTGATCTGGGGCCGTGGTACGGTATTTCTGGCCTTGGCAGGGTATTTCCAACGCTATACCCCTAGATGGAACCGTCTCGTTGCANCCCCCCCCCCAGCGGGCCGTGGTAAAATTATCAAACGTTGACCGGTCCGGGGCGATAAAAAGGTTGGGGACCACTGGTTTACACTATGGGAAAGTGTAATAAGTTCTGATTCTTTTTCAAGAGTTGTGCTTACAATGTGTCTTCTGGTGTGTGATTGACAGAAGATTAATTGTACGAAAAAAAACTACAAATAAAGGAATATCTTACACTTCAGTTCAATTCTGGAGTAGATAGACCAGCTACATTTTTCTTATGCTATTTTCCGGGCTGATCTCACGTCATATGAACTTGGGAAAACTTGCTGAACGTAGAGGGGACTTGGGAGCCTGGCAACTACTGAAGCTACGAGTTCCAAGTCGCATCAAAAATAGGAAAGTGTAATATTATTCCACAACAATATTGGACCAGCAATCATTACAAAATGGCACCTTATTGCGTTCATTTTTAATGTAGTACAGCACAGTCATGAGATTATTGTCCATGCTTGATAAAATAACATTACAATGTGTCATCATCCACTGAGATATTGAGTGCCTTTTCCAAATTGACGGCACCTGAAATGCAGCATGATTGCAGGTTGGATCCTTGAAAATCAGCTCCACTTAGATCACAGTCCTGTGGACGGCAGAAAACATAACAATTTAATGCAATTATTTCTCTGTGGGTGGTGTTTGATTGAGTGTTTTACCTACCTCAAAGTCAGCATTGCATAGAACAGTGTTGATCAGCTTGCAGTCCTTCATGTTGGATCCCTTGAAGACTACACTATTGCAGTGAAGCCCAGTTAGATCCGCTCCTTCTAGGTCGGCATGGGTCACTGTAGCACCTGAAAATGTTTAGTTGCTCTTTAATTGTTGTAAAGGAATTTATAAGATATCTGATATCATACCACCCTCCCATGGGAATAAAAACTATTATATCAATTAACTTATAGGTGCACCTTCCATATGTGTTGGATCCACATCATCTTTGTAGGCATGAAACTTGCAATTCTTGAGGACTGCTCTATTCAAGTTTGCATGTTTCATACTCACCCCGACCATCTCTGCTCCTTGCAAATCGGCAAAGGAAAGGTTTGCCTTCTCTAGGCAGCAGCCATTCAAATTGGCATCCCTTAGGTTGCACTGTGATAAATTAGCATATGTGAAGTTTATGTTACGCAAATCCAGCTGTGAGAGATCCATTCCAGTCAGGTTGAGTCCGTAGAATCGGAGATGGGACTTGGCACATGTTCGCAACAGCATGTCGACTATGCACTGACGTGTATTGGGGAACAAAGTGTGCAACTTGGGCAGGCCATAGAACGTAGCCTCCTCCAGAACTCCTTCCCAGTTCATGCCTTTGTCTATTATGAGCTGGCCATGTCGCAGGTAGTTGAGGATTGGTTGGAAGTACATCGGGCTGCGGTCTATCAAATACGCCCCACTTACATCTCGAAGTTGAGTTCTTTCTCTCAGCATCCTAGCGAATAAAGTGAAAGCTGTCAATGTTCGCAGTTGAAATTAATCAAATCTAGGAAGCTGCACAATATGATTCAATGCTTCAGTTACTTAGCCAGATAGTTCTCAGGTTCTCTCTCAGTGAGGGTCTTCCGTGATGTATGGAAAACTGTCCCTCCAACATTAAGAGCGACCCAGTCACTCGAGATTCCTCCAAAATAATGCTGCTTGACAAAAGCTTCACCGCAGGATAAGTACAGCACCTCATCATCTCTATTTTAAAAAAGACCCACCAGTATCGGATGACAAAATTGGAATATGAATAATCACACCTTACGAGCCTGACATCTTCAATTTCTCCTCCTTTGGCTGTGAAAAACTTTTTTCCAGCGATGCCCAAGAGTGAGCTGGCAGTTTCCAAAAGCTCTCCAATGGAATTAGGCACAACAACCATTTTCCCACCTGTTTTGCACCCATTTTTTTTTACTGTTACTCGCTCCATTGTTGACTGAGGAAGGATTCACACACTTACGACTTGAGCAGTTGTCAGCTACTGATAAATTCCACCTGATAAAATGCCAATCAAGAGGAAAAAAACATGGGAGATAACATTCAACCTTCTTTATTATTTCTTCGATTAAAACACACATCTCACTGGAATGTATAACAGCTACGGAGTTGCCCATAAATGAGATAAACACTGATGAAGTATGCTGTGTTGCTATAAATTACTGCTTACCATGTTGTATACAAGCTCTTTTCATCTATTATTCGTAGCAATCTCTCTGCAAAATTTTGGCGTAACATTACAGACAAAGGTTCTGACCCATTTCTTTGAAACCTAATAACTGCATGACATAACTGTGTCCTAACTTGACCACTTTCATCGTGACATTACGTCAGCAATATTGAATGACCGCTTGTGACATCTTGGAAACCTGTTGTAACTAGGTTCTTCTAATGCAGTCAAGCCCCATCATGTTCTTCACTTAGCTGTGACTTCTGATTCTACTTGTCTGGCTTGTGAAAAATAGAGCTGAGAACTAGCCTTATCGATATTGGAATATTACCCAGGCTAGATAAGTTCGATATTACCTCAAGAGTCATTGCAGATGCTTCTTGGCAGGCCTGCAGTCAATTGACCACCTTACTAAAGCAATACGGTGTTTTTAATACTCTTACAGTGTCTACCGAGAAATGAAGAATTCAAAATCAAAGCAATGGGGAAAGTTGTACTCCTGTGACACTAGATGAGGAACGTTGTTCCTTGCCCAGAGTGGGTAGCAATGAACACCTGGGATGTAATTTTCAGTGGTTTCTTAACTGGCAGTTGATCTGGATGCGTCTCAATTTCAATTAATTTTTAGGATGCAAAAATATCTTCAGAGAGGATTTGTACAGGTTTGGGTGTGGGCTGAAAATATCTGAAGGCATTAACATATGTATAAATGCAAAGGATATGGGAAGAATTTCATATAACGTATGGGCAGCCCCTCGGACAACATTCATAATACTTATTTTGATTGTCAGTCTCAACTACGAACTGGCTCACTTTGGCACTTTTTACCTAATGGTTTGGGACATATGCAGAGGCGTGAGCATGAGCTCAAAAGCAGCATCCTTCAGGTTGGCTCCTCTCAGATTAGCTTCCTGGAGGTCGCTCCCGGAGAGGTCACAGTTCTCGAGGTCGGCTCCAGCCAGCACCGCACCTCTCAGATCACAGTTCTGCAGGTTGGCATTCTTCAGAGTGGCCACGCGAAGATTCACCCCTGCCATGTCACTTCCTTCCAGTATGGCACCTTTCAGGTTCACTCCTGTTAAAAGAAAGATATTAATTTTCAAGCATCGCAAGTTTTAATTAATGTATGTGGATGTTGTCTTAACTGACAAAGCTGAATTGGAGTAACTGTAACTCACGTTGACATTTTTAGCCCCTACTAACCTTCCATGTTGACACGGCTTCCAGCAGGGTCCTGGAAATTGCAGCTCCTGAGATTAGCACCCTCCAGATTAGCACAGAGCAACTTGACTCCCAACAGCTGCGACCCTTCTAACTGAGCGTAGGAAAGATCAGCCCTTTCCAGGCTACACCAGCTCAAGTTAGCCCCCAGGATCTTGCAGCGGTGCAGACAGGCGTACTTGAAGTTAATGTGGCGCAGATCCAGTCGGGACAGGTCAGCTCCTGAGAGGTTCACCCCTTGGAAACGCAACTCTGTGGTGTATGCCGTTGCAATTAGGGAATTGATCACATCCCTGCGGGTCAGAGCCATGTTGTCGCGTGACCTCTGCGCAACCTGTGAAGCAAGTGGAAGTGATGAATTGGTACAATACCTCACTGACTGATGAAAATGGCCTGAAGAATTGGTATAGCACAGTGAGGAAGCTACTATTTAAGAATGGATTTTTTGGCCGAAGGCAACATTAAATAAATTGAGGAGCCAGACATCAAAGGCAGAGCCATATCCATCAAAAGACAGCTCTATAGAACATGCAAAATGGGTTTTTATTGATTGAAGCAACAAATCAAACCATCATTTACATTGCCTGGCACAATTGAGCTTTCCTTGCACATGTTTGAAAATAAGAGCACATATCCGGCAATGATGAAGAACTCTTCTGATTAATGAGAGAAACCGCATCAGGGAATCTCGTATACTTACTTGTATGCGCGATTCTAACTGTGAGATGAGTGACTCAATCCCAAAGAACCTGGCTTCTTCCAGCACTCCTTCGGGATTGACGTCATTGTCCAGTATGAGCTGTCCATGCCTCAGGTAATTCAGAATCGGCTCAAAGTACAGCGGACTCCGGTCGATCAAGTAAGCGCCAGACTGGTCCACATTGCTGGGTGCCAACTGGTATGACCCATGCTCTCCCTTGGCAAACATGCGGGCCAACATACTCTCCGGCTCCTTATTCACCAGCGTGCTTCTGGAAGTCGTAAACACCTTTCCGCCAACATTCAGCGTCACCCAGTCGCCCATCAGTTGCGCCGGTTTGGGACGAGCTGGTTGCGACCCCAGCGGTATAAAGTCTTCCCCTTCCGACACATACAAGATGTCATCATCCCTGCAAATACCGCAATGGTTAGTCTGCCGCCTATGTACTTTCAATCGCACCAATTACCGTATGAGCTTCACATCGTCGACTTCTCCGCCTTGTGGCGTAAACACCCGCTTTGCTGTGATTCCAAACCTGGTGCTGGCTGCAGTCAGCAATTCATCCAGGGAATGTGTCACCATCACCACCTTATTAATTAATTAATTAATTAATTATTGAAAAAAATATTAAAGAGTGCAATCATTGCGGTATGAAATGCATTACCATGCTCCCAAATCTTACCTTCCCATCAACCTCAACACCATTACGAAACAGCACCACCCGCCTCATTATGTCAGCACTGATTATTAATATTAATTAAACAGAAATTAATTTCCAGTGCGTCTTTTTCCAGCTTCCAAGCGCGATGGTATCGCCTTTGCTACCGGTATCCTCTAAGGTATTGATCCGGGAATGCTACGGAGCATCGTCCATCTTCAGATTTTCCATTCTGATTAGAAGTGATCAATATTCAAGGGAAAACGGGAAAAGGCCCAGGTGGATTTTGTGTGCAGACCGGCTCAGCCAGGCTCAGGTGTGCGGCTTGCTTCGGATAATTGTAGATTGGCACAGAGAGAAATTGAAGAGAAAAAAAATGGTGAGGTTCAAATGGGTGAGTATTACCGTATTCGATTGGTTACGGTAGTTGGAAACATGGCGGACTATTTGTGGCACGGAATTATTTATTTTGGGTGCACCTCAAAGTATGCCCAAGTATGACTCGTAAATAAACAGCACATTATTTTGGCAGTGAGAATAGGAAAGCATGAATTTGGACACGTGAACTTTACTTTGAGTGGCCAAAAGTGAACTCTTGAGTATCAGTTGAAAAAATAATAATAATTATAGTGTTACTTAGTGCTGACTTAGTCGATTTGAAATTTAAAATTGCTGACTCATTCACACGCAATTAATTTCTGTAATTGATCGGCACTTTTTCTTCTACTATGAGGAATAATTGCATGGTATAATTGGATGGTGTTATGCAAGTTTTGAGAAAAATGGCTTTGAAGGTCATACCTGTGAAATTTAATTCAGTGTTATTTATGGCAGAAGTATATGCAGATTTCACCACCGCGATTTTAACTGAATGAAGTAGGATGTTCATGGGCTCAGCTCTCAGATTTGACATTTTTTGTGAGTTGACCTATTATTGCATAACACCGTCCAATTATGACGTTTTTTTCTGGAAGTCTTTATTTTCAAATATTGATTTGAGTAGTTTCATAATCTGGATAAATGAAAGAGTTGCAAAGAATAATGTGTGTGATTGATTTTGAAAAAAAATAATATTTGTAAGCGATTGTTAGTAGCCTATAATTAAAAGCTGATATTATTAACATCTCATTGCCGTCCTGCGCGGTTTTCTTGATTATCTTGAAATGGTTGAAAGTGAATTTTCCTGTCCATATTTTCTTGTTAGCTGCTAATGTTAATTTAATTAGTGCAATAAAACTAGTGACTCCACTATGTCCATAAGGACGAATAGACCCAACCCGAAGGTTTATAAAGGCTTCCCTTTCGAATCATCGATTTAAAAAAAAGAAAAGAGGCGAAGAAGTCCTCACGTTATGCAACATGTGCAATCAACTCAAGCTAGAAAGAAGCGATTTTCGTCATGCAAAATTCATCAGAGGTGAATTTTTTGCCCTTCAACTAAAATTATTATTAGTTATATTAATAATGACACAGCTATGACATTTGTTGTGAACTGCTGCTATTGTAGTAGACATATTGAAAAATGGCCTCTGACAGTTTCAGCACTAATTATTTTTCATAATGTCGATTAAATTGCAGCATAATGGGATTTCATCTTGTTTCTAAAGTTAGCAGCAGTTGCTAAGCGGCCAGGTTACTTGTTGATAGCAGCACTACTATAGCAGAAAGGACGATATAAATCTGTCCCATTATGCAACAAGATGCAGTCAGGAAATATTGCAGCACCTTCTGTGAACTAATTTAAAAAGCAAGGGTTGCCGAATGCAATGAGTAATTGCTGTTACTCTTTATAGTAGTAGGAATTGGCAACTAATTAGTCACGGACTAATTACGCAATCCATGTCAGCGACCTCGTTTCGTGGCTGGTTCCAATGCGATTTGTTGTCCTTGCTGACCGCAGTGCCCCCCTTCAACTAAATCGATATTATAAACTCCCCCCTTCTTTTTTATTCCAACCCNCCCCCCAAACAACTCCCCAAGCTTCTTCGCCTATGTAGGACTCGTGTTAAGTCCCAAGTCGGCACGAATCGGAGATTTGCATGCCTGGTGTAAATTTTCCAGTCCAGTTGGGTGCGGCAGGTGCTGGGGGGGTGATACGTCACCCCATTGATTTAGTCATGAGACTTTCTATGATGACTGTGATGTCTATGCACGCGAATTTATACGCGAAATTGGGTTTTGATAGCAGTCGTCTTTTTTTTGGGCTGTGTACAGAGCCTTGCACAAACACACAGCGTTTGGTCCTGGGTAAGTTTACCAGATTTTTTTCCTCTCTTTCTCTCCCTCCGGGTTATATGATAGGGGGTGCAATTTGGAACCACGCCTGTTTCCGGGAAACTGGTCAAAGGGCACGGTGCATGAGACCCCTGTGATTATAATGCGGGGCCATTAATTTAATTATGTGATTAAGTCCACGCTTGGGTTGGGGGGGATATTACTAATACACGTACTGTAGGCTATAGACACTATCCGATAATGTCTGGAGGCATATAAGGTACGTGTTATTATTTATTTTAAGATACCGCGCGGTGTAAATATGCGGCGTCTATTTTTAGCCGGCCAGCCCCTGTAATTTTGCAGGTGACGTACATCATTTTACATGCATTACGTCGATGGGTGTTTTTCTATAGAAAACGAGCGCTATCTATCCTACTTTATACGTTATGTGCAGCACTGCTGACATGTCTATCAAGTTTAAATTTATGGCAGCCATTATGAGGTTGAAATGGCACTAGGTAGGCCTTTGAATGTCATAGTGAAAGATCAGAGAATGCTGGTTTATTGCCTGGTTTTCGCTCCTGCACTTCTGCTACGAGTGTAGGTCAATTTTCTTTACATCTGGGGAGTAGGACAAGTGGAAATCCGTACAAAATGACGACAAATGTCTTACAGGTCGTTCAAATATTTCTTCAGAGAAAAGCTGCAGAAATGACGGTTATTTCCTGCTGGATGGTGTGAAGGTTTAACCAGTCAATTTATGAACTTATTAATTTGTGGTACTTTTATTCTTATGACACTTACACTGTCCGGTACAGTATATAAATAATACGATATGGTTTGTTGCAAAAAGACGTGCCAGTGTTATTATTAGCTTGAAATTGTTTGTTATTGAGCCGTTATTATCAAACTGTTACATTTGGCAGTTACGAAAATATAAACTACTATAATATTACGTAAAATTGAACCATCGTTCAGAAAATCTTTAGGAGAGTTTACCCTGAAAAGGAAACTCTGTTGGAAAGTAACCACTCGTAAGGAACTTATTAAAAGTAGTGTGACAATATTAATAAAAATGAAGTTGACACCTGAACGGAAATGTTATTGTAACACTGTACAGGATGTTGCATTTTATAAATTTTAAATAATTATAATATTATTAGCGTTTTTGCAAATTAATTTTATGCACTGTTATGTAAATTATGTGCCAAGATACCTATTTGCGTTCTTGTTACAGTGGCATTTAGGTGCAATTCGAGATCTTGTTCTGCGAAGAAGTAGTTTTTTAAAGAACAAGATACACTCTCTTTCTGTGTGAAATAAGAGATGAGAATGCCTTTTGTACTCTGATACTGGTCCAGGAACTGGTTTTTAAAAAAGACACCAACCGTATATAATGTCACTGTATGCCTTCAGAATAGCACAACTGTAGGATCCCAGAATCAATATGTCTTTTTGCTGTCGCTTTTTATTTCGCAGACGCTACAAAGGCCGACTTTTGAGCTATGAAAAGCCCAAAACACTTGTAAAAAGAGAGTGACATCTTACTGCTAGGAGAACGACTTCGGGCTCATACACAGTATACAGTGAGTGCATGTTACGAAAGAGCTGTTGGTATATGGACGTGTTAAGTCAGATAATTGCATGTCACACCTGCACACAAAGGGTACTCGGTGTGTGTGCATGTTGCACGTCCCACACTGTGTCCAACACGCATCCAGATTTGATATTATTAGTGACACACAATATTGATGGGCCATTGTTCGACCTGCAACTGTGTAATGCATCGCCGAGAATTTAATTACCGGACGTCGCTCCACTATCGCTGTATCTACCTGTCTTAGATAACAATCGACCTGCCGTTTGAACCCGTCTGGTTCACCGCAGGATTTTTACAGCCAACCTGTCACCTACTTTGCGACCGGAGTGAAAATTTGTCAATGCCCCCATTTCCCACCCAAGAGTCGCCCCTAATACCTCCCAAAAAATTGCATATATATACAACTGCAAGTTAGTGTCGTGACCTAAGGCGCCCCTTTTTGAGAAAAAGAGGTCCGTGTTTATCACCCTTCAAAAAGCACTCATGCAACGCAATTCCGTGTGATCGGTCCAACACGCCATTAGTACATACCACGGATTTTGTATATACCTATAAAAGTGTGCTCTGGGCTTTTGCTCATCCATCCATGTTCGTTATTATTATTGCCCTTTGCAGGAAGCAATCTTGAGGTAGTTTTAGCTGGTAGATTATCAGTTTCTATTAAGGGCTGGCTTTTTTCTCTCTTTCTTTTTCACGTGAGTTGTACGAGAAGTAGAGTGTGCTGCGGACTGTGGCTTTTTTACATGACATCGCCCTTGTCTCAAAATAACTGACGTGCAGCCTTATCGCTCCTGGCAGTGATGAATCAAGGTCTGACTAAGAGCCTTCAGAGAGATGATGGTATATGTATATGCGAAAGACGTGGTCTTACAATCCGATGGACGATTAAGCCCCGAGGCTTGCTTGCTGGGATTCCGAGCGATCAAGTCGTTTTTCGAGTTCAAGGGCTTGCACGACGAGGGGCTATTGGGTCATGGACACTGCCTTTAATTCATTTACCAGCATTTAATGACGTGCACGCGGCTCTACTTTATAAGAATGAAAAATGTACGCACGTAATACCTGTCCATGTTGCAAAAAAAAATGAATTGTTCTTGAAACCTAATGATATGGACATTTTTTAAAAAAATACCGGAGAGGATCAACTAAAATGCAGCTTGGAAATAGAAATAGCACAGGTTTCCATGGCTGCAGAATCATATAAACAGGAAATATCTCCCTATAGTTGATCTATGGCAACCGCGAGTTGCTTCTCTGACATCTGTGCTTTTCCAAGAACCATTTCTCATGTAGGTGGATTATTAAGTTCGAAATTACATTGAGTTGGTTTTCTATAGGTCTATTTGTCGACTTGAAAGAGCACCTAATGCTTTTGAGCGATATTAATTTGCTAAGCATCCGAATTAATTCGACGTACAAAATTAATATCCTAATTAATAGCTCAAGTTATAGACAATTTTAGCTCATATTCCCAGCCCGGATTGCGAGTAGAAGAAAGCCACTAGAACTAATTTATCTGGCACAGCAAATGCAAACATTTCTGTTACACGCTATAGGTCCTGGTAAATGCGTCAGTCTGAAGTATCTTACCACTTAATATTGGAGTAATTAAGCCACGGCTTTCGTTAGCACCTGCCACCTAAGTAGGTCGCCATTGAAATGCAAAGCAAGAGAACACTTTATTCTGAGGACAATGTAGTCCGGAGAAATCCAATATTTCACTCAGATGCATTGGACGCCATTGTAACTCCATATTTCTCCTTGCTGGAAACACGTGCCTCTCTCTCTCTATATAGCGCCCAGGGAACTTCCAACATGCAAACTTGGCATCAGCGTGGACACTGTAACATTAAAGGGTGAGGTATGGAATCGAAAGTGTGGCCTTTAAAAGAAGAATTGCCTTGGAGCAGAGATTGAGAATATAGATACAGGTTTCACACAGCATGAGGTTACTTGCCCTTTTGGGAAACTCTGCCGTTCTCTAAATATTTGAATCCGCCCTTAGGTGGCACACTTCACTTAAAGGTGAGCGGAATTCAGAGTTTATTTTGCGGAGAACTAACCAGAAAGGATAATATTGCGACTGTGGATTCCTACAAAGTGTTCGCTAAACATTTTAGTTCAACTGTACTTGGTAGTACAATTTTTAGGTCTGTACAGTATAGATGAGAGTCGACGTACTGTACATGCCTGAAAGTGTAGTGCTTCATTTTGTCACTTCCTCGGGAATTATTATTTTTTGCTCGAATTAATTGCTTAATTTCTCCAACTCCAAGAGCGAGAAAAAAAAAAGTCTGGACAGTCTAAAAATAACTGGAAAATGTAGTCTGGAAATTGTTGGAACATCTCTAACCGGCTTAAAGCAACGTTTCGCGGAGATTGCGAACAAGGAGCCAGTAATTCACTGGCGGATTATAATTTCGCGCATGCTATATTCCAGTTTCCTGACCCATTACATCCGCGTCTGACTGCTTTCAACTCAACTCGAATTCAGGCGCCGACTGCCCGTATTCCCACAAGTTTGCAAGAGATTTCCTATCGATTTAGTTACTTGGAATTTTCCTCTGGAGCGACCTTTTTTTATTATTATTTCCGCCCTTTTGGCCTACCCACCCACCCCCTTTCGTCTCTGACTAGGTTTTCATGGTGTTTGCTATTTTGGTCAATGCTGCAGCTATCAAATCGCTTCCCGGCACATGTTGCATCGTATAAGTTTATGGCGGATCGTATATTTTTTAATGCGGATGGAAATAAGTGTCACATGATTTGGTCGGATTTTCTCGTTACGCCGAGCACCGATGCAACATGACGTGCCGCTGGCCACAATCGCAGTGAGTGCACCGCAATGTTAATGAGGCAGTCAGTGTGGGTTGTATTTTTGGTGGGGTCTGGAGAGAGAGAGAGAGAGAGAGAGAGAGAGAGAGAGAGAGAAAAGTCATCCAATGGCACCGGATGTGTTTATTTGAGAGCAGTAATGAAGCGGTGGTTAATCGGGTTGCACATTTCAATACGGGAAGTGAAAGTCATCCTAACCATATTAGTAGGAAATTGATATTTAACCTGCACTGCCGCAAATCAAATGTTGCCAGAACAAAACTTAAGTCATTATAAATATGTTATTATGTGGCCCACAAAACGAAATGAAAATCAGCAATGTACAGGAGAGAGTTTAAAAAAATGATTTGTTTATGTGAAAATGCCTGCGGTATCGTTGGTGTTTACCAAAAGGTCTGTTCCAATACTGATTATACCGTGGCACTGACACTAATGAGCGCGTTAATTATAACACAAACACAAACGATAACAACAACAGGTAAATAAATATATTTTTTCGCAGTTGGATAATGCATTCTAAATCAATAACGCCGACATTTTTATATTGAATGTTGTGTGTAATATTTTATTTGTTTTCTATAGAAATTGAAAAATCGCGTTTATGTACAATATTTCAGTGCAAGGTGCAATATTGGTAGATTATATTATCTTACATAGATTCATAAAATATAAATATCACATGGAGCCTCCCTATAGGGCTCACAACCAACAATTTAGCTAGAAGAAAAATATTAATTCGTATAATGTTCAGCAGGTTTCCATGTAGGACTTGCCCTTTCCGTTAAAATTAAGATATACTTAAATTGGCATAGTTGGAGAGTGGTTTGCGGAAACATGAAACTCTTAGTATATAGTCTACTGGCAACTGTTTTTCAGACAAGCCTCAGCAACAACCGCCACCAAAGTTATCGAGTATTACGGTGAACCAGTCTCTTTTAATATTCGCAGGGAAACCTTTTGGAAACAAGGCTTGATTATTATAAGAGGGAGAAAAAAAATGATCGCCTTTGTGAGATATACAGCCTTTGATCAAATTGCACCAGTTGCGGCAAAGTTGTGATTATTACGGAGGAAAAGTAAGGCGAGAGTACTTCCATATTAATTAATGGTGATTAAATTACTACCCACCCGCCTACAGCACTATGGACAGGTACTGCAGCAAGCCCTGTCTGATATCAATGTCTTTTATATAGTGTTCATTTTGCAAACGCAGCAGGTTGTACATGTTATACTTTCTGCAACAGAACTGTGTGAATGCGCGAATTACACTGCATTTAAAAAGGCGCTTGAAGCAAATTACACTGTGTAATCGGCACGTCATAAATGATTGGGTCTCAATACACTAAGCCGATTTGGACAAAGCCTGAGATTTTTGTCACTCGAGAGACTGATTGCAGGCACCCCCAATTTGGCATAGTAATTCCCTCTGAATGGATTCAGCACGATGCGAAATTGAATGTTTCGAGCGGCTTTTTGACTAATAAGCCGATTCTGCTCTCACTCTTAATACACGTTGTGACATGAAAGCTGCTAATTATTTATTCACAGCCGATATGAATGATTATTTTGAAAATGTGCTATCCAAAGTCATTATTTTGTTGCTGCATTCCCAATCATATTCCAATTGAAGTTTTTGTTTCTTCTCTAGCGTTTTAACTAATTTTTTCGGTCATGTTCCATCAGATAATATTGTTGATAACTCCTAACAGTAATAAGCAGCGTACGGATTAGTGCGTAAAAATCGCCAACTGGACCGGACATCCTCCGCATGAAACGCTCTCTGTAATTACCGATGCTAATTTAAGCACCAAAAATACGTAAACATGCTACTACACCCCCAAAAAAAGAATCCGCTCGTCCTGCGCAACACGCAATTAATCAAACCCAATTTTGGAACGTTGCATTATTTTTTGCGAGTTATTTTTAAAACCCGGTGAAAAATTATGATCCCCCGGTTATGCAAGGTTAGAAGGGCGGTGTATTTCCGCTGCAAACTTCCTGACACAAGACGGTCCTCGGAAGTACGTAAGACTTTACGAGACAGCTACTGCACCCCTGAGAGCGTGAGTTGCGAGACGTTGAGATATACATCACCCCGTCGTCTTCCGGTTTGTGACGACGCTGAAATGAGCTGCGGGCCATCTCAGCATGTGGCCCATTACGTGGCCTTTTATTTTTTGGGGGGCGTCTTTAAAAAAAAAATTAAAGGTGGGGTTTTTTAGTAAAGG
Source organism: Catajapyx aquilonaris (assembly GCA_000934665.2). Lineage (NCBI taxonomy): Eukaryota > Metazoa > Arthropoda > Diplura > Dicellurata > Japygidae > Catajapyx > Catajapyx aquilonaris. Next base: position 40,923 of record KZ538011.1, read on the forward strand.
TTGGGGAGGCGGACAGGTGTAAGGGTCCGCCGCAGTGGTTGATTTTCTAGACGGTGCCGGGCAGAGCCAACAAGATTAGCCCAATCGGGTGTCTAGGGCGTATACACCCCCCTCTATAGACCCCCCGCCAAACCGACCCCCGAAAAAAGCAAAAAGGGGGGTAGTGGGGCCAAGGATAGAGCATCAACGTCACCTGTGCCAGGCACCTGTGTCCCTTCCCATCAAGCTTGTGTGCTTCCCTCCATATATTTTGTGTGTTGCTGCTTTTGCATGTGTGGATCTCGTGTGAGGTTGTCGGTACGTATCTGTTATGCGGGCATTTTGCTGTTTGGGGGAGTTGTTAATTTTTTTTTGTACAAATTTTCAGGGTCGAGTTTGCATGCTGCATATCGCTGTTAGGACGAGATATTTTTCATTCTTGTCCACTGCGTATGTGGAACAGGAAGAGGTGACCCAAATCAGGTGACATGTGACCCAAAACGTGCTGAGTCGGACCCGGGTAAACGAGGTTATGTAAACAGAAACGGACGCCCCAGATTAGATAATCCAGCATGGTTGGATTAATGGATTGTCTAAGATAAACTAGCTCTAAAACCGAGAGTGGACACAAAATTTTCGATCTGGATAAAAAACTGGGCACGTTGAGTTTGCTGATCCCTACTGATTTTTTAAAGGGGTGTGCATTAATCCATCTCCGAGGGGTTTAATAGCGAATCCTTGTGTATATTCTTGGGGCCCATGTCCTGGACCGACCCTTTTAACACGTGTCATTTTATCAGCTGCCTGCAGCTGACACATTTTTGATGGGCTTCAGATGGATGCCATCATGACTATTTTGTGACTTGGAACTGATGGAAAACTTGTGTCGTAATATTTTGTACATAGAGTACCTACTGAATTATTAATTACGTTGTCATAATTTTGGCACTGTAAGATCTGGTTGTGTCAACAAGTCTAGTGAAAATGTATTTTGAATACTTTTTTGTATAATCAGAGATTTCCGGCCAATATTTTCGTTCATATAAACAGTCCCAGACAGTCCTTTGGTAATTAGTCATTTTCTAAACGCTACTGTTAGGCATGGAAAAAAAGTTTACAATAATGGGAGGACTGAAAGCATCTATTCAAGCATGGAATTTAATTATTAATTATTAATTTATTATCCACTTTGTGCTTTTCCCTCACGAGAAAATTTATATTTCAGTATTTCACGCAACAAAATTGACGGTTTTACCAAAAATTTAATTATGCACGTAATGATTGTTAAAATGCGCAGTAGTATATGCCGTATACTGTACCTAATTGAATTACAGAGTGCACTATACCCACAGCGTATTTAAACAAAAAGTATTTCAGTGTAGGCATTAGTCAAACCTCATTGAACTAGTTTACATCAAAGACCGTAAGTTGAACCCCAATTTTTAATTCAACAAGGTCAACAAGGATGCGTAAATTCTATATGACTGACAATTGTCTTATAGTAGTAGTCTAACTGTTCGGAAGCACACACCTTTTAAGCAGCGCTGTACCAATATTGCTTTACTCTAATGGGACAATTCAGTAGTAACCTGTTGTTTACTTCCAAGCTGCATTGTCAGCAACGCCTTTAGAAGCAATAACAACAATGCACGTTTCTTCCTGCCAGAAATGGTGACCCCGGGGCAGCCTTAGCAGCGAAATGGCAATGGTGACCACAACTCGCTCCTGGACTGCCGGTCAGTAGCGCACAATATGGACGAGAGCTGGGAAAATGAAACGGATCTGGACAAAGAAGAGGAAGAAGAAGCGGCTGCCATCGAGGATGAGGATGAGGAATTGTCCAGGAGGAAGAAGACGCAGGTCATCCACGATCTGGTGGCCGAAGACTACCGGAAGATCCGCCGGGACAAGGTGCTGGCTCCCGATCGAGCCATCAACACAGAGTGTGTTCAGTTCTTCCAAGAGTGCCTTAGGTGTTACAAGCAGTCGGAGGCCATCCTCCGGAAGCTGCAGTGCGTGCTGCAGGACCTCAGCGGATCCCAGCTGGAATCCGTTTTGGTCGAGTGCAAATACTTCCTGGTCAGCTCCAGCGAGATGGACCATCGCTTCAGTGTCCTCTCAGCCTTCAAGAAGGATTTCAAGATCGTGCTGTACTTCAAGGCGCAGCATGTCAAAAACAAGATGGATCAGAACTCGGTATCGATCCTGTACCTGGTGCAGAGGATAGCCCAAGGCGAACTGGGAAGACTGGCCAGGCACGAGGTGGTCAGCGAGATGGCCCTTAAGCTGCTTGACCTCCACAAGAAAGCGCTGGAGGAAAGGTCGCTGTTTCCGACCAACACTGCTTACTGGATCATGACCCGTGCTGCACACCCCAGGCCGGTACAAAGGCTATCCTTGCTCAAAAACAACACCAGCCCCACGCTTGGGTTCGTCCTCAAGCAGACCTCGGCCACTAAGCTGCTCCAGACCCTGGCCAAGGAGAGGAGCCGGAAAGCTGCCATCCAACTGCTGGAAGTGGTCACTAATGCGGTGGACACCAGCAGTTTCACCGAGAACGGAAGGAAGAAGCCGGCTCTGACTGCCATCGAGGTGGTTGACCCCCTCAGATCCTCGGAAATCAAAGTTGACCTCACCAGAGGGGACCATGTGCTGACCGCTGAAAACCGGTTTTTGGACAACCTTCTGGCCTCCTTATCGCAGGTTCCGACCTTGTTGGGGAAAGGGGCGGTCAAGAGGTTAAAAACGGGGGAGCTGAAGGTGACCAAGAATGCCAGCGCCAAGATCGCGGGGTACTACCACGAAGCCCTGGGTCAAGAGGTCGGGGACATTGTGGACGACGCGATCTTGTGGGACAGACACATTTTGCCGTCCGGGTTTCCTTTAAGTTTGGTTCCGCCCAGTGCGTGCCTGTCATTCCGAAACGGACTTCGGAAAGTGTTGGAGGTGAAAGAGGCCATACCTCCCATGATGATGCCACCTCTTCACTCGTTGTTGTCCGGACTAGTGAACCACGTGATAGTGACTTCTTGGGACGTCAGATTTATTCGGATACTCATGTTCACTTCTAATCCTAACCCTCGTGGACATACCCGGGAGTGCTTTGTGGACACTTTGGAGGAACTGGTGGTGCTGTTAAACGACTTGTGCGGTGTCGGTGCTCGTGAGTTGGGCGAGGGAGTGCAATCCGAGGAGATGCAGCTTCTGGGCAGACTGGACGCCACGCTGACCTTGCTGACCAGGTGGACCAGGCAGCACAGCCAGCAGTGTTTGAACAGGTGGCAAGTGCAGCCGTTCTTCACCCTGTCACAAAAGGACACCAGCAGGGCCATTGAACTCATGAATCGGTTGCAGGTAAACCGCACTTTGTTGCATACAATTCCATGGGGTCATTACAGTATAGCTAAAAGCTAACAGGAAAACTGAACCCGGTCTAGACCCGGTTCTTGGAGTCAGAATAACACGAATTTTAAAATGTAATGTTACACTCAAAAACGTGCGCCTCTTTAGTATACAAAAGGATGTCTAGCTTTCAGAGTGAATTTTCACAGAAACAATGATTTAAGATTGATTGGCAATCGGTGGCTTTTAATTAATTTTGCGCAGCAATAAAGTTATCCTGACTCTTAAGGGCAACCCATTCGCCTCTCTTGCACAACGGGTGGCGTGAATTCCAGGATGAACCCGCCAGAGGACAAAATTGGCTAAGAATTAGGGGTAGGTCCTGTATATTTTTTTAGCTGCCAAAATATTGCGGCACTATCAGTGATACTGTAGGATTATAGCAATTAGTTCTAGCTCGAGGTACACCCATTAAGTAGCTTTGATGTTGAATAATCTGGCAATATGTAAGTTATCCAGGACCATTCCCTCGGGGGTCCCCTTTATTGGTGTTTGAACCACGCCAGCTGTCACATTAGAACAAGTCCGGACTAACTATGGTACTTAAGCACGTTGTAGATCAATGGATTAAAGTTTCAAACAATAGCACATATTACAGTACCTTGCGACTGTATGATAAGCGATAACTAACATTACATGGATTTATTGTTCTTATATAATATTCATAGTCGGAAAAGAAAGTTACGAATGACTACGTTGAGCATATTTTCTTATGCATGACATAATTATATCGACGAATATTTGCCTCTACTTAGTTTTCTCGAATATTTTTAGCAACATAGCTTTGTGTTTAAAATACACGCTAACAGCTAGAGGGAATGGATTAATTTGCTTTCACAATTAACAATGAGAAGAGGATGAGATAATAAGGGAATGATATATTATCTTAGCTTTCTGATAAAACCTATAGTGGCACTGCATGACAATAAATTAAGGGATCTAATGGAGAAGAGACGTTTTGTGTGCGGGGGGGGGGGGACGGAGATTGTGGCAATGTCGAATTGCCACAGTTCAGCGGTCTCTTTGAATATCCTCTATTCTGAGCTTAACCACTCTCTTTGTCTGACGCCATTTCTAGTTTGAATCCCTTTTTTTGTCATCTGGTTCTCGCAGCTGCCTCAATTACTTCAGCTTAATGATGCTGGATTTTTTTTTTTTTTGGTTTGTTATGCTGGAATTTGTTTTTTTGTTTTGTTTGTTATGCCATGAAACCTTTTTTTCGTGATTTTGTCCCTACCACCAGCTGCGTACTTAATTTACCCCCAAGACTTGCCGTATGTTGCGGAATTTATTGTATTAATGAACGTAGAGTATTTCTTACTAATCAGTTGCTGGTGATTATCCCGGATTATTTTTGGTATATCCTCATACATTTACCTCTGCAGGACAGTTATTGTCTATTGTAGCTTTATAGCTTTATAGGTTTGTTACTGTAAGTTGGTCATCAAATTCTTCAACATTGTTTCTTCTATTAAAGTTAACGTTCCTTGGAAGTTTTTACCGCCTGTCTCTGGCTAGCAGGGAAAAACATTACATGGCATCATTTGAGAGGCAATAATGATGGAAATGGTTCTCTAGAGCTGTAGTACAATACCCAAAGGAATCAAATCTTGCGTGTAATTGCTTGCATGCTGATATATGCGTGCGTTGTACTGTGTATGCTCGATTTATAATGTTGTTTCGGCAGTGTATAACTGACAAGAAATGCTATTAACTAAAATGAGGTTGTAAGCGATGGGTGCATCTATATATGAGGGAGAAACTTCACTTTGTCTAATGCGAGTAGCCCCCGAGTTATTTGAAAGGTCTGACACACTTATGGAGCATTAAAGTTCCGAAAAGCAAACGTAGAGTTTCCCGTTCCAAGTGCTCGAGCCGCACGAATAGACATTCCGAGAAATTGGAAACTGATAACACATTTTTCGTGCCATGCATGGCCGATGATTTAGTGATTGTACCATCTAGCATGGAAATTATGGGAGGCTTAGTACGACCGTTAGTGGTAGCATGTGTGAATTTAAGACACCGTGACGCTGCTCTACATTGAATTTTATTAACTGCATTTTTGCCACCGGATGATTCATTTCTGCGCCAAACCTGGGAACCTAGTTTTACAGCAAAAGAGGCTATCCAGTTTCAAGAGTTTTATTTTACGCAACGTCCGAGAGAAAATTCGCACGTTATTCCTGTACTTCATGTATAGTACACCACAGTTAAAATATTAAGCAGCGTGATGCATTTACAAACATAACATGACCCATTGTGGCTATGTTTCCCCCTCCAGCTCAACCGCAAGGAGGATCTAATGGAGAGCGAGGATGTAGGAGTCAGACTGTGTGCCAAGTTGCATGAAAGTTTAATCCAGAGGGTACAAAAGGACGTGGAGGACCTGAAGGTAAGTGGCGGCATAGCAAGGAGATACTTCGAAAAGCAGGTTTTGCAAACTAATTTGCATTTCGCACTACAGATGCTTCCAGAAACATGCCTGAAGGAAGTTCCAATAGTTTGTAGGACCATTAGTCTGGCCACATTACAGACGCACATGCCAGGACCCAAGTACTGGAGGAGGATTCAGGGAAGTGCTCTCAAGCCCAGCAGATACGTTGGCATTTATCTAGGTTAGTGACTAGTACAGCTGGGTTCATACGGGCGTTGAATTGTTTCTGTCATTGATTGGCGATCGCTGATCCAACGACACTCGTGTGAACCCTTCATTTCTTCATGTATATAATGACTATTTGGGATTTGCTGGAATTAAACGTTGCAGAAGAAGTGCTGGCTCCTGTTGCGGACGCCATTAGCCAGTTAGAACCCAAAGTGCAAACGGCAGCTGGAAAAGCTGTGGTCACCACTGTTAGCGAGGCTTGGCTGCATCACATATACAGCCAGAAGTTAAAGTTCAGGTCAGTAAATCATTTAATCCTTCCCTTTTTCAGTGACTTACGTATGTTTAAAATACAAATTCTCATAAAAGTAGAGTGCTTTGAAGAGTTTTCCATTTAGAAAAATTGATCAAATGTCAATATTCGAACATGATGAAACACTTTAACGTTGCTGGTGATTTTGACCTATGGCGCATCAAGTTGACCTACGATTTAAGCAATTAGATGAGATTAGCCATGTTTCAGGAATGAGCTGGTGGCGAAATTGTGTCCTGATCGATGGCTTCCTCATCAAGCATTCAGTATTCATGTCTAGGAGGGCAAAAAAAATTAATCTGTTAAAACCCACTTGGCCAAGTTAATTACCGTAACTTCTCTTCCATACGATTGGTGTCGGTTACTTTATATCCGCCCCCGTGAATTTGCGAATGCCTGGAAACCTCTGGAAACTGATATACTCTATAATAGCACTGTGAATTCATCCGTAAGAGCAACTTTACCTTGCTAATGGTTTCGCTGATAATTTTGCTGATGGCATCATGTCTTGGGTACTGTGTTAAACTCACTTGTCTGCTGTTTAGAATGTAATGAGGCTGAACTTGAGCTGCTTAAGTGCTCTTCTTCAACAATTACTTTAATGAGCAATTTTTTGCACCAAATAATTATGATTTCTTTTCCATTCTTTTCCAGTGACTTAGGTTCCCAGCAGCTTCTCCGTGACTTCCTGGCCCTCCGAGATTGGCTCCGTAACTGCGAGATCCTGGATCCAGAATCCCGGTCCAAGATCCTGGACCTGGACATCCTCCGGCAGTGCGAGGGAGTTGCCCGACTGCTGTTGAGAAGACCAGGAGACATGATCGGAGTAGTGTCGCGTAATCAAGTGGCTCCTGAGGGACCGGGCTCGGACGAGACGCGGCCAGCCCAGCAGGCATTTGGAGGAGACAGTATTCCTGTGGAGATGTATGTGCCCAATCAGGAGCAGTGGCTGGCACTCAGGGCCGAAAAGGCGGTCGTTGTCTGGCCCTGCTTCATGTGCTGCAAATGAAAACAGACGAGCAGCCCTTTTCCCCCCACTTCTCCCAGCAGTCTAGTGTAGCGTTTTATTCTATGAGTTCTATTTTCGTAATCGCTAATCTCGCAGTGATGGCTGATCTCAAGAGGTTTGAATGCAGCTCGGAACACTGATTAAAAACGCTGCATAATTACGACTAAGCCCCAGAAAATATTTAGCAGCGTAATTCCACCCGGAAATCAGCTGGAAAAAAAATGGTGAAAAATTCTGCTTTTTTGTACAGTATGGTTAAGCAGTCCCCAGCATTTCATATTCAAGGCTGAATATTTATTTTGTACCAGTAAAAAAATATCCACGGTTATTTCAAACTCCTCCAGCATCCTGTTTATTCAGTCACCCTACCCCCAATTCCTGGTCATGGGGTACACAAGAGATCAAGAGGGGGACTAATGAAGCTTTGCCTTTGGATTACAGGACCGCCCACTAATAGATCGTTGCTAAATATCTATTTAATCCTAGCGTCTTTCGGATAGACATCCCCTCCCCATCCAAAAACACCGCTTGAGAAGCGAAACACTTGCCAAAATATATGCCACTACATGAATGAAAGGATCGCTGGTCTGTTTATACCGACTTGAACTTTATCGCCTGCAGGCCTAACGATGTCATTTGAGATAGAACCATCCGTTATTGGATTTTTGCAGAGAAGTTATACAGCATGAAAGGCAAAAAAAAACACGATGAGGGGGGTCCTTCATGGCATTTTTTTGTATGTTCACAGCCTGAGTCTTATAGCCTATCGATAAAACAACTTTCTGCATGCCTGCTTATTGGAACATTCTCTCAGACTCTGCAAATATTGAGTGACGTCTTTCGCAAATCCAATCCCTTTTCTTCTCTGACCTTTTTTTTTGTTTCTGCACAGCCCCGGAGCTACTGATATTTACAAATTTAGAACTGGCTTTTGTCGTCTTCTCTGGCTCGGTCGACGCTTTGTGAAAATGCAAGTAAACGAGTTGTTTACAGAGCAAAGGACTAGAACATCGATGAGAATTTAGCTCATTTGTGAGTCTCACTTAGGGGTCGCGAGTGAGAGGACTTAACGAGGTGATGCCATATAGAAGCTGGAAAATCAATGGGTGAAGGTCCTTGGAGGAACTCCGGAATGGACTCCTTTTGTTTGTTAGGACCCCTGGAATTCTTGCGACGCTTTTAGCTCTGAGAAGAAAAAATAAGGTGGAAGCCGGATTGCCTGGAATGCGAAGCTGGAGAAATCTACATCAATATACATGACAGTTAAATTCCATACAGTGACAGCTATTTTCTACGTGCCAGATTTTTTCCCCCGCCTTTTTTCCGCGTGTTGTCGCAGAGGTTACGCTTTAATAACATTTGGTCGTTGTTTGACTCCGTCAGATGAAGCGCCGTTAGAAGATACATAAAATATAACTACCGGAAATTAACGTCGGCAAAGTTTTGATGACAAGGTTGATTGCCCCCCTTTTGCGTCGTGTTAAGTGAATTGGGACGGTGTCGGAAAATATCCCGGCAATATTGTGTTATGTGGTGTATGCCATGTACGTGTTTTTACGTTGGAACATTGCAAAGCAAAGAACGGGCGCAATATTAGAGGAATCTTAAATTAGGGAAATTGCACGTTGTTGTGCAATCTAGCGGTGCTGTCAGCGATATTAGATCGTACGTTATTCTGACCGAGGGAAGACAAAAAAAAAGAGTTTTAGTGTCTATATTTAGCCGCGTAATGCCTCACGGGACATCCTGAATTACCGCTGCAGCAGTAGACCTTTGACTTTTCACCTGTTCGTCAAAAGTTCTCAGTAAAAGCGCCTTTGATATATATGGGACAGTTATTATTTTTTTAAAAAGCTTCATCCGGCTTGATATAATTAAAACAGGGGAGATTATGTTTTCCAAGAACAATTTCCTGAGACTGAATCTTGGTAATGATATTCTGGGTTGGAAAATGAACTATTTTGACGGGAACGAGCTCCTGAAATTGAGAGTTATAAGGACCTTACTTGGAGCTCTAAATACATCTAGTTATTTAAAAATACGACAGGTACTGTACAAGCTCAATTTGCAGAGATAATATGGTGCTGATACAGGTCTGATGTCAGAAAATATTTTCCGGTGAATCAGTAGCCAGTAACATTAGAAGGGTGCTGGATTAATTAATATCCGCTGCCAGCTAACAAGATAATAATTAGTGGCCAAGTATAGTGATAGGCATATATCCCATCATATGGATTTTTCATGGGGGAGTTTTAATTACCGTGAACCTTTCTAATTATTATATGACCATTTTATGGAAAATGCTTTTCTTATCTCCTAAGTTCCAACTCGATTCGGGACTTTCAAAGAGATCCTAATGCCCATTAGGCGACTGTAAGGGTTGTTCAGAGAAATTTTGAACGCATATCTTCCGCAAAAGACTTCCTTCCTGTGTTAAGGGGTACAAAGTGCTGACTTGATCCAATTATTGACGACATTGTACCCGTCGCTTATTCGATTACAAGCAGGGGTGGTGGAGAAAAAAAACCCGTCTCGACGTAGCCGGGAATTCTACAAGGAAATGGCGAAAAAGAGCGTATAATGCGTTTGTCATTCGAGCCATATTATAGGTAAGAGGCATTATTACATTCCGCCAGACTATGGGTTTATTTGCTTAATGGGACAAACGGGTGTAGGCGTCTTTGACTTCAACGTGCCAGTGACGCAAACTGGCTAATAGGAATTAGACACTTTAAAATTTTAATCCGTTGTTATTTGCGGTATTAATATTGTGACGTGATATGCTATATCGACTGTACTCGTATTTATGTTTTACAGGGTGGAAATTTTCCGGAAGAAACACACTGGAATCTTGGTAATTATTCTTAATTACTCGATCATTAATTAATAAATAATAATATTTAGTAAGGTTACTTAAAGGCCAAACTCGGTTTGAAAATTATGATGATTATCATGAATATTGCAATGTAATAAAAATCCTACCGGTTAAAATTAAACATTAGTCATGAACAGGGCAGTTCTGACAGTTTTGAAGCTTTCTCAGTTAAATTAAAACAGATGTTTTTAATTAGTCTCGAAAGTGTAATTCTGAAGGAGAAATACAGTATGTTACTGCGAAGTCAAATGATATTAAAAATCATGACCTCCTGTAAAGGTCACTTCAATTTATTTTATAAACGCGTAAAATGTGACAGTCATATGATATTGAGGCATACCAATTGTGCAGATCTTTGCTGAGCCGTCTAAAATGCTGACATACATTGCAATCATATGCCATTATTTTGTGAATTGAATAACGAAAAAGACTGGACACTATAAAAGCGTATTCCCCTAAAATTGTTTCTGGATATTTTTTCCATTTCAGAAAATAAAGGTAACTTGATGGAATCATACACCGTAGTATGGGCATGGGTAAAAAAACTTGACTTCTGATGATACGAGATTGCACAATTTTCTTGCATGCTTTTCAAAGTGTGCAAATGAAAATGAAACTATTGCATACTTCAATTAGTGCCATCCAGCATCATGGACAGAGTAGATTGTTTTTGTTCAAGAGACAGGTCCTAATCGCAATGCCATTTGACTCTTTCCCTCTTTTTTGCGCTTTTCCGGTCCATCACGACATTGGACACTGCCTTGACCAGCGGGCCAAGGTCGAGGTCTAAAATTTCTGGTAAAACAGTGACTGCGGCGCAGGATTTTGATTTCCCATGGCGCCTCTTCTAATCTGGTTGATCTCACGGGAGGCGCCAAATAGTCAATACCTCATTACCCAAAGTAAGGCACAATTGTCGACTGTGGAGTGTCCCTTGCAATCAAGTTCTCGTTTCCTCCTTTTGTTCCTCCCTTTTCAGTCGAAAAGCTTCCCATCCTGCAGCTCTGATCATCACAAGGATGCTGGAGGAAAAGGATGGAATGGTTGGGGGGGAGTTGTCTTTATGATTCGACAACAAAAGAGGGGCAAGAATTATCCCCCAATGCATCTGTAGCGCCGTGAAGTTGCTGTTGAAGGAAAGAAGCTGGAGAAGGAAGAAGAAGGAGGAAAAAAATCCCGCTTCTCGAGTGATTGCAAAAGAGCGTCCCTTTTCTTTCGGCAATGATTAATTCAAGGGTCTGCAGCGAGAGGAATCCTTTTCCAAAATGAAAGGCGCCGGATTTGAAGGGTTGTCTGCAGATGGGAGTGGAGGGTATACTTTGAGATAAAAAGCGACCTGATTTGCTTCCCTACCCGGCCGTATGAATGGCAATGAGGCCTTTGGACAAGAGATTTCCTCTTAAATGGAAAAGAAGAGGGGGAGAGATGCGGTGACCTAAGGATATGGTGAAGAGGCTGAGAAGGAAAATGGTGATTTATATGCATAGTAAAGGGCAGGAATGCAGGAATCATTAATATACTCACGTTGACTCAAGTGACCACCAAAAAAATCGGCCAAGTGTATCCTGACATTGGAAAAGTTCAGGTGTTGCTCTAACTTGTTCTAAAACAAATAGTCCGAATATTTATGCTAGGTAATGTATACCCTTTGACATCAAATGCGTTTTTTCTAGGTTGCCCACACTTGGTGGCTGTACCCCCAAAAAAACTCTGGAGGGTTAGCTTACATGATATTGTGCAATCAGCAAGCTTGGCGTGTAATGAAGTGCGGATTTGCATATTGTGTCCCCGGCAATTCCGTCCTGCCTGAATTGAGCACAAATTCGCGTCGCCCTATTATTGGGGGCAGCCGCCATGATTGGCATGAATAATGCAAGATTGTAAAATTTTAACAGGTGCCACGCAAGTGCTTCAATCAGTGCCGGTAATAACTCATCACTTAAATGCAGGGCAAGTTCATATTATGTGGCTTCATATACTCGAAATTTGGGTCAGTTAACACCTCCAGTTTCCGGCTGGTCATGTGCCTCTCGTGGGCAAGAAACTTTATTTATTGCGGCTACAATGTGCTTGCAATTTTACGTAACTGCATATTGCACTATCCCTTGTGGTTCATGCAGTGTACTGGTAAATTAACGAGGCCAAGGCTATGTTCACGAGTAGAATTTAAAGAACCTGACGCAAAGATAATTCAAAACTTTTAATTGCGTTCATGAGCAACACTATAGTGCAGTGGTTGAGGCCAAAGCCTATCACCTCTCAGGTCCTGAATTCATCCTTGAAGCGACGATGTCCACTAGAAAAATTAAATTTTATCAGCAAGGGAGATAATTTTCAATAATGATAAAATACGCTGGAATTATAACAAATGAAAAATTACTCAAAGGGGTTATAATCCCAAGACTACTACTACTACTACTACTACTACTACTACTACTACTACTACTACTACTACTACTACTACTACTACTACATCTTATTGGCTGCAAATGGAATAGGCTGTACAGTATGTGGAGCAAATGCGTGATTGGAGAAAGCATGTTGACAATTAATGGAACATGTTGCATTAATTAATTGTGTTAGCGTTGATTGGGAGCAATGTGACGACCTGATGGCAAAGTTTAATTAAATGGTGCATTTTTTGGCATGTCCTCTGGTGTACTGTACATATTTTTCTAGTACCATGGGAGCGGAAAAATAGTTCAAACTATTACTGTGCATGTAAAGTACACAGTATCCTCATGTGCCAAATCCCGTAATTGTGCTAAAACCAAGGCAAACCTTTTTTGCCCGAAAATAACATGCATGAGTGACCTACTTTAGATGCAACTGATTTGCGCAGCGGGAGATGTCAACTTTTAATGAAATCAGTCACTACAGGGCCTCAACTAACGGCCTTTATGGCGACCTGATTGCAAAACTTATCAACGTTTTTCCCTCTCTCTCTCTTTTTTTTTTTCAAACTGGCTTTTTCCAAAAAACGTCAAATTACCGCCTTTGACCCAAAACCCGTTAAGCAAATCGTCCGATTTTGATGTGCAACGTGTCGTGCTTAAATTACTTAGAAGTCTGTTACCCGTTAAAAGGAAAATTTAATCTCGCATAGTCGAATGTTTTTTTTTGAATTCGCTGATCATGGACTTTATACAGTGTCCTGGCTGGACCACCCTCAATCGCATTTATTCCCTCCCCTCCTCCCCGACCATCCCCTCCCCTTGCGCACACACCAAAGCCACCGACACCAGGTGTGCATCTCATCAACATGACACCCATTTCCAGCAGAGCCAGAGCCGTGCTCAAATTGCATTTACTTGCCATGCTCCGCATTGCACTTTGAACTCTTACTTCGCTTAATGAGCAAAGACTCGCAACAATTACGTGATAAGCACCGGGGCGCTCAAATTGCCTCAAAATTTGAGCTAGAAATGACATTTCCAGAGTTGTGCAGAACGTTAAATTGGTTTAACTATCCGTGACGTTTAACCCGCAGTTTTGATTTTAATTAACTGCAATATCTTTTCTGATCTGGGGCCAATCTTGACCTGTATTACGTACATGGTTTTAAAATATTATTTCAAAGCATGGTAGAGACGTACAGCCCCGAGCATAAAGTTGGAGACCCTGTCGGCTTTCTCTGATCTTTCTTTATCCGACTTAAATTAATGGACTATTTTTTGGACCGAGTTAGCTGCTTTAGGCGTGTGTTCGTGTATTTATTACCGTATGATACCGTAATGGCGGGGACTGGCAGAGCCCCCTGCCGGAGGATATGGCCTGCTGTCTCCAACTTTATGCTCGAGGCTGTACATCATTCAAAAAATTTCAATGCATATTTTGCGACACCCTATAGCCACATGTCAGTAACAAAATAAGATCAAAAATCAAAATGTGCTTCCAGTACCACCTTGTAAGGTTCTCCAAATGTTTGGGTCCCTCCCTGAAGAGGACGAGAGAGCACCTCGTGTAGCATGAGGGCGCCAAAGAGACGAAATGGTTTCCTGGGGTCGATTTTGGCGCGTGAGCCAGTGCGCTGGGAGATTGCACCGCTTCGATATAGTCTGGGGGGTAGGACTATAGTCTATGTGGAGGGGGGCTTGGGGGGAGTAGTACGGATATAAAAAAAAGGAGGGAGAGAGAGAGAGAACGCGGGTTTCTGAGTCTGGGCAGCTGCGCATCCTCCATCCCTCCGAAAGGACAGACTCAGTCTCATCCGAAAGCATTGCATACAGAGCTGCATCGACGAGCGGTCCGGTTTCAGTTGGCGTGTCAGAGAGGGTGACATACCCCACAAGCCGTACAACACCGGAGGAATGACGCGTGATTGGTGAGTATCAGTGCAAGTAATGTGATATTAGGTATGGCTAGAAAAGGGCGGTATGTGTAGTGTGGAGATGACCTCGATGCGGAGGTGGTCTGGCTTGTTGCAGGCTGTGTGTTTATGCAGTCCTTTATTTCTGTAGGTCAAAGTGCAGTCACGGCGTGGCACGCGTTTGCGTACGTGGTTTCGGAGTAATGTAAACATACGTGCTTTAGGAGCCTCGCACGGTTTAAAATCGCTGCATTTAACCGAGGGGTGTAGATAATAGGCCGAAAGACTGGCTGCTTCCACATTCCCGATGCGTTGTTGTGTAGATGCTCTGTACACGTTATCGCATGCACATAATGACAGCTATCGTGGCATCGCCATATCAGCAAACATTTGATGGTTCTAGCGCGAGATATATGTCCAGCTGAAAAAAACCCGGTCCTCATTAACGGAGTTCAATATTATCACTAATGAGAGAAAAACAATTCGCGCGGGATTCATTTCATGCCGGGTAATGAACTGTCGCCGTGACAATTTAGAGGCCCAAGCCGTGGTTGAAAAAAAAGAAGAGAAGTAAAGCAATGAGTTAGATGTACGTAGGATTACTCATAAATGATAAGTAATTGTCATAGTCTGGTGGGCGATGGGAAGCGGAATTTATCCAGGAGGCTCCGCTGCGTGAAATAAGAGATACTAAGGCTGTTTACAGTGCAATAAATTTTCTCCCCCCGCCTTTTCCTTCTCACTCGGATGTCAAGGGACTCGTTGCTGGCTTATTTTCTGCCTCCTCTAAGAGGACTGCCCCCGAAACATGGCATTGCGCTCTAAGACTTCGCTACCATCGAATTTGGTTTTTTTTAAAAATGAAGGGAAAAAAAACTCGCGCCCAACTTTGGTTTCACCGTATGAACTTTTGCACGAATCTTTGCAGGACACTACTGCAGATGACTGAGCATCATTAAATGTAATAATATTCTGATTTTAAAGTTTACAGAATTCGGAAATGCGGATGTTACAGAGATTGACTCATACTTGTATGTAATACTGTATATACCATTTTCTGTTGATAATAATAGAGCTGGTAGCTGGTGGGTGTTTCATTCTTTGCCTATAACGTAGATGTAGCTTGCACTGGACCATCAATGCATTCCCTTATACGTTATACGTTTTTGGTTAAAGAGTTATGTTGTGGTACATACTGTTGATTTTAAGCAGGTCATTTAATATTAATATTCATTGTCATTGCTGATCCTACAGTGTTGAAACACTGTATGCGTACTGCAAATTTTCACCAGAGCGTGATAAAACCTGTGGAATGCAATCAATAATCAAATTTTACATAATGCACATTCAATGTGATCTAGGTACAACAGGAACATCCGTTCCAATAATACTGGGTAATAACTGAAATTCTTGGCCAGTATTCTCTGTCTGCTGAATGCATGATGGAATATATAATAAGCAAAATATTGTGTGAACTATACGAAGGAAATTAACATAAGCCAGTACCGGCACGAGATCTCTCGCATAATGGGGATTAAAGTGTGTGTATTGTACGTAGTGTCGATGACAAATTATTTTATAGCAGAATCTACAATAAATCCTGCATTAAAAATAATAATAAACAACACGATTACAGAATATCATGAGAATTAACATCGTGAAAAATTCACAATGTTAATTCTCATGATGGCACAGCTTATGATTACTATACCATAACATAAAGTACTGTATAAGCCGATTAAAATTTACGTTTATGCAGACCTTTCCAACTCAACGACTGAAATTGTAGTGCGTGTGTACAGTACCGCACTTCAGTTCTTGAAGGTTTATCAGTGATAAACGTACGAGTATATACTGAAAACAACTACACCGTGACTGAAAATGATTACTAATTTCAGCAACGGAAACAAACAAGAGACATGCACAAGGGCGTATAAAAGCGTCTGCCAGAACAATGACAGTGACATTTTGGAAAGTAATTCTGTACGAAAAACCTCATTAACGTGACCTGCACGCCTCTGTTGCTATATAAACTATTCGATGACGTTAGGTGGCATGTAAAGTAAGCAGAGGTGCATAATTATAGCCCACATCATTACGGTTCTCAGCAGGCTGTTCATTTGGACAATGGGTATACCACTGCATAATTAATTTTGCGGCACGTAACTATCGACAGAAACTTTGTGTAATTAATTATTTTTAAAAATAACATCTGGCGAATTTATAGTTTCATTACGCGGCAGTACATTCTAACAAACTCCTGCTGGCTCACATTTTTAAAGTTGAAAGTATAGGGAAAAGTAGCCCAACTTTGAAATCGCAGAGTATATTGAAAAGTACACAAAAGTCATTGGTTTGGGAAGGCAAAAGAGTCTTGTATTCAGACTCATCTGGAATGCATTACCAAAAGGTCATTACGTAAAAATGCAAAATGATGGAGTGTACAGTCTCTCATTTGCAGATATGCTTTGATATAGTAATTCTCGTTCCCCGAATGCATCGGATTCTATACAGCGCTTGAGTGGCAAGCAGTATTTCAAAAGGTTGCAATTGAAGGCATTGGTTATACGCACGAGCTGAATCCACCGAACTTCTTTAGAAAGAGAAATTATTTTTCCCACTGCAGAAAAATCTAATTTGTATGTACAGTATACGTCATGCTATACACCTAAAAAATCAGCCCACACAGTGAAGCTATTCTGTAGTATTTCGTATATGTAAACATCCCTCTCACATAAAATCGCGTAGTTTGCAAATAATTCAGAATTCATGCGAAATGTCTTTGTTAATTACGAGCCGGATGTCCACAACTACTAGGGTTAACCAGTTTTGAAAATAATGCTCCAATGCGTTATTTAAAAACACGCTTTAAAAAGACTCATGAAAGTGCAGCATTCCCTTGGAATTGCAAATGGTTTTCGCCCCCATTTTAAAAAGAAAAAAAGCAATAAAACGACAATTTTATTACAAAGTTGGACCACTGAAAAGCTACTTTTCAGTGTTACGGTCGCATTAATTTTTATCGACTTTTCCGGAGGATTACTTTTTGAATTTTTTTTTTGGGGGGGGGGGGGGTTTCAACTTATGCTCCAGTATTCCCAGTATGAAACTGCCCGAAATAAATCCCTCCCAAAAAATTCAACATCGACCTAAAAATCTCCTATTTCAAAACCCCTTGTTTTAGGAGCTTATCTTCCACTTGCACCATGGGACATGCGATACAGTAATTGGCATTTCGTTACCCCCGAAATTTGGGTTTTAAAAAAATGGTATCCACGGGGGAATATTTTGAACACCAACAAAAAAATTTCCATCCCGCTTTAAGCCAGCATATGCATCACTTATAATGAATAAATAAATCTCAACCAGACCCGGTTTACACCGCACACAGCACACAAAAAAAGTCATGCAGGAGGCCGAACCCGGAATCGATACCCGTGTAGGCATGAAAAGTTGATAAAACCGGAAACAAAGGGGTTGTTACGCGCCATTTGACGAGTCTGTTTTGGTCATGAACTACAAGGTGTCGCATCCGCTGCGATGTTTATTTTCGCACGTGCCCCACTAGTTAATACGATCCAAACCGCAGTTTTTGAACGAGCAGCTATTATACCAGAATTTTTAAAAAATAGTTGCTAATTTCCGGATATTAACAGATGGACATATATGTTTCGTTGGCAGGATTTCCCGACGACAACATGCAGTTGATGAAAATCCGGGTGACCGCGGCCATGTTTTTTTTAAGGGAGATATGGACGCTGAATAATAAGTTAGGCTTGAATGAGAACTGTGGAAATGTCGCCCCCCTCCGGATTTTATAACCCGTAAAAGCACGTTATGCTAAGTAATTACAGGCTGCTTTGAATGGGCGCCCACTATACAGGGTGGTCCATAATTATACTTAAACTCCTTGGGCACGAAAGCCTGTTTACTCATATTACATGTTGTGGATACAGCCTGCGATACTGGACATTGCCTTTTAAAGATATACAGTAAAAATTGCATGGTAATATACCTAATTTAAATGACAAAGGCCGTGGGTGCATACATTTCAGAATATTTTAGGCTATATGTTCATCTGTTATGCGCATAAATTAAAATTTTTCCCAAGTGTTTACAGCAGAATATTGTGTACGTAGTATTACGGCACACCCTGTATAGTTTGTGGAAAATTGCATTCCAGACTTTGCGGGCTCCGAAAAGACCTCAGTGCGTGGCAAAATTTACGTCTACTTTGGATAATAGCTCTAACACAGCTCCTGAGCGCAA
Source organism: Catajapyx aquilonaris (assembly GCA_000934665.2). Classification (NCBI taxonomy): domain Eukaryota; kingdom Metazoa; phylum Arthropoda; class Diplura; order Dicellurata; family Japygidae; genus Catajapyx; species Catajapyx aquilonaris. The sequence continues at coordinate 59,684 of KZ538011.1, forward strand.
TTTATTTAATTGCTTGCCCCCGCAGGTTGTCCGTGATGCTTATTATCCTCTAGTTACGGCAGAGACGGGCTTTTGTCATTGACCAGCCTGAAGGTCAACCGGGTTCACGTCGTATGCAAAATGATTGCCATCAGGTCGTTTCAGCAGCAACGTTGTAACTTTGAGGGGTTTGCGATGCCGGTAATTAAACGTGTCGGACTATGCTCTCGGGAGGACCCAGGGAATAACGGAGAAGGTTGCATGACTTCGATTTGATGAGAGGAGGGGGACAACTCGGCCCTTTTGTCGCTTTGAAAATTCCTCTTGAATATGGGATGATGTACCGACTGAGAAGAGAGATGAAAATACATATAAAAAAAAAGAAAAGAGAAAAGTCTGGACAAGGAGCAAAGCCGTTTCCAGCGAGCCCGAGTGTAGCGAAGATGGCGCCGGCGCCTCGGATCTTGGCTTTCATCTCAAGCAGATGACGTGATTCACTCCGGTGCAGCTTACTATGAGATTATCTATTTTTCTCTAGCTCTCGCCGCGCACGGGTTGGGACGTGGATGCCTTGCAGAGAGAGATGGGGTAACAACTTCATAGAGTCTTCCAAGAAGTGTTTGTTTCAGTTGGCTCTTTTTTGCGCCACACGTGTCACTTACTGTTAGATTTTTCCGATAATGTTCAGTTACGTGGACCCAACTCCTCTGTACACATTTGCGTAAATCATTGTTATCAACATAATCCCGCATACTCCTAATTAAGGTTCCTCCTCTGACTGCTGCTGAGTAACCCTGTTACAGTGTACTGTACACAGCACCCATTTTCAGATTGCAGCTAATTTTCTAATTACACTCTACAGTAGCAGGGCAGTCGAATGTTGGTTTGCGTCGCAAAATGTAGCCTCAGTGTGCAGCAGGTGTGGGACTAACATGGGTGTAAATGTGACAAAACCATTAAGCTCTAAAAGTTAAGAAATTTTATGAGTTTGAATTAACAGCACACACGGCACAAATAAATCCCAGGATTTGTACACGGTAAACATGTTCTGGAATGTTATCAAGGTTTTATGATCAGCTTGGGAAGTTCTGATTAACATATGCACCTCTTATTACTTTCAGTTTAACTACTTATTCAGGTTTTAAAATGCAATGAATTCCATTTATTCGTTACCAGTTGGTCTTAAATATTTCTCAGAACTATAGTTATTATATGTCTAGGACCAACTCTTGCACAGTGATATTCCACTAGCAAAAACACCATGTATAGTTGGCGACAGTAATGGGTTAACATACGCCTACTTTAGGTATTCCATTATTAAAGTGCGTGTCAAGGTGCATCCTGGTATGATGCCCAATTAGATGATTAAAAGTGCGTTTAAATTTTAATGCTGTTGAAATGAAAGCATACGTTCATATTTTCCTTTTTGAAAAAAAAAATCGCCTGAATTCACCACATTAATTTCTGAAAGTTCGTCCCCGCTACACTTGGAATGTGAAAGGCCAAGCTGGAGTGTAAACGCAACGATCTCTCAAAAAGTTTTGCGACTTTGGAAACTTTTCCGATCCTTGCTGCTGGTGCAAAAACGCAAACATGGCATTTTATAGGCTGTTGCTGATATCCGAATACGTTGGCAGAAAAAAAGCCAGCTGCAACTGACAGTTAACATGTTATTTAATATCGAAGTGAAAAGTAGGTTTACTGCCCAAACTGCCAAAGTTCAAGAGTGAAGTAATGGAAAAAGTTACAGACCTATTTCAGTTACCAATTAAAAATAAAATCAGCAATTCACATGCTGTTATTTACACTGATTGCGAGAGTGAGCAAAATTGGGGCACCATGCCAGTCGCCATGGCATATACATAGCCCCAATCGCCTTGAGCAACTTTTGATTGCAATACATCCGAAAGATCCATTTTTAGATCGTGGTGCTGATCGCAATTTCTCATTAGGTTCGGAGCCGGGAAATATTCCGGGGCTTATAAAACACGCTCATCTCGCAAACCATCCGTGCCAAAAAGCCTCCCTGCTCGAAATTGGCTTGTCATTCCATTTCGCCAACATTGATTGATCTATTTCCGTAGAGGCAAACATTGACTTCGGTTTCTGGAAAAGATCTCTCGCCTGGTCGGACATTGTTATCCTGATTACTCCTGGGGGTTAAGCGACAAGCTGATGTTTCGCGATTTTTTTTAGCTTTCTCCCTACACATTATAAGCCCACTCCTTGTGTTAGGATTGACAAGTTTCCGTATGTTTTCTTCTTCTTTCCTTACTTGCAAAACTTTCGCCCTTGGGACGCTTGGAGAGGGGGAAAAAAATCCAGTCAATTTCCTGTCCACTCAAAAGTTCAGATTGAGTCTGAGACGAATAGAAATAGATATAAGGTTTCCACCACCGAGAGACAATTGTCTGTTTATCTTTGCCATGTTCATTGGAAGTGCGTCGCAACTGACTGACGCTTTTTGTTATACATGTCAAAAATCAACTAATTAGCTCCCCATAGGCCTCAAAATTTGCTCCAAATTTTGAGGCACGATCTGGCTAATTAGCAAATAGCTGTCTATCGAATTTTTTTTGTGGGTGTGGGGTGGGTTGGGATTGTCCTGTCATTGTCATTACCGCCACATGCATGACATGATGGCAATTAGGTTTCGGCTGCATCATCTGATTTAATTGTGGAATTAGAGCGTACAACCACTTGACACAACTGACGTCATTTGTTTCCTCATTTTTGTGGAATTATAATTTAGTACATTCATGCCAAACTACATTTTAAATGACGTAGCGTTTTCCAAAATTGTGTATAACTGACTGTTATAGCCTGCATAGTAGGCCGCAATGTAGGCAGCAATTACGGATTATTTTCTCAAAAATATTTGCAAAAATTGACCCCCATATGGGATAATGCACTTTTAATTATTTTAAATTGCAATTTCTTGAAATAATGTCATTCTGATAGTTCTGCATTTAAAACAACTTAGAACTGCACTTTTGCATTTCCCTAAAATACTTCATTGCTGCAAAAGTACACAGGCCATTATTAACCGCTTTTCAGTGCGAAGAACAGACGAAGGTAAGAAAAGCGGTAATCGATAGTGTACTTGACAAAATTGATGTGAACCATCTCCAGTGGTAGACAAAAAAAAGGAGGGAACAGTAGTCCTTGAGGGAGCTCGGAGGCATCTGAGGACCGATTGTCTCTTTTAACAGGAACCTGAAACTTGAGCACCACCTTCCATGTCCCAGCATCCTATCCGCTCTGCAATATTAAGCGCATCAGGTAGAGATTGATGGTCTCTAAGGATCTACACAAGGTTGCAACCCAGTATCTCCGGGGGAGAATTAAAGTGGACGGGGCAGAAAATAATTTATTACTGTTCCATTAGGCGAACTAATTGGTGTTTGCACTTCAATTGATCAGCACGGGATCAAAAATTTGATTGACCGATTTACAAATTTAATTCCCACACACGTTGCTGATTGGATTAGTTAATGGAAACTACTGAATTCGTAAAATAGGCAGGTGCAGTACTTTCATGTATCAGTGACCCAAGTTCAGGCAATGAGTCGATCAGACATTGATAAACCAATATAATTAATGGTACTGACCTGATATAATAAAGAACATTTTTTTAAAAAAAGGTCAATTTGAGCCACATTCCTATGAAAAAACCAGTGACCAGAAGATGCTTCGCATTTTTTGGTGCAACCGTACGTGAATGCCACGCCTAGGTAAAATTACTCTCTGATTAATTAACCATTGCGACATACCTCCCTGCTGATTCACACGCCCTTCCGTGTTGGCTAAATTTTTTATGCACTCAAAAACGCAGGGGTCATTTCCCTCCTTATTGGTCCACATTTCATTGAAAAGGTTTGCTTGTGTCGACCCATCACAGAACATGCAATGTCCTACAAAAGAGAGACGGCGGGACACACAAAAGACGAGCACTCTCTTTCCAATATGTCATTGTTGCCGGAATACAGTGCAAGATGATTGAATTTTGACCACCCCTCTTTTTTGTGGTTGGTTATTGTACAACATCCCAGGTACAGTCCAAAATGAAATTTTTGTGAACAAGGAGAAACATTTTTTTTCTTCTTTCGACCCATCCCTGGGAGACGTCACATTGCTCTGAATATCCAGGCGGCTTTTCCGAATCTCTCTCGTCAACAGGATGTAATTCCGGAGGTTCGCGGCTTCCCCGACATCAATTATTAATGCGCGAGCACATTTTCCTCGCGCCTGACTGGCTTATAGAAGAGATAAGTTAGTGCAGAGTATAGAGAAGGAGGAAGGTGGGGTCGGAAAAAAAATCGAAAATGTGTGAGAGGAGAAACGAGGTGTTTTGGAGCACCGAATAATGGCCCACCCTCACGCATGGACAGGGCTGAATGCAGGGCAGGTGTAACAGGATACGACGGTGTTTTGGAGGAAGAGAGGTCGTTGCTCTGGTGTCGTCAGTGCAAGCTTCTTCCTTTTTTTTGGGAGAGGACGAGCGAGCGGTTAGAGGCGGAAAAATAAGAAGTGTAATCAAAATAATAAAGGAAATTGAGTTTGACGTCAGAGGACCAGGAAATTCGTTTCTGGGAGACGAAAATGGCCGGATTATAGGCGCGAAAATGTCGCTGAAATTGGAGGATATAGGAGGAGGAGAAAAAAAAAACGTATTACGCCTGGAGAATCCAAAGAAAACATTTAACGCTAAAAGGAAACATAATGAATTTGTGTAGCGGAAACTTTTAACATAATGCAATGTCGAAATGAGGAAAATGAAGCGTGTTAATTAATTTCATACAGGAGCAATCCGTCAAATACCGGCTGTAAATTCACAGTAAAAGTCGAGTCACCGGAGAGACAATTCCTGACAAATTCCGGCTGTTTAATTATTGCTCTCTTGATAATCCTTCCGAAAAGTCACACAGCGCCTTAAGTGAAAGAAGACACACGCACACAAGAGACCTACAGAGCCAAGAGGGCATACCCTGCTGCTGCAGTAAATTAATTTAAGCAAATAAAATTCCTCCGCTGCACTGCTGTGGCATCCCCCCTTTTCCCCTTGCTTATTCCGCTGGATATTACGGGGGGCACTCGTAATTAAAAGTGTCCCGACTGTGCCATTGTTTTTACCAATGGAGCTCAATTTCTGCTAGAGTTTTTCTCATGGGTTAGTCCAACACTTTTTTTCTTTCTCCTTATTCTGATATTGTGCTGAGCAGCTGGATGCCCCTGAGAGACACCAATAATTAACATCGGTTGCAAAATTTTCATTAACACTAACCTGCAGTTAGCCACCATGCGATTATACATGTTTCGCAGGTGAAGCCGGACCTTTTGTGTTTTTTAAGTAGTCTAGCATGATCCCCTTTCGAATTTTATTTCCCTGAACGATGAGCGCAGATATAGAGTCCTCATGAATGCTGAGCTGGAGCAGAAGGTTTTAATCACGTTTAATCCCGGTGTCCGGCTGCCTACCAAATGGGCTTCCTGAACCGGATCCGCTGGGGGATCCATCCAGAGCATGCGTTGCTATATACTGTAACCAGTTCTGGGTCGAAACGGGAAATAATTTTGGAGTCACAATTACCTGACTGGGCCCACACTGCCCTCCAGTGCTGGGATGGAACTACAGAAAACTATATTTTCACGCAGATTGTTGCCCGCCGGATATGCAGGTTTTTTAAAAAAGTTGCTGTACACACGGGAATACACCACTGGTTTCAACCTAAAACTGCAAAAAAATGATTGCAATTTCACTGGAGAAATAAAGTTGGCCAAAATATGTGCCTGTATGCCAAAATAGTTCAAATGTCACACAACGTTTAGCCACTTCCCCATGTATCTGCGTCATCTGCGGACAACCGCAAATCATACCGCAGGCATTACTTGCCCGGACTTATTGCATTATTCCCGGCCGTAATTGAAAATAGCATAATGCTGCGCTTTGTGGACGGGCTTAACAATGTAATGCGATGCGGAGAGGCGAATTACACATTTATTTACATTTTTTTGTTGAGCGCAGCAGACCCCAACTTGAGCTAAATTGGCCCCCGCACCAGCAAAGGCTGCTTTGTGTCCGTGGCACTGTAAATACATGAAACGGCTTAAATACGTCACCAGAACCTCAGTGCAAATCTGACACGTTGCATGTTGCTCGGTTGCGTTTTCCAAGCCCATTTCCATTAAGTCATGGCGCAATAATCGCCATATCTCAACAATGAGCCCCCCCATCCTAACAGCCCCATGTATAACGTACAAATCCGGAGGCCCCCACGAAATGATGCTGATAGGATTTTAACCGCGGACAAATTAGGCCATAACTCAAAAACTCATATATCCCCCCCCTTCCACAACCTTGTCCCGGGCGAGCTGTCTCCCTGGAAGCGGGGCGATGTCTGCTAGAACAAATGAATTTTTGAGCCTTGAACTTTGTCTTTGCTCCGCCGTTTTATCTGTCCCGCCATTCTCCGGGGCCTATCCGAGTGATTGATGTCGTTAAGCTATTGACAAGACTCTTTAACGACGGGGCACGTAGCCAGTTGTCTTATGGATTAATAAAAAAGCCATGCCTGCGCGCGGAGAAGCCTTCAAAAGTATACACCCAGAAAAGGACAAAAATATGTGACCAGCACGGCTTATCTTTCGAAACATGTAAGGACGTCAACTATGTATGGCCTTTCCAGCACAATTTGATAGCTTGTGACGTTCCCCTCGTTTTGTCGTCACCCATGACCCGGTTGGTCTCTATAGGCACTTGTAGAAGGTACTAGAGTCGGTTGGGAATCCAGGCTCATCGATCAGGGTCTCCTGTTGCCGCAAAGAGCCGTAAAATCTAGTGAAGGATGAACGTGGGTGTGGGGGAGGTGAGAAGAGAGGAAAAGTGCGATCGCTCCAGAGTTTACCTTGGGAAAGAGGAATCAGCTTTGTTATAGGCCTATACCTGAAGTGTCGAGAGAATTGCAGTTATGTAACCCTCAAGTCTCGGCGCAATCTTGTCTCTCACTGTCTCTGATGTTGGAGAGCGCAGAGGAACTTTACGATTCTCAGGACACACACACACACACTGCAGGTGCTTTGCCGCTGGGGGTAACATGATCTAAATCAGCTTGCAGTACTGGTTGATTAAAAATGGCCCACCGAAACTCAAGGTTGTAATGTCAAGACAGATACTGGCATGGGTCTTGTTATCCGTACAGAGCAGATAAGCAGTTTAGTGTAATGCGGATTGTATTATATTTGTTCAGACCCCGCCTCCCCCTATAGCGTGATTAAGTTTTAGTGCGAAACATGTTTTCGCAATATGAGCACCAGCAAGCTTGAATGAACTTGCCGTCGCCTCCCGTGCTCCACAAACACATCAATTCCGTCGCACCATTTCTGAAACAAAGTGGACGTAATTGAATTGGACATTATTAGAGAACTGACAACATGCCATTCACAATCAAGCTTTTTATAGATTACTCCAATGCGCATTTTGCCCCCGTCGTCAATGGGAAGGCGGAGCTTGTGATTTGCATTAATTTCGCTGCCGGACGAAAGACGGCATTTTACTGTTCCGGGAGCTAAATATGTCATGCCCCGAGGAGCTCTATCGGAAGTTCGGAACACAGCCATGTTCATCTCCCCAGGGAGTAATTAGCCATTTTTTTTTGCCCAAGCTTTGAATACCGTGTGTTTCAGAATTAAGCTCACATCGCCAGAAATGGTGACTCAGGACACGACAAGTGGAGCTAAATATATTATGAAACGCAAGGTTTAATGAGTGTTAATAAAACAGGGTAGTGCTTTCAAACACGCTTAATATTTGGCCATCCTCATTTTTCTATTTAACAATTGCCAAGTGAAAGTCTTTGATGCATTCCTTTCATCTAACACGATGGAAGTTATTGCAGCTTGCGGCTTTCTGTGTGTACCCGTGATGGTTTGTAAACTTTCAAGAGTCAATTTAAGTGGGGTTTTTTCGTGGTTCCATCCGAGCGCCTCTTTTAGTCTCCTTCTTCAACTCCATCGTCGTCATCTATGGACTCGACCATGTACGGGCAGCTTGAGACATGGTTGTAATTTTGCGACTTGATGTCCTCCTTCTCCGCCTCCCTGTGGTAATAGTAGGTCAAGTTGAACACGACCACTGCGGTAGTGATCGCCACGATCAGCACACCAGTCACGGTGCACAGGGTAGCATTCAAAATCCCCCAGAATCCGACTGGGTTGTACGGGATCGGTGACCCCAGGGTGGTCAAGGTCACCACTGCCCACTCGATGGCGTGACTGATGGACATGTAGCAGGCTTCCAAAGTCTCAGTTACCCCGTCTTCTGCCAGCACCGTCGCTACTCCATTCACGTCGCAGTCTCGCGTCTCGGTGAAGAACGCGCCGGTGGCAAAGAACAGGACACCCCCCAGGTAGAGGAAGAACACCAGGCTCAGCTGGGTGGCCGACGACCTCAGCGCCTTCCCGATAATCTTCAGGTTCTTGGCGTGTCCGGTCAGCTTCAGCACCCGGAATATTCGGAGGAGCCTGATCGCCCTGAAGACGGTCAGGAACATGGCCCAGTTGGCGCTCCTGTCCGTTGGAGTAGGCGGAGACAGAGGCTTGGTCACCAGCAGCTCCTCCTTCTCGGCCACCACCATGCCCAAGGTCACCAGGTAAGGAATGGTCGCCAGCAGGTCCACCAGGTTGAACACGCTTTTGAAGAAGGCGAACTTGTCCGGACATGACAGGAAGCGGACCACCAGTTCGAAGGTGAACCACGACATGCACATGGTCTCCATCAGGAAGAACGGGTCTGGAACCGGCATATTCTCGTTCGACTTGACTTGTCGTGCGGACTCCGGCCGTGTGGAATTCGGCGATGGGGACTCCGGCTGTGTGGACCTTCTGTAACGGTTGTATTTAGGATGCGTCTCCATGACGAAGATGCAGATTGAAAGGATAATGATGACCATTGAGATGATGGCCAGCAAGCGTGCGTGGATCGAGCTCTCCGGATACTCGAACAGGATCCAGACCCTCCTTTGAAGCTCGTTGGAAGGCAGCGGCTTGTCCTCATCCTCCAGCACCCCTTCGTCTTCCCTGAACCTGTTCATGGCCAACTCACCAAGCTCGAAGAACTTGACCTCGTCCGAGAAGACGTCCAGAGGCACGTTGTTCGGACGACGCAGCCTTCCTCCACTCTGGTAGTAATACAGGACGGACTTGAAGCTGTCCTGGTGCCTGTCGAAATAATACTCGTCCTCGTCCGGATCGTAGTACCGGATCCTTCTAGCTGGATCGCCCAGAAGGGTGTCCGGAAACTGGTTCAGAGTCCGAAGCTGCGTCTCGAATCGGAGTCCGCTTACGTTGATCACAACACGATCGCAAAAGTCGTGGTCGTGCGGGATTATGTGGTCAGATCCGGAGGTTAACGGGCCTTCTTCCGTCTCCTCCTCTTCGTCCTCGTCCTCCTGCATCCTCAGTGTTCTACCTGCGTCTGTCACAGACAAGATGGCCCTCATCATGGGCGTCATCCTTATAGTGCTTCTTGGCCCTTTACGTGTTCGAAGACCCAGAGCCCTCTCCACCTCTCGCCTCCCACCTAAAATTGTGTTAATATTTTATCATCTGACACTGACAAATAATTGACATTTTCGTCACCATTTCTGAGATTTGAATTAATATTGTTTCTCCGATTAAATTAGTTCCTGCTAATATACAGTATTATCAGGTGCTCACATGTTGGATGAAATTCTTATTATTAGCAGCTACTATATCACATCACAATAAACTTTACCTGCACTGCCGTCTCCCAACATCTTGCTTTCCCGGGCTTGCACACCTCTCACAGAATGAACAGATGTTTCTCACTCAGAGGTCATACAGTTGAGATTTTTTCCCCCCAGCTGAGATGAGTGAGGTGAGTAAAGCAATTAGCAGTAATTCGTACCGTCCACTCGATTCTCGCAAAAGATAAATAAAGGGCAAACAAAAATTGTTTCCATGGAATCGACAATGATCAGAATGTTATTGTCTGATTATGCTTCAATTTTGTTAAATTTTTTTCTCCCGATATTCGTCAAATCATCATACTTTCAGATTTTCCTGCTGAAGTCTCCAGGTGTGATTTCAGGCCCATCCCAATTTAGAGAAATGAACGACACATCTCCCATGGCGGTTCATTTTCCTAAAATTAATTGACACTTCCACGAATGATTGCGAGTGAACTTTTAATGGCTCCTTTCCCACGACATTAAAGCTAATGATCCATCACGCTCTGATGTGGGGGTGGAAAGGAAGGCATGGAATATATATATTCTGCGCAGAATCTATGTCACAAAACGAGACATACCTCGTATCTATACGCGATAACGAAGCGGCGGCGGCGGAATAGGGAATCGATTTATTGGATTAATTCCACTGCATCTAAAGCAACGTTAAACGGCAACGTTTTGCCTCCAGGCTCAGTCTGCAATTTTTTTTGCAAAGATCCAAAGTCCCTTTCTTGCTTGTTGTTGTTGCTGCTGCTGCTATGACGCCGGGGCTGTTTTTGGCACGGCTGGCATGGTGCGTCTTGGCGCAAAATTGCATTTTGCAAGCGTGGGCTTGAAAAATGGACCGCGATAATCAGGTAGCCCACACCCGATAGGTGCTGGAAGCGGGTGTGGCCTGCAGCTACAGGCCTTGAAGCTCACTCTTTTTTTTCCCCCCCTCTCTCATCTCAACGTCGCTAAAACCCCACCTACTATAAGGCCAGGCTCGGAATAAATTAGATTAAGCTAATCCGGCTCGCTCCCTTTACCTGGTGGAAAAGCCAGGTTCAATTGAGCATTAAAGCTTAATCCACAGCCTGGCAGATGACCAGGTAAAAACTCGCATGCAACTAGAGGTGTTAGCTGAACTGCAAGGTGCAAAAAGAAATGATGGATTCCACCGGAGAGTTGATAAATCGTTAAACTTGAGCTGACATCTTTTATGGTCTAGCCCCCTTAGCATGTGAAAGTTAGTCGCATTCATCATTCTGAAGGGAAGCGCCTGCGAATTTGCGGCAACACAACCGCAATAGACTGCATATACACTCCTTGACATATGGTGCACATCCCTACGGAGACCTGTTCATTTGGTGAAGCTTGTGACACCATGTGGCAACTCCGCCACGTGGTGGCCGGGAAAGTGGCAACCATGTCGGAGGAGGGGGTTCGCCTTCTTCCCTTTCCCTTCCCCGATATAACATTCCCTTCCCCGCTTTGCGACTGTGCAGGCGGGCCTGTGGCCAAATACAGTTACATTTATACCTCATCCGGTGTCCGTGTTTGATTGAACCCGTGAGCTAGTACGGAGCCAGGGACCCCGCAGGTGGGGGTTCCTGACAAGCTTCAAGTATAAGGTGTCGTAATGATCATGCATGACCCATAATATGATGCCATAGAATTATTTTATGCAAATATTTGGGCTCAAAAGTCGCGTTACTGAAATTATTAGCATACGATGGTGTATCAATAACCTTTTCAGCGATTTTTAAATGATACCTACAAAAACCGCTAAGAGCATCACTAATGCTCTTGTGATGCTTTTTGTTGCTAAAAAGTATCACAAGAGCATTAAAAATTTATTGATGCTCCATTGGAGACTCACCATCTATGCTCTTTGAATGTTTTGCAGTTTACACACACTGTAGGCATAGTATACATTTTTAAATAAAATAATGTGTTAAACAGGTCTTATGAAAGAGCCAAACAGAAACTGAAGGCGAACTTGTGCCACTGGTGCTAAACACATTGTATTTTTGTGAATAGCCTTCAGTCAAAGTCAGAGTCATGCCTTCTGGATTTTTTGTCCAGATATGGGTTGACACGTTAAGGTCATGGCGATAAAACTGGTGGCCCCCATTAATAAAAAAGGAGAGCTGGCGGTTTTTGCAGGTTTATCGTTTGTGGTGTATATGTCTGGCTCCATCCGCATGAAAAATCGCGAGTGTCCAGTGATGGCTTCACCGAGGCCTCATCCCCTATTGGCCCCTTTTATGTGGACTGCCATTAGTAATCCGGCTTCGACTACACGCGCTGGGTCATGATTCACAGGCACCTTTGGCTCTGTGGGCTTCTGCAGCGTCGATCATTTGGTCTAGCCACCTGCCTAATGCGTTTTAGATCGCATCCGCCACATTTTCCGGATCTAGAGGAATGGGGGAATGCTGCATTCTTTTCCTGCACAGGGTGTGTCGCAATTTCAGGTCAGATTGTCCTCAATTGTGCGGTTGGATCACCTGGAGTTGTAATACGCGTAGGATGCCATTAGAGGCACAGGTTGTAAGTGCTCCTGTGCGTGTGCTCGTAATCGCAAAGGGCTCATTTGCATGAGGGTATTGTGGGACTTATTATACTCACATTGGAGCACCGCAGGGAGGATACGGGGCCTTTGTGAATTTTTATTATTATAATATGCGAGGGAAAACTGCTGCCGTCTAATACACGGTGCATGACTTGTTGGAATAGCCGGACCTAATTAGCAGTTCAGGAAGTTGGGCCGTTAGCTGCTGTATTACATAAGAGTATGAAGCGGGGCCTGGAACACTGAGCAAGCGTAATTACCTGGTACCGACGACATCAATTGCACGAGTAATTATTGTAAAGTGGCCAACTCCTGAACGTTTTTCACGATAGTTTGCCAGCGGCCTTGTTCATTAGGTTGTTCAGCAAGGGACAAAAGGACGCACGAGTTTCAAGACCTTTTTTTTCCAACACTGACGCACTCTGATTAATTAGCATTAAAGTAGCCACTTGGATGTGGCCAATGTCGCAACATCCCAAGCGACACATGTCTGAACACTCGGTCGGAAATGACAAAGGTTTCTCTCTCTGTCATTGTAAAACGAGCTCAGTATGTCACATCAATTCTGGTACAACATGCGGCGAACATACAATTGATATTTTTTGAATATTTATAATAATTGGCGCATTTCAATGCCTATTTGCTATTTGCGATAAGGTTTTTAGCTGTCGGTCGCAATGAATTAATGCTAAGTGCAAACCATGGTTTGATATTACGCACTTGTAAAGGTGCATCAGAGCCTAAGAGTGTCTGTAACATTTTCCAGCATTCTGTACTTCAAACCCGGTGTGTACCTCCAAACCAGGGATCTGGTATATCAAACAAGAGCTGAAATTCAGCGCCGGAGCGTGATCTTTCAGAGGACTCTGCTTGGGTCAGCTTAAACCTCAGTGGACACCGCAGGCGACACTGCCAAAAGCTTACTCTCAGCATTACTCTGATGAGAAGAGGCCAGAAGCTGTGTGTGCATTCGCTGTACTTGCGTTGGATGAATGAGATAACGTGGTTAGAGGGAGCTGCAAATGTAACTAACCGTGAACAAAACCGATCCTTCAGTGATACAGTATCAGAACGTGCGGCTACAACATTTTGCAAGGATCTATTATTGTTATAATGGCAAAGTTCATTTTCACACGGCTATAATTGCTGGCAGGTGTGTTTACTCTTTTGAGCAGCTCAATTTCATTAAATTTAATGGACAATCAACTTTGAAAAGGCTCGTGTTTGGAAAAAAAAACTTGCAGTATTGTTAGGAAGTGTTTGCGCTTTGCATAAACGAATTGGTCAGCTGCTGTTACAAGGCCGGCGTTTGGTACAGAGAGCCTTTAGGCCATTATTTCTATTTTGGCGCAAATTGCGATTAAAATCAACCAACCGCACTCTTTTTAATAACAGGTCCAATTTGTCACTGATATGTTCACTGTCTTGCACATAACAGCACAATTGTCCATTGTTAGCTCAGTTTAACAAGCCTGCTGGATGGCCCAATTCGTCGCAACCTGTTCATGCAGATACGCGTAATAAAAGAGACTGATTTTTTCCCCCACAGGCGCAAATATTTTGCAGCCAATCACAGGAGCTCTGCAATTATTTAAACAGCTCGGGAAACGTCACTTCGAAATGAGTATGGTTGGCAGGCTACTTGTCCAATATGTGGGCTGGTTACATTGTTACCTTTCCCCAAAGGCTGGTTCCACTAATAAGGTTAAACAAAACCGCACAGCTGTATTTTTTTCCCCGCTTTCTCCTCACCCACAAAAAAAGTTCAAATAGGATTAGAGTTCAACATGGACCATTGTATATGGCTCATTACACTCATTAATTTGTACCTCGGACCCATTAGGTATTGCTGACAATCCGCCTTTGGAGTGGTTTGTTGGAAACTCAGGGTCGGTGATGGAGCGCAGGTGGAAAAATGCGGGCGGTAATTCCGATTGAGTCCCTCTGTGTTTCTATTGGAAGAGAGAGAGAGAAAAAAGAGATTCTTTTTCTCTCTCTTTCTCTTTGTCTCTATTCGAAGCCGCATTGGAAACGGGCCGTTCTCATCATCATCAGCAACAAAAATTGGCGATTCTGACCACGAGTTCCCAAGATAAGCAGTTCCGGAGGGGGGGGGGGGNGGGGGGGGGGGAAAGCCTGAGACCATTTTGGACACGTCCGGCAGGCTCCTGCCTTGTTAGCTGAATAGAATCGAGGGTCGGATTTCCCAGAGTCGGAAGGTGCAATTGAATGCTTCTATAGATAAAAGGGGAATTGACGCCCGCACACCAACACACCGCGGGATTGCTGGAAAGTAGAACAGCATACCACTTTCTAGGTGATGATGATCCCTCTATAAATGTGATGGCCTTCCGAATGGATTGAACTATCGCTGTCCTCAAAATTGTCCAACCTTGACCCAGTGTTCTGAGCTGTAGAGTTTGTCCGTCTCATCGATAATTTTCCGGTTAGACCTTTCAACTTGCTAGAGTGCTGATAGTTGTAATGTGTTTTTCAGGGCTGGCTGACCTCTGAACTCCATGTCATAAACAGCTACCAAACAACCAGGGGAATAGTGCGATGTGCGGCGAGTCAGCACCTCTGGAGACGAGTCATGGATTCCGGCTCCGTGGATGAAGAAGAGCTGGAGAAGTTCCTGGAGAACAACCCAGGGTTCGTAGAGCGATGGCTAAGCGAGAAGGCCGACCCGGAGTTCGTGTCCAGCCTGGTGGAGAAGCACAAGCAGCAGAACAATGGAATCGGGGAGACCTCCAGCATCCAAGACTTTCCGATCATGTCCAGGTCGAAGCGCAACTCGGTCACATCCGAGCTGTTCCAGTCCTGGCTCTCATCTTCGCCCAAGCACAAGGTGTCAAGGGCCGCCTCCACCCTCGCCACCAGGATCCACCTGCTGGACGAGAACGAGATGTTCATGGAGATGATCAAGGACATCTCCAACGAGCTGGACATCGACACCCTCTGCCACAAGATACTGGTCAACGTCGGTTACCTGACCAACGCGGACAGGGGAAGCCTCTTCCTTGCAAGAGGACCCAGGGATAACCGGTACCTCGTGGCCAAGCTCTTCGACGTCACGGTCGATTCAGGTCAGTGCAATCGTGACCGGATTCTTAAGCATGCTGCCCGGATTATTCCCCAGGCATTGTATTCAGCCGACACAAGCCATCATGAGGGAATTGTTGATGATGTTGATAGTCATGTTGTAACGTCAGGTCTCATCTATAAGGCAGAGTGCCATGTACTGTATTCGAGCAGTCACTTCAAACCTTGATTGTACAAAAAGGAGTTCCGACAAGTTATGATTGAAATTTACCCTTCAGTTGGGCTGCTGTTCCTGAAATTTTAAAATGCCGTATAGCGCATCCTTCCTCAGGAAAAAAATATATTTATAATGCTTTGAAGTTACAGTGACTGGAATACAGGAGTTGGGCTATACTTTTTATGGTATTTTACGAGCGCAAGTATGAGATGCGGTGGGCTACATCAAAAGAAATTGAAGCAAAATATTGAGCCAAGTTATGCAGTGTGTTCTAAATTGAAATGTTACCGGTTGGCTATTTTTTGGCACAAAGCTGCTTATTATCAAGCTAGCTAGTTCTAGCAGTTGTCTTAATTATTACACTTTTGTAGGCCTATTAGGTTGAATGGCTGAGTTTTGATTTGACATACTGACATCTGCTCATTTATTTTTCAAATCATAGACTCGATTGGGGGCTAATTATGTTGAACTAACTTAATTTTCTACAGGTCTGAATTATAATTGGGAATGAGCACTAAGAACCAATGACATCAGAGAGAGGTCAAGATTCCAGTCACAATGCGCCATGCCAGTGGGCAGGACGCTTCCATTCAGCCCAATATTGGCAGCAATATTTTAGCTTCCCCTGTAAACACCTGATTACGATTACTCGTGATCATGCATAATCATTTATCAATTGGGCGCAATTAGGGCCTCCTGTGATGGCGCATGATTACGCGAATGCTCATTTGGATAGCGACATTTAGCTCCAAGCTACTTATTAATAAGCAATTGCTGTCGTGCACTAACTTGAGTCAGAAAAAGTATTTGCTCTATTCCAGGTTGAATAGAAACACTATGAATTTCAATAAATTTATGAGATTAATATATTGATTGGTGCCTGTTGAGATCAATGCAGGACGCCAGTCCCCAAATCAACTGATATTTTATAATATGAACGTCCAACTTTTTAAAAATAATTGGTTAATAACAAGTTCATGCCCAAATTTGTTACCTATACTGTACTACGAACACCACTATACTGTAACACAGCCTGTTGTTATTATCACATCTTAATTAAAAGCAGCGTAACGCTATAAAATGTTGCTAACTTAATGCCACAATTCAGCTGAAACGCTTCATATTACTGCTCTAGTGTGGGTATGTGTATGTGTTTAGGGGTTTTGTCCTGCTGGCTCATCATGTGTGCATAATTGAGCTTGTCATCGTTGTGCGAAGCTAAACAGGTTGGGAGTGGCATTTAAATTATTATTTTTTGGATGGGATGGTGGGGGGTGGGGGGACAGCAGCAGCAGCAGTCAGTCGATCTTTATACGCATGCACGAAACGCGTATTGATTTGTTTATGTGGTTATTGTGCAGGCGTGGTTTGCAACTACCCCCCCCCCCTCCCTCCCTAAAAAAAAAGTTTAAAAACGCGGTCTGGCAGCCAACCGCAATATCGCCTTGAAAATTTTCAGAGAACGAGAGAAGGGGTCATGCAGCCTTAAGGTTCAGTCTTCTCGTGTAATTGCTTTTTCTGAAGGGATTCAAACGACCCGGGATGAAATACAAAAAAAAAGTGAAGAGAAAGTTGTTCCCTTCTCTTTACCCGCCATCTTAAAGAAAATTGATTACAAAACCCGGCCTTTATATTAAAAGTCAACATCTGCTTTCAAGTTGTTCGCAGGTCCCTTTTACCACGCATAGTTTGTCAAATAACGGATCAAGAAGGGGGGGTGGTCCTCCTTTTCATTACCGGCACGGACGTTTTCCCAATTACGTACCAATTAACGTGATGCATCTCCAATGAACTGCTCAGACTCATTCTGCCTAACCTTGTTCCCCACCTTCATAACGCGATTAGAGTGACAGGGCCCCGAAATCCGAAATTTCCTTTCCCGCTGAGTTACGAGACCGGCTTAAGGCTAAAAACCTACTTTTGGTCTTCTAATTTTGGCAGACGCTGAGGAGTCGATCCAGAAGGCCAAGTCCGAAGAGCTGACCATCCCTTTCGGAGTGGGCATCGCCGGACATGTAGCCGAAAAGAAGGAAATTGTCAACATCAAAGACGCTTACAAGGTAAGGAACGTGCAAAAATAAATGCGAAAAAAGAAACTGCCAAAGTTCGTCAGCCAGACACCCGAGTCAAATGAAAATACTGTAATGGAATAATTTTCCGGATCAACGAGTTTAATTCGAACGAATCGGGAGTGATGTTCCAAGTTGGCGGCTTCCAAACTACACGTCAGGAAAGGAATTCGGACCGCAAAAAAAAGCTCCCGGATATTAAAAAGACTTTCCAGGACAATCACACCAGAATCCATCAGAGTGGGCAAATCTTTGCAAGAATATTTATTTACATTGAACTTTATGGCACAAAACCTTGGACCATTGTAAAGTGCGATGGTTGATGAGACTGAGCAGAAGGAAGGTCTCTCCATGTGCCCAGAGGGCGCCAGCACTATCTCCTCAGACTCTTGCTGGCGGGTCGACCACATCATTTACATTAGAATGGAGGCAGATATTTCGCGCAATAAGCCGCATAGCGCGTCTCTCTCTGTCCTGCCAGCAGCCAATGGGAGAGCAGGGCCGTGGTTTAGGTGCGGCCAAAGATAGAGCAGGGTCCCATATTATTCCCCTATGCGGTCGTCATCTGTGTAATTAAACTGTACGTTTGCAGGCATTACTTCCCGGATTAGGGGGGGGAGGACTGATGACGTAACGGAATGTAATAATCCCCGCAAAGAGACTCCGTTCAAGGATCGGTTTCCGACTTGAACCGCAGCCATTTGTAGTTGAAGTTGTTCGCTAATGTGTCGCTAAAAGCGAAACTCATTTCCTGATAGTTTTAGAGTTGGAAAATAATGGCTTCGAAGTTGCCATTTCGCGATTTATTTGCGGGTTGGTATTGTTACATTTACCACTAGATATTTGAAAATGTGATATTTTTTGTGACAGTAACGGACCATGGATTACACGGATTTGTGCGTTGAGCGGAGAATTTTGAATGTATTTCTTGTAGCCTCTTGTTCAGTAGTATGCAAAATATATCCGCGCAACTCTGCTGTACAGTGCACACAGGCTTCATTGCACAGAGTATTAAATTTTCTGGCTGTGGTGTGGTGAAAATTGATAGTTTCCATTAATTTGAACTTTTAATAATAAATTCAGTGATGGAGGATGAACAGAAGATTAATTTGAATTATGTATGATTATATCATAAGCCTGGTCGACCAGCATGGATCGTTTCACCAAAGCTTTAAAACCCCCTTAAATAATGCAAAGTGTATGCTGCTAGTAATGCATAAAATAGAGCACATTTTTGATGATTTTGTAATAACCTCTGGCACTGTTAACCTTTTAAAAAATGCAAACCCGAATTTTCATGACGTGGAATAAAGTTGGCGGTTTTCTAACCAACCTTATATCTTGACTGGTTTTCTCTCATCCGTCTGATTGCTTTTTGTAGCACAACTTGTACCGAATGAAGAAATGCGGGACATGTGCTTCACATCATTTATACCCACCTGTATGCCTTTATTTCCTATAGAGCATTTTTTTTAAAGATGAGAATTATTTTATAAGATTTTCTCCACCAATTATCAGCAATCACCACTGAAGATGATCCCTGTCTAGACCCATCAATGAGCCTTATATTTTGTGTCTGTTAAAGTCACCCGTCAGACTGCTGCAAGCGGAAGCCATTAAGCAAGCTGCGACTAGGTTACTACGAGTTACACGATGGCATTGAGTCGATCAATGTCTGGCCCTACAGGGATCTGCATAAATTAGTAGTCTGCTTCTGGGATGCTGCTGCTTCAAGTAGTGTGCCCTAAGAGAGTGTATGGGTGCTACAGGTGGTCCCTGCACCTGCAAATGGGCTCTGGTACGAGTTGCATGTACTATATACGGGGGTCTCTCTCATGATTTAGTCAGGGAGGGTTACTTGCAGCAGGGTCAGACCGCAGGGGAGGACATGTTGGCTTTGGTCCTCCCCTTCCGACCACCGCATTTTCTATATACCCTGTGCCTTGCTGCGAATGAATTCAGGGCACCGCTTGCAGGTCTGCATAATTTAGGGAGGATCCAACTGGCGACAACGACGCCGGTGCAGCAGCAAGTCTGACCAAAAAACATACCGGGGGATGGGCACTCAAGTTTCGAGGAGACGACATCGACTGCGGGGGTTATTATTATTTGGAGGCCCGGTTTCATGAGCGCGGGCCAAAATTTAATAACGCCGTCGGGTAATTAATGTTGCAGTGCGTCACCGGCTGGCTGTCAACATGCTGTCTGTTGCGACGCATCATTGTTGTGCCAGCTGGTGTCACCGCCTGGCAGATGCGTGGGGAGGTTTTTACGCAGCTTGGACGGAAGCATGGAGTTGTTTGCTAGTTTATTACCCGTGAACATAGGGCAATAAAGATAAATGATTTATGGTCTCGGAAAGGGAGATGTCGCATGCTTCCATGTGTTCAGAAATACTGATGGGTACGGCTTCAAAATGCTGTCTAAATAAATATGGATTTGAACGGATCAGCGACGAGGGACCAACTGTTTCCATTTTGTGACCTACTTGCCATAAAATATTAGGAAATCTCCAGCACTTTCAAATAACTGAAATTTCCGATGGAAGAAATTTTTATATGAGAAAATTATTTTCATTAGCAGCAGTAATCAATGGACAGAAAGGTCAAATCAATCATGGGAAGGACATATCGCGTGAATCACTGTAATTTCAACCTACAACTTTATTATCGTTCTCACAACCTATACTTCATAATGGACATGATCATAAAAATTATATTATTGCATTCTTTCTCTGTCGGTATAAAAATGTATTGTTACACCCAGTTTACTTCCTCCCTGCAGCCCTCTGATTCATTCCCATCACTGATTTCCATGTCCGAAAATGTACAAAGCGCATAAAATTATTCAAAGCGCACGAGATGAAAGGAAATGCTTCCCAGCCTTTTTGTGAATTAGCAACCTCCGGCTCTATATATATGAAATTTTGCGTGATTTTCCCGCCTCTCAGTCCTCCCATCCAATCCCTGGTCCAGTCCCTGTCCAGTCCATCCTGCTTGCTCTCAGCTTAATGGCAGGAGTAAAAGTGTTGATCTGTACCCATCTCATTTGATCGGGAAGTAATTGACGGTCCGAAAGTGAAGCAGTGGAAGTGCGCCCGAGACCAGTCCACCCTACACCCCCCACCCCCTGAAGCACCCCCCCCNCCCCCCCACAACCCCCCCACAACCCGACCTATACACCAGCTATTGATCCCAAAGTTGGTGGGGTGGGTCGCTGCCTAGGGAAAGAGGAGGAAAGAGGGGATGTTGAATGAGCAGAGATGCTGCTGCTTTGCTTTCTGGATACTGCAGCACCATCCCTCTCGACCTCATAACCCACTCTCGCCTATATCACTTCAAACAATTTGGCTCACAAAAAATGATCTTATTGCAGTCTATTAAAAGAGGAGGGTTGCAATTAGGAGGCTTCCGTGTGTAGCTTCATTAGGATGTTGTTCATGAAACTTTGTTCTGTGTTGGATTAGAGACGGCGAGGTCTTGGTGCGGGATTTTTTTGCGGTCGTCTTGGTGACGTTTTGACGTCGTTAGTGGGAGGGAATAGTTGCTAACTATTTTGGGGAGAGGAGCGATAATGGGCACAGGGGAATAATTAGAGATGCTGTTCCACATAAGGGAACGTAATGTTTGAGTAATTAGCATAATTTTGGCTACCAAATTGCATTTGTGAAGTAGGCGCAGGTATATATAGTGCACAGGAGAACATGTGGTTCTTCCTAGAGGGCATGACACAAAGTCATTATTTTAATTAATTTTTTAAGAGTAGAAGCAATCTGTCGAAAGAATCGATTCAATTGTCGAGATTGTTACTTCTCTTTAAACTGGTTGATGGAGTGAGAGATCCATAATTTATACACCTACCCACCACTTCGACTGCAGCCTCAGGCATCATCATGCATAAATGAAGCTGCAGACTACCTCATAAGCATTCAGCCAAGTGCAGCAGGCTGGGTCCATCATGCTGACCAAATTTTGCAGCGTCCTTTTGAGTACCCGACGAGGGGGGAGGGGGGCGGGTTAGTTGCTCCAAATTAACCGTAACACATTAAACCAATTCATCTCCAGCATTAAGACCCCAGGAACCTGCAAACCCACTTTACTTTTCAAGATCTGGTTCGTTTCCCGGAGTGAAGCCTCACAGGGCTGCTCATGTCGGAGTCGCCACCATTGAATTAGTTAAGCATTGCTCATCACCCCCCTTCCGTATAATTCGGTAAAGTTCGCTAAGCCCCGGAATTTACTTCCCAGCAGCATAATCCGGGGCGTTCTGCCTGTCGTTGTCAGTCAATTAAAATGTTATGCAGCAGGATGGGAAATAAACGCATGACGCCGTTTTCGATTATTGGAGAGAGAGTGCAATGCATTATCGTGCCTGGGATGAAGGGGAAAGAAAAAAAATGGCTGATACATTTGGAGTTGTTATGAACACAAAAAAAATTGCTATTCGTTTTTCAGATAGTCCATTTGCGTCAGGTTGCGGAAACACTGCATTGTTCATAATAAATGGGGGAGCCAGATTCACATAAATCGAGTATTGAGTTGATATGCAAGAAGTTTGCGTCGCATTTTGCCACAAGAGTCACTTGCTATACAACAAGTGCAGAATATTGGATTGGATGTGTCAAGTCGTATTATGAAGATTTTTTTATACATAAATCTCCTTCTTCTCTATAGGTGTTTCTGCACGTATAGGTCACCTTGGACATTATGCGCAGTAATAATTATTCATCACATTACTTTACGGACTACGAATCATGTCGGTGAAAATGTCACATCTATTACCAAGTGAGCTGTGCAATTCCGCCATTGGAAAAATACCTCGCCGTCAGCAGAGTGTGCCGCAGACGCTGTTCTGCATCGGTTCACTTTTGCACATGCCATATTGGACACTTTTGGCGAAATCTCATCCCATAAAGCCTCCCCAACTCGACTGCGAAATACATATCTTGGACTAGTGCCAAATAAAGTTGATTAAAATACTCCCGCAGTTTTCAATTAGAGCTGGGTAAAGTGTGGATGAATTTATATCCCACCTAACATTTCACTGAATCGGTTCAGTTTGCACAGGTTTTTTTTTGTTGAAAAAACCTGTACTTGAAGCTGGGTTTTACAGCTGCCAGACCGTGTGAGATGAAAATTATGAATTTTTACACCTTGATTACTCGCGGCGTAATTTTCTGGAAGTCCTTTTTTTCGCTTGGGACGGCTTCAATTTCCTGATACATCTGTGGCACCGGACCTTGACGATGCGGCGTCGCCCAACAAACAACCGACCGACGCGGAGACGACGCTAAACACGCCGACCGGAAATGAATTAATTTCCAGCGTCGCTCAAGAAAAAGGTAGTCAGATCCGGATGAGATGAAGGGGTTTATGCACAGCCCGAGATTAAACCGCGAATTAGATTGTGACCGCGGCAAAGTTGACAAATTCTACTGCACATTCAAATTCGCGAAAAGGTCTCTCTCTCTCACACACAGATTTTCGTCCAGCAGGAGAGTCACACAACAGATAACTCCAATCAGACATCTCCAGAGGAAGAACAGTGGCTTTAGGGAGTTCCAATTAGCTCCTGGTTGATGAATCGAATTTGGAGCATAATCTGTGCTCCGTAACCGACGTCACTAATCGCCTAATCCAACCAATTACGGATTTGTTTTGCCCTTGGTTTGTAATTCAGTTCGCGGGGAGAGAGAGAAGGGTCAGTGTGGGATTTAACTAGTGTGTACAGGGTCGGCGCCAAATAAATTAAATAAAATCAACTAACGACTGACCGCATCCGGTGATTGATCCCGTTTGTTTATCCTGGGTGTAATGGCCTGAACGTAACCGCGCCTACAGTGCATAAAGCGAGCAAAATCTTTTTAGAGAGAAAATTGAAATTGCGCAGTTTTAGGCGGGCAAAAAAGTGACCATTGCCTATATCGCCTTTATAGATCTAATTATTCTGATTTGGAGGGGCGGAATGAGCATTCGTTGCAGCGTAAAGTGTAGTCAACACTCCATTAATTAAATTCTGGGCCTCAGCGTTTTGCATCCGACTGTGACTGATGACGTGACGAGGGAAGGCAGCCCCAAAGCTTCTGAGAAACTGCTTATGATTAGCCTTTGCCGCCGTAGACGGCAGTCTCATTCGAGCCGTGGCATCGAAGAGGGGAAACGCACTTTGAAGCAATATGCAAATCACCTGCTCTGATGGGAATGGAGGTGGGTCTCTATATACTCATCTTCACCCCGCCTCTTACCCAAGCCCATCGTCGTCGTCATCCTCTTTGGACCTGGGTCCGCTCGTTATGCTTCAAAGTGTTCGTGCCCTTGCACCACTTAGCTTTTGAGCGGCAAGGGTTAATCCAGTTGAGATTTTTTTTAAAGCGGTAATGCCAAGGGTATTGCTCTTCCACGTGTGCTTGTGCGACCATTTGAACCTTGATCTAACACTGCAGACCTTGGGATGATCATGTGAATTATTATGCAAAACCAAGAGAATGTTTCGTGCTTTTTGCGACCCCCCCAGCATCAATCATTCTTGTCATTCGAGCTCATACGACCCGCAGAATATTTGTGTCTTACAGTTCTGCCAAACGAAAATCAACAATGTGATTATCGCCGTAATGGAGGCAAGATTACGAAAACGAATCAGAGCAATTTGGTTGTAGAAATTATGCAGGAATTTAAATCCGAATAGGACGAACGTGTCGTTTGGAATGGCGTCGATTTTCCGCTTATTATTTGCCCAAAAAATATGAACAGTGAGTTCACAGTTACATTTGACACTAAACTGCAGTGCACGGTATCATTACTGTAGATATGGCTCAATATACGGATACCTGTAGTACACCTCCTGAACAGTAACGGAAAAAGGGCAGATTCTGAATGAATTATCGGAGATAATCTTCAGGGACATTAAATTTTGGCTTGGAAACTGCTTGCGCGACTGTAGGCCTATACTAGTAGACTACTATAGTGTAGTTGTAGAGAGTAATTCTCGGATGTTAACAATAGCTTGTATTTATGATTATTATGCAGTAATAAGTCTGGGACTCGCCTCTCTCAGCTATTTTAGAGCCAAAATATAGACGAGACATTAAAAGGCTGTTAGTGGCTGTTGCTATAATTGAAGTTGTGATAGGTTATTAGCATAATTTTTCTACAGCATATGTGAGAATCGCTGATGAACACTACACAACAGTACCTTATTGTCGTATCTAAAATTTAGTAGTCATTTCCGACATATTCCGCCCTTCTCGGAAATGCGACGTAATATCCGAATATTTTGCACCACAACGTTTATGCTGGTAATGTTGAAGTGCTCCATACTGTCCGTATATCATAAAGCAGAACCTTTTTGAAACCGTCAAGTAGAAAACATAAATATGAAGTAAATTGCTGGTGCATGCACTTTACAGGTTTACAGTGCATCTCATCACCTGCGTTGGCCTTATCCGACATGATAATGACACATGAATTGTACAGCTCTGTACAATTTTTGCTGTACCAGAGTCAGAATTTTGCAGCTCTTGTTTGTTTCTCTCAGATATTTTTATCTTTCCTCGTCGTCCTTCCCACGCAACTTTTCATATAAACATTTTTTCGACACATTTGATCCCATCGATGGAGGGGGGCAAAACATCATCTCCTTTCATCTCTCTCGCAGGTTGCTTTGCTCATTTTGTTTTCCTTTTCACGTCAGCGGCAGAAGCTTTTTGAATTTTTTCCCAGCCTTTTCTCCAGTGAACGTGTGGGCAGGCTTAATCTTAAATCCTATTTGGACTGTAATTCCATGTTGCAACTCTCACATTTTGTGGGTGTGTACATCCTGGCAAATCCATCTCATCTTACTGTTGCCCCGCATTCTCCAGGAAAAAAAGACTCGGATTTCTCTGGCATGTGTGCAACATAGCTACAGTTCCGTGCTCTCAATTTGAAGTAAAAGCTTGGCACTGTTCCCATCCAAGATGGGACGTAAACGTTGCAACGTCGCACCCTGCAGGCATTGTAGCCATTGGAAAACAATTAATGCTCCTTGCCGGAAGGAAACCAACTACAAGAAGGAGGTCTGCTGGAGAGAGAAAACTCAAACCTTCCTGCAAAAATACGCGCAAAAAAATGCAGTAAGTGTAGCAAGTAGGGGGGATTAGTTCTCTTCCCCAAATTGAAGCCAGAAGTATCTCTGAAAGGTCTCCTCGTGACCTGGGTACAAAAGTCTTATTTAGCAGGAGGTTAGACTATAGTGCGAAATTACTACTCCTGTCCCAAACTATTTGACCAGAATACTCCACACAGTGAGCCATACAAATTCCAACAAGAGGCAGGAAAGCCCTTTGAAGTTGCACTGCTGCGAACTTGCTTCCAAAATGACCCAAAGTTCCGCTGACGTAATTGCACTGCCAGTAACGACACAGAATATTCAACCAGGCACGTGATGAATATGACTTGTTTGTTACTAAAAAACAGAAGAGGCGGAGAATAATTTATACGCATGTGTTTTTACACGGTTGGTTGGAGGAATACAGTAACAATTTTTTTTAGTTGGGATGCTTTCCTTCATCCTTGGTATAATGGCTTGAAGCCAAAAAAAAGAGAGTTCCTTCTGTTTACTACACGCGTTTACCATGCTGCGGAGGGAAGGAAGGGTAGCCCCAAGACCCGATTATTTTTTTAACACGGTCGATATGTTTACATTATTTTCATACTTTACACTCCCGAGGTTAACCAGTGTTTACTGTTATTTTCGCACCTTTGAAGCCGTTTAAACACTCGAGAGTTCCAGTCGGATTTGAGAGCAGGTCAGGGCCGGAAAACAATTGGGTGAAATATATTGCGGCACATGCCAAACAGATTGAAAAGCCAGCGTTGCAACGCTGTTTTTTGTTGCGTCTCAATTGGGATGTGCCGTACAGTTCCGGTTGTCGACATGCATTGTGATCCTTTCAGCGGGGATTGTTGCTAATAACACATAATTTATGATTGTGTCGTCGAAGTAAAGCTCAGTCTTTTCCATAAATTTTCTGTCCTTTGTAAGGTTTAGGGAAATATACCTTGATTGTCGATGAACTATTGTACGAGCTATTTGGAGACTAACCAGAACTACGCATCAACCCTGCATAAAATCATATTATCGTATGTAGCAGTATCAATAATGCACGTGTTACTGCAGGCCACGTTACTGCAACAACATCATACGTATGTCGCATTTGGTGTGGTTTGCGATAATATCCAACTGAAAAATTTATACTTTTGAACATTCATATTTGCATTTACAGGCTCGAGAGTAAACCTGAGTAAATTACAGCGGAGAGGAGGTGTGCAGTCCTTGCCAATGTACTGTACCTTACAAACCGAAATTACATCGCATGTACCGTATACATATTCATACGAAGTATAATCCTTTTTACATGATTGATGAAACGTACCATCCCAGAAAAAAATCACTATATGAACGCGGGGTTTCCTTTATGGACCACAGAAATGCATTAAATGTAGCCTACTCCCTAAAGACCATATAAAATTTTTATAGATGGATAGGTTTTCTATAGCTGTATCCAGGGGCGGTCAATACAGTCATACTTCCCCATATTGTACCATGTATGCGAACAGTACTGTTTATTTCTGCGCAACTGCTCAAATATTTTATAGTATTGACATTACAATAACTTTCGGATGGGGAGTACCAGTGATAACGAACAAAATAACATCATGACAGTTGCGGCTAAAGTGGCCAGAAATCAAGATGTCATGATGCCATCATGCAACAAAAGCAGAAAAGTTTTTGCGATTTCTCCTCCATAACGACTCAATAACGAGGCCCATTTCGCAGCATTTTTTTGCACCGCACAATTATTATTCTAATCAAGACCCACTTTTTACGCGGCTGTTTAAGTGAACTTGCCATTACGTAAAAGACCTGCAAGCACACTTTCTTTTGATCATGCCCCTCTAAATTAAAGAATCGTCCTGTGAGAGAAGCAGCACTCAACGAGTTACGTCGCCCTATGTCTTCATTACCATCCTTTATTCGCCCAGAGCCTGCTAAGCCTCACCTGTGCAGCAGCGCATCTCACTTTATCCGTTCTCTATTTTCCTTCCTTCCACAGGACCCTCGGTTCAACAAAGAAATAGACATGAAAACAGGCTACAAGACCAACAGCGTTTTGGCGACCCCAATTTGCAACTATGAAGGAGAGGTCATCGGCGTGGCCCAAATCATCAACAAGAAGAACGGAACACAAGAGTTTACTCACCACGACATTGAGGTAAGCTCAAATATTTCCAACATGAAATCACTTCTAATTCGTGTTATCCTAACCAAACCTTTAACCTTTCATGAAGAGTTTCTGCGAGTTTCTGTGGAAATGTCACCTTGAGAACAGAAATAGTCGCAGGCATCTTATTTTCACCCATCACTAACCATGCAGCTTTTCTGTTGAGGTAGGCTCAGCTGAAAATGGTCCAGTTGGCCGTGAAAAGCTCGGTGAAAAGATATTGATAAGGATCCTGATCTACGTCGCATCCGTGGGAAACGACATTTTCTATTCTGAGGGTGGTAGGGGGTCGGGTTGGGAGTGTTGACACAGGGGCCCCCTCCCCCCCAACGGAAATGCTCGACTTCAAAGTGGATGGCCATCGGGCGAAGGAAACAACTTATCGGAAAGTCAATAGTTCTTCTGGGCGACGTGTGCTGCGCCTAAGTGAAGCAAAAGGGGGGCATGGGGGTGGTCCTGGACTGTCTGGATTAGGGGTCGAAGAGTCTCTTCGTCGCAGGGGACCAGTGCGGGGAAGACCAATTCGACCTAAAGTTTCGGTTAAAATAACCGAACCCCGGAGACCAGGCAGAAAGCGAGAGAGAGGAAATTGCTGGAAAAATAAAATGGGACGAGCTGAAATATGGCGATGACGTCAGAGCACCCAGCAGGTGAAGCTTATGGCTGAGTTTTTTTCTTGTCGTTTGGCTGAACTGGGGATGATTTCCCAGAAATATCTATTCATGCGGAAACATACGCAGCACTTGCAGAGACTTGTCATAACGAGTAGATACGCGCCAAAGAATCCTTTCATCCGCCATGGCAACCCAACTTGGCAACGAAGATTTTTCAGAGCCTGCTTGAAAAAAGGGGCGACAATAGCCACGTATCGATATGAATGTATTGCACATAAGCAGAAAGTTTTGTTCGTCTTTTATTACAGGCGGCGTCCGTTTCAGTTTACAATATAATAACTGATGCTTTCATACTGCGCTTGTCATGAAAAATATTGGAAATTCTGGAAAGGATGGCCTCAAAACATTTAATGAAAGCTCTTACGTCACACTTTGGTATAGAGAATTTCGTATACTGGTTCCCCCACTTTAATTTAAAAAATAACGTCATTTTTCTCTTCCCGCAAACAGCCTGCACAGCCATCTCTTTTCACTCCATCCTAGGAAATAAACCCTCCGGGCGGTCAATTAAGAATTTTCTCGAAGGAACCATGAATCACCTTACTGTAAAAGCAGCCAAATGGAACGAACCGAGAGAGCCGCGGACGAAATGCATTTGCATACCAACCTTTTGGGCATGATCTTGCCACGTTTGTTCAGTCACAACAGTACTCATTGTGTGTAAAAAAAATTCACACCACACTTTAGGAAAAAGACGGATGGAAAAAAGGGGGTTTCCATTTTGTCAGACGTCAGGGCTTTAAAAGCAGCTGGCAACAAAACCGAGCTGTCAGAGCCATTAGCAGCTCTGGAAAAATAACACAAATTTGTAGGTACGCGACTCGCTCTACAGATTTGTACTTGTAAAACCGAACTGCTTCGTGCGGTTTCATCGCAGTAATTTTTTACAGGTCAAGGTCCACGTACTGTTCCTTGTCAAGCTAGACCTACTGCCTATTATTCTCTATTTTTTTCCATTTCGCCCTTGGAAAGAGGAGGAAAAGTTTTTGGAGAAAGCAAAGCGTCAATCCGTGGAAGGAAGAGATTCGATGGGAAAAGTTTTCATTGCCTTTTGTGGCGTCTTGATTAGGTCTAATATTACACCCGCCGGGAAAAGGCTAGCGGCCAACTGAATTCATTGGATTATACTAGGACTGCAATTACAACGTGCGTCACAGATTGATACACTGCAGTGGTGCAGAAGTCGGGAATGCACAGTATTATTTCAATAAACATTTTTACTTACCCTGCCGTTGCTATATTGATATGTGGTGTACATGATGTTTCCCAATGATTCCCGAATGTTATGTAGCGGTAACGGGGACGTGAATACCAAACTGCACTCTCTTTACACAATTCATCATACACGTTTGTCTGCATCTTTAAACACAATGTATAGATAACTGATTCATTGCGGAATAACTTCGGTCGACCTTGTGTGCTTGAGTTGCTTTGGGAACTGTATATACCACTTCTAGGTAACCTGAGAAAATGATTGCAGTTGCAGTACTGAAATCTCAAGTGACTTTTGCTTTTTGGAATTTGAAAGCTCACGATAAAAATATCCTTTGCCTCTGCTTTCAAACTTCTCTATGCAATGAGAGTGGATTCTTGGAAAGGTTTGCAGAGAACGAGCGTATTTCGCTAAAGGTCACATTCTCCTAGTTATAAACTGCTTATGGCCAATTACACCAGATTTCATGAAATATAAATGAGATTGGAATACCATTACGCAAGTTGTGTAATATAGTCCATCATAATTTCCGTTTTATATTTCGAACATACTCTAAACTCTTATGGAATATGACGGCAAATGGAAGATCAATCCTTGATTTTTGAAGAATTGAGTTGACACATCCGAAGCTCCCGTGGGAACTAAACTGAGCTAAGCATTACGTAACATACCAGCTGCTAAAAATGGATATGTCCAGATCATGGTATGGCCAATTAGAGTGTGAATATGACCCACGGAAACAATTTGGCTCCTTAATAGACTCTGCACATTGGAAACAATGGAGTGCGTTGGCAAGTTTGTAGGTGTAAGCACCCTCGGAGGCAGCAATATTGCGCCACCTGAGCCACATAAAACCACTCTTTTCGATCTGTCCTCCCAACCCTCCCTAGGTTTTAACGAGTTTCCGATACCCCCACCGAGCCTCCGAACCGCAATGAAATTGCGGAGTCGCCTTGTCACATCCGAGCATCGGGCGTGAAGCTACAGATACTCGGTTTTTGTGAGGCCAAAACGTCATTCAATTCCCGATGATCATGCACATAAAAGCGGAACCAGAACCCCCCTTTTTATTCATCCATGGATGGCCTTTGATGATTAGCTGCATCAACAACATTTCTGAGCCGTCCTATGTTTTTTTTACGCTGAGTTCTGATGCAAATTGCGTCCTTTGATGCTCCTGAGCGATAGTGGACAATCAGAAAGAATCGAAATGGAAAAAAAGAATTGCGATTAGTTTGAGCACATGCTGATTGCGTTTTTTTTGTACCCTGGGGTTTTCATTTCCGGGGTCATTTTTCTACTGTTGGTTCGTCCGCTCTCTGATGGCGCTGTATTTTTTTCAATTAAGTGCACGGATTCTTTATTATTGCTAGTGTGTAACCCACTCTATCAAAGGGCTGGCTTTCCTTTGATTTGGGCGCGACAAACGTGTTCATTTTGGAAGCCTGTGTCAATATAGTTGCGAATTCCCTAAACGCAGTTTAAGCCCCGATTGGAGCACAGCCGTCGCTGGATGCTGATATAAAAAAAGAGGCAGAAACATGGAGCGGTGATGAAGTGAGTTCTCCAGGAGAAGCGCATCCGTCTTGCTGTTAAGGCTGCAAAATGGGAAGCAAAAGTTTTTGCCCATTTTTTTTTGCGGCAGGAGCACTCTCGCCTTGCCAGTCCAGCGGGTGATGGAAGCAGGAAAAAGGAATAACTATCAATTTCGCACGCCTTTTTAAGAATGATTTCTAGAGTCTTGATAAATGCTACCTTAGGACTAGCCATCCATTTTGTGTGGGTGGGTCTTTAAACAATTCGGATTTTTTGGGGGGAGAAAAATTCGGTGCTAATCCAGTATCAAATCCTGACAACAACGCTTGTGCCACTTAATTAAATGTTGGGAGATGAAATTCCAGAGAATGAAGATGCTCTTCTCTTTTTTTTGGAGCAAATTTATTGACGGTTATACGTTTTCCTTGGGCTCTTTTCCTATTTTGATGACGAAACCTGTATATATCAGCTGCGAAATGAGGCTGTCAAAAGGAGGAGTGAGGGAAAATTGACATAATGGGACAAGAAGGTAAAAAGGGAAGATCCGCTCAAAAAAATGACTGCCGGGAGAGACGAAGTGCTTTTGCGCGCTTCTCACGAAACGCAATCCAAAAAAATGCCAAGCCCAAAGATTTACACTTCATCAGGACAAGAACCATGCTCAAATGTAACTCATTAACTAGATAGGAATTTTTCATTTTCATACACTGCAACATTTGCTAATCCATTCAGTGTCTGAACAATATTATTGAACACCAGTACACGTATAGGGGCCGATGGAATTGCCTCGGAGGCAAATTTGTTTTCCCCTCGGAGTGACGGACCTTTAATCGAGAAGATTGCGTTTATGTATGCTTATAGAATTCCATTAGTCGCAGGTAAGAGGAGGGAAACTGGGTTTTCTACGCCTTTAACGAGGAAAGTTTAACAGGAAAAAGGCCCGAGTTAAAGGATTGCCTTGCAGGAATCCACATTCCCCTATGCAAATGTATACGTCCCAGATATTTCACCGCCGGCTACTCCACCCAACGCAGCACTGATTCAGGATTTTCTCTGGTTAGAAATTTTCCTTCTCACAGCCAATTTGCGAAAGCCCTGTGTGCGAAATCCGCATATTTTTGCAGATGCCAGTAGTAAACTGGCAGCACCTTCAAGTGGACCTCCCTTCAAATTCTCCGAATCGGTTTGTGCCCTTGCGGATAATAAGTTCGTTAAATGGCAACTTCTCCAAGTTTGGTGATTTCTCAGTCGTATTATTCCATTGTCACATTCACCCCATTAGCGTTTTCGCTCCAATAAAGTTTTCCAACTTTGTCCTGAGAGTTGCTGCGACTGTAAGGCACAAACCTGATTAAGGAAAGTTGCAGACGTTCCCCCTCCTCCCAACCCTTCTCCAACCAACCCTCCTTGAAAACTCGTGGTGTATAAGTGAACATCGCCCGGCTTCATTTTCACCCCTCTCTTCTTTCTGTGACAGGTGTTCCAGAGGTACTTAACCTTCTGCGGAATAGGCATCCAAAATGCGCAGCTTTTCGAAATGTCAGTGGCGGAGTACAGGAGGAATCAGGTGAGCTTCTCTTTTTTTGTGCTTCCATCTCTCTCTCTCTTAGTTCTCTGTTGGTAGACTTTTGGTATTCAGATTGCACTGCGGGAGTGGTGGGAGGATAGAAAATTTTCCATGGCTGGAAGGGCTGGCTGCGCGACCTACTCGGGTCTCAATTCCCGAAACTTGCAAATTGGAATAAATGGAACCGCGGGTAGTGAATAGGGAGTCTGATGGAGACTGGGGGTTGGGAAAATGCCTTGGGGAAAAAAATGGCATACCGATGGTAAAAATAGACTCTGGATGAATTACATCGGCCACATTTTTAAAAAAATGCCTCTCTCTCTCATGATGTGCAGCTCCTGTTGAACCTGGCTCGCAGCATCTTTGAGGAGCAGACCAGTCTGGAAAGGCTAGTGACCAAGATCATGACCGAGGCGAAGGAGCTGCTCAAATGCGAACATTGCGCCGTGTTCCTGTTGGACGTCCATATGTACGAAGCCGTAAGTACATGGTTACACATAATTATTGATAGCTAATAATAAGCGATTTATTTATATTGTGAGGATGGCACTTGACTCTTACTACAGCTCATTTTACATTTGCATTGTTGCCAGTTTACGCCTTTTGCACTTTCCTAAACTGATACTGTAAGTGGGCCAGACGGTTTTCATTGCCATTTTTTACTGCACCAAGTAACCAGCAGGGATGAGAATCCAAGGACCGTTGATTCTTGGCCTGATCCATTATTACTATTATCATCATCCTCCCCCCACCATTTTCCTCCCCACCAACTGTGGATCGATTCAATTCTCTTGGTGGAATTTCCATCATTTTCTCTTCTTACCTCATTCCAGCCCTTACCAGAAACCTCTTTTGAGTGGAAGTGAATGACTGGCTGCCTTTCGCACAAAGGGGATCATTCTGACTGCGTAGATTGATTCCATCATGTGAAGTTCCCTTCCTCTTTGTATGTGCTAGTGCGGTCTGGGGGGATATATAGCACTGTAGTCCCCCTTTTTGGAAGATAAGTAATAAGGGATGGACGTGCACGAGTAGGAAAGAAGAGTGACGCTCGGGTTTTTACGTCACTCGAGTGAAGCCAATATATTTGTAAATTGAGGTTGGGGGTTGGGACAATTTTCTGAAGAGGGAATTTCCTTCTGGCAGAAGCACTGTTTTGTGGCCTCTTTGCTGCCATCTGCTCCTGGAAAACGTTGCCACTGCTTTAATGATCACTTGGAAAACCTAGCTAATGGGATGGGCTCTCCCCCCCNCTCCCCCCCCCCCCCCCTTTTTGTGAGGGTATAGGAATCGTTGCAGTATACAGCAGGGAGCGTGGAAACCAATATTTCGTTACCAATTTTAGTTGGCTCTTAATGTGGGATATTAATTAGGCTCTGCACGAGGCCTGGAGTTGAGAAACACGCCCTTTTATTATCTCGTTGGTGGAAGTGCATGAACTAGCAAAAAAATTATTATCGAGGCATTTTTATAAAGCAATAAATATTTCTTAGCGAGTGATCCGGAAATGAGCTATACTTTTACTTTTAGAAATTCTATTTGAGGAAAAGCAGGACACAATTTCAGTAAATAAATCAGTGTTTATCACTATATTAAATCCCAGCTGGCATGTTAATAATTTTTATGATTACTGATGATAGTGATGAACTTCACTAACGTTACGAAAAATGATATGAGATCACACTATTGCTTGTGAATTTAATCTATGCCATGTAAAACTCTCACTTGTATAATCAACTATGAAGCAAATGAACGTGTGTATTTAATACAGAATGGAAGCCCCATCATCACAATGAGAAAAAACAACAGGTTATCATACATTTCTTGCAACTTATTGTTAAAATTCCAGATTTTTTGCTCCCCTCATTACCATCACTCGAGCACATCAACCGTTGGGCGGTTATCGAAGAGTGTCATCGACACCCGATCTTCTTTAAAAGGAAAAAAAAGGAGAGAGAGAGCATTTTCTCCTTCCCTTCTCGCCTCCAGTAACCGATAGCTCTGTCAATTTCGCACCGCAGATTTGATACCCTTTAAGCCAGCTTGAGACGAGCAATTCTGTGCAGGGAAGCGACATGTCTGCGAAAATTTCCCAGGTGACACGTCCGTCTCTCAGTGTTCATTATGGGGCCCCCAGGAAAACGGAAGCTGGATGAGTGAGAAGAGTATATAAATAGGGCCCACCTAACTCCCTTTTAGCGAGATCTCGTATATTGTGTGTCGAATAGAGACGTATATCTCCTAGCTCCAGGCCGATTTGCCCATCACTTAGGACGGACTTGCAGTAAATCGAAACCACTCTCTCTCTGGCGAGCTCCAGTTATTTTATCAGCTCTGCTCAACCGACCGGATTAAAACGGAAGGTGCTGAAGTTGGGACCGGACAGTAAGTCCCTCTGGAAATGTTAATGACCCGGCTTTGGTCACAATACTGTCCAAATTACCCGTCCGCTATCAGTTTTGCCGCATGCGGAGACTAACAAGACTGATTCAAAGACTGTTATTCAGAGATGGAAGGGGGGCAAAGGGAGGGGTGTAAAATTGGTGCAGTTTGAAGTGGGCTCGTTTTCCTGGCTCGTAATGGCTTCAGGGGTTATTTACCTCACCGCGGGAGACTCACGAAGTACAAAGAGAAAACAAGGGTCGCAATCAAAGTGACAGTCTCCTTTGCTCAAAGGCGTCGCATGCTTCTTATTGGAATGTCGTCAACCTCCCCTTTCCTCCTCTCCTTTTTTTTGTCCCCCCCCCTATCTGTCTGTTGCGTCTCTGGAGAATGTAGCAGTGCCACTGCGTAAATGGCACACAAAGGATCTCATTGTGCCCCTGAGTACGGTGCAACGAGCAGAACAAAAGAGAAGGTTGGGTTGCAGAACGGGCAAGGATAATGTAAGACCGGAGAGGCCGTATAGTGGAAATGAGATGCAATCAGGTTTGGAGCTCACTAGGTCCTGTTAGGCAAATTGGGACGACATTGTGCTCTAAATAATTTGACAAAGACAGCTTTTTTTTTAAACGATAAAGGAAGAAAATAGAGCGTGATCGGACTTTTTAAGCTAAACTCTCGCCGTACACGGTGGTGGAAAAGGTGCTCATTTTCAATCGGATTTCAGTTTGGTAATTACTAATTACAACTAGTAGAATATACCTGCTTGGCTTACGATGGCAATTCCTAATGTAATAAAAACAGCTACAATATTGTAAAATGCAACTATGCTATAACAAATGTTCCAAAGCTTAAAACGTTTCAGTGCATTGCAGCTGTCGGCGTATATATACTGTCGTAGCCGCATAGCGAAATTGGGCACTTCCTGAAATTAATGTCTACCCATATTGGATACATGCTGTATAGTGCAATCTCCCGTGAAGAATTACAGCATGTGCCAAGAAATATTGGACTGTTCGCGAAGTGCCAGCAACGGGTTGGACTGATGCCGTAATTCGGAATCTGTCCAGTCGGCATGAGCCACTTTTTGTCGGGGTGGCGTTGGACACATATATAGGAGAAGGTGATGCCTCTCTCCCAGTGCAGTTTGGCACATACAGTCGGTGGAACCACACACGCTTCCAGGAGTGAGGTAGGAATGTTTTTTCATCAGAAGAATTAAGGCAGAGCTTGTAGAGGCAGCTGAATTTTCCTACGTTCTTGTTTTCTTTCTTTTTCAGCTGCGACCTAGTTTGTATACAACGTGAATAATAGTGCTTTGGTCAAATGAGTGGGAATTCAAATGACACTGACGAACAACCAGTAGTAATTGACAAATCTGCATTTTACAAGAAACTTGATGCGTACTACGTGGAGAAGCCGAAGAAGCAACCACCCTCGAGGGAAAAAATGGAGACCATGAAGAGGGAAATCATCGATGCTAAGGAAAAGAGGTAAGTTTATTTGCGTTTCATCCAAATTGTTATACTTGCCCAACACCAGTGTAGTTCGCCCACCCACAAAAATGGACAGGTTGGGCAATAAACAAAATGCGATAAAAATCACCGTTAAGATTTTAATATCTGGACTTTAAAATAAGTAACACTATGCAACAAAATTTGACTTTTTTGTCCATGTAAATTAATATTCGTGTTCCTTAGGTCACAAGTAACTCATAATGGGCATTCATTTTGTCTTTGATTTGTTTTTTTACCTCGGGGCAGGCAAAAAACCAAAGTCCTCAAATATAGCAGTTATTTCCCAATCAAGCTGGCCTAAATGTTGCTAAACCATCTCGGATTTTTCTGAAAATAACCACAGCTGTACACACCTATGCCGTAACACTGAATATCACGTTTCAGCCAAATTGCGAAATACCGTGGGGAGGGAAAAATTGCGAAGATTTGAAAATGGGTCCTTTTTTGGATATTTTTTTTTGGTTATTGAAAGTGGTCAAGACCCAATCAACATATACATCAAATTAAAGAGACACTCGAGTAGAAGGCGTCTATGGATTTTTTTCTGTAAAATGCACTCAGAAAAGCATGTGTGGCATTCCATCTGTCACATGCTCAGTAACATGTCCAAGTGTTTTTTGACCCATAAAAAATGTAATATGTTCAGTTTCAATCCTGGGTCATGCATGGTTCGCGAGAAAATATTATATAATAATAATAATAAATAATAATAATAATAATAATTGTGGGGGTAGTGCTCACCCTCAGGGTATCTGCACGAACCTTTATTATTTTATTATTTTTAGTACAAATTGTACATCGAAACCTTTAACGAAGCGCCCGGGCCCACGGGCAGGATGACAGGAGGGGATGTGCAAAGTGCAGTGCAATGTCTGATCCGTGGTCGTTTTGTGAATTCCCTCGGGTGGTTAGTCTAAGGAGCCACCCAAGACGAAGCCAGAGACGACCGCTCAACTCTGCACGAGATGAAGGGGGGTGTCCCCGGGCTGGGATATTATATATTATGTTTTCCTAATTACCAGTAATTTTAATGGAGCCATATTCTTGGACATGTGACTGATGAAATGTCACACATGTTTTCTGAATGCATTTTCCAGAAACACAAATTCCATAGACGCCTTCTACTCGCGTGCCTCTTTAATTTGATGTAATTACGTATATGTTGATTGGGTCTTGACCACTTCCAAGAACCGAAAAAAAAATCCAAAAAAGGGCCCATTTTCAAAATTTTGCGATTTTTCCCCCTCCCCACAGTATTTCGCAATTTGGTTGAAACGTGATATGCCGTGTTACGGCACCCCCTACATTTTCGACTTGTTTTGGCCCAAGGAATACGCTGAGGGCCGCTGGCTGGACTAGTAACAAACACCCTGCTATGGTTGATTGATTATACACCTTTTCTCTCGTTGCAGAGGGACAAAGACTAGAAGAGAATATCATCTCCTGAAAACGTACAATACCTTGACAATAGGCAAAACGTCGCACCTGATCAAGAAGACCGGCAACGTTAATGATATCGAATATTTAGTGCCGTACGAGGACATTTACGACTCCATTTATGACTGTCACGTAAACAAAACAGGGCATGGAGGGCGAGGGAAGATGGAGAGGTACTTCATGAAAAAATTCAGCATACCACGACCAGCACTCTTGATTTTCCTGTCGTGCTGCCGCTCGTGCAACAAAAAGAGGTATTCTTCAAGAAAATGTGTGATTCGGCCAGTTCTGTCGAACGACTTTGGTGACCGGGGTCAAGTTGACCTGATCGACTTCCGGTCTATGCCAGATCGCGATTTTAAGTGGATTTTGAACTACCAAGATCATGCTACCAAGTTTGTTGTTCTTCGACCACTCAGATCGAAGCGTGCTCTGGAGGTTGCTGAGGAACTTCTTCAAATATTTCTTCTTGTTGGAGCTCCAAGGATATTGCATAGCGATAATGGGAGGGAATTCGTCAGCCAAGTGATCCAGGTCTTGCACGACATGTGGCCGGAGGCAATCATGGTACATGGACGACCAAGGCATCCCAAAAGTCAAGGGAGCATCGAAACCAACCAGGACGTGGTAAATATGCTGCGAGCTTGGATGACCGACACAGGCAGTAAGAAATGGTCTGCAGGCCTCAGTTTTGTACAGTGGCAAAAGAATAGCTCCTACAACCGCATTATTGGACGGTCACCATACAAAGCAGTGTATGGTTATGATCCAAAACTCGGACTCGCTTCCACTACATTGCCTCTCTCCATGTCACGGAGTCTGGAAACTGAAGAAGATTTGCGAAGTGTCCAACAAGTAGCTGACGAAGATGTTGACGGTGATATGGAAGACAAAGGCTATGAACAAGAAGAGGGAGATCATGATTTTAACGACAGTACCGTCATGGAGGTTCATGACGAACATGAAAGTGCAAGTGCAAATATATTCGAGTGTGCCACAACCACAGAAGACGAAGGAAGGGTATGCTGCGCTTGTTCCCTGGCAATCAATGATCCTGAATTTGAATGTGAGTCATGCAAGCAACCCTGTCATTTCTCATGCAAGTTGTCATCAAGTTCCAGCGACGTGCGTCTGCTGTGCGCTCTGTGCACGCACGCAGACAAAATTCAAGAAATTAAAGAGGACTACGAATGAAAATAATTGCAACAGACAAAATGTTGAAGGCCTCCACTACAGAGCTGTCAGTTAGGGAGGCCATGAGGAAAAGCTCCTGGGGGCAAGGATTCCTCAAATGTGAATGCAGGCCGCCCACCAAGCAGTGTGCAACAAGGAGATGTGTCTGTAAGAAGGCAGGACGTCAATGCAATAGCAGGTGCCATGATAGTCTGGCATGCGTGAACAAGTAGGGAACATTTCGGTTGGAAAGGTTACTAAGTGAGGAAAGACATGATATCTGCTGTACAACTTAACAAATGTTCGATGAAATAAATACCATTTTCTTTTCTGACTAAGCGCAATGCATTATGCTTCTCCTTCCACCGACTGCATGTGCCTACATGTGTCCAACGCCACCCTGAACACTTCGCGAAGTGTTTAATGTCTACTGGACATATGCTGAATTACGGCATCAGTCCAACCCGTTGCTGACACTTCTCAAACAGTCCAATAGTTCTATAGGTACATGCTGTAATTATTCACGGGAGATTGCACGTGTCCAATATGTGGGTTGACTACTAGACATTTCAGAAAGTGTTCAATTTCGATACGCGGCTACGACATTCCCTTTTGCAACACATCGCATTGTATTCAAATATTATGAGACAAAGGCAGCGTTCAAAGGAATTGAGAGCCAATCAGATAAAACGAGTCTCCGATAATCTTCAAACATGTTTTTTTTAAAGGCCCCTCGACACTACAACCCTCTTCGAATACTGGTAGACAAAGTAGCTTTGTCGTCTTAAACAATCCCATTCTACTCTCTCCCTTTTTTTTGTCTTTCTGACATCCACGGATTCAGACTAACAATCTCCATGCTCCTTTCGTCTCTAATTAGTTTTGACAAAACTTCAACCCTGGGAACCATTCCCTTCCCCTGTGTCCCTCCCTCCCCCTCCAAACCCCTAATTACATTAGGAAAGGTAAGACCGGATTTCTTTTCCCTTGAAGTAAGGACGTAGATGTTTGGCCCAGAAAGAAAGCGGAAGGTAATTGGATCAAGGCACTTTGTACAGGTGCAAAGAGC
>KZ538011.1:100135-125461 GCA_000934665.2 Catajapyx aquilonaris
CCCCCCCAGAATTATTTGCGTCGGAATCCTCCCTGGCTAATAAGGAAGTCTCGGGTTCATTTATATAATTATCTGCTTCTGAATACACTCGGCACAGAGATGGATTCTACGTGTACAAGTATTTTCATGCTTAAAGGACATTTTTGAACTTTACAAATTATTGCGAAAAAACTGATCATTTCAAACTTCGTTTAATGAATTAAAAGATATTTCGGCCACACAGCACATCTCTAAGCTTGTTACTAGCATCATATGCTATACCTACTCGTACAAGATGTTTATATCCGGATGAAATCACCCACACTTACGGATATTATGTGCCTGCAGCAGTCATATGAAATATACTGAATATCTGTGAACCTATGTCTCTATATATGATTTCAACTTCATGTTTGTAAATTGAACCCTTGTTTCAGAGCGAATTGGAGAAAATGATATTCCAGAAGGCATCTAAGAGGATAGTGGAACAGCCCAAGGCTTTATGCAGGAGAGAGGTAAGCAATGCTATTCTTGAATTCACTCGGAGCATAGAAATCAAGGTGCCTTAAAACCCAATCCGAATAACACACTGTCGGAGTGACTTTCATGGAGTCGTCTGATATTTATAGTGTTTGGCAATAATGAAGAAAAGGGTTGGGAGAGCAAAAAAAAAGAAGGGGCTCTTCAGCGATCGGATTTTCACAAAAGGCTGGCTCAAAGTGTAGTCTGTTGATGGAGTTGTAAAGAGCTTTACTGGGCCTAGAAAGCGAAGAGCATTTGAGTGCTACGGATAATGATTATGCTGTCAATCCATCTCTCTCCAATGCCTCTCTCAATATGGCCTCGTTCTATTCATTTTCAGAGCAAGACTGTTAGCATAGAAGACATTTTTAAGCAGCAGGTACGTCGCTCGGACATTGCAATATTGTTTGCATACGACCCCTACATGTTCTGTGTGACTTGCAGGGAACTCAATTTCGAATGGTTTTCGAGATGAGGCCTCAAGATGCAACAGGCGTAGTGCACCGTCCCACAATGGCCGAAGTGGATGTCTCGCCATTGACCAAAGTGGCCAAATACGTGGCCGCCACAAGTGAGGTCAGTCACCGAAACCGTGTCAAAAATGGCAAATGCTTATGATTTCTGCCACCATATTGTCAGATCCTGAACATTGGCGATGTGGCAGCTTGGATGAGGGAGCGTCTTCCTCCATTGCTGGTCGGACAAAGCGGGTCTCCAGAGCCAGAAGACGGCGTCAGGCCTTTGGTGGAGATGGTGATGGCCCAAAAGGCTGCTGCCAGAAGTCTCCTATCCCTTCCGATCTACAACGGTCAGAGGCAGATCATAGGCGTGACCCAGCTTTTGAACAAGGTTGGCCACAGGTTTTAATAATAACAACATGCGGTCGTTGCAAGCCCGCAACCAAGAGTCGTGTTTGATTGGGATGTCATAGTGGGCTGATTGAGCTTTGATGCATGTTGACTGCCCTATATTGCATCAAAGGGCATGGTAAAATGGTCTCCCCCCGAGTTTTTATATACTTCTACCGCAATGTGACTGTGTGTATCTGAACCGCCGAGAGAGAAGAGGAAATTGGGCTGAGCTTGTCAAGAAGCTTTCTTTTTTTTGAGGAGGGCCCGAAAGCAAAATGTCGAAACGTGCTTGGCAACAAGCCATTACCTTGTTTCTGCTCTACTCCCCCAGGCCAATGGCCAACCTTTCACCGACAGTGACGTCAGCACCTTCGAGGCCTTTGCCATCTTCTGCGGACTCGGGATCCACAACACTCAGCTCTACGAGAGTGCATGTGAGCACCCATTTTGGTCCATTTGTAGAGAGCGAGGGAGGCAAATAGAAAAGCTTATTTGAGGCAAAACCTTGGCTGTTTGAAGTGCCCCCCCTTATATTACGGGCCATTTGGTTCGATGCGGATGTGGCAACTGCAAAATATATTTGGTGATAAAGTTGACATTTGTGGATTTACGTCGTTTGTACGTTACTCGCATTACATTCCTGTAAATAAGTATACAATTGAAAAAAAGCTGACTCAGCTTGCTTAGATAAAGTCACTCATTCGTTCCTGAGAGTGCTTAATGCACCATTTTATTAAAGTTTAAAATACTATAGGCGCTTAACCTGAACATGACTCTCCGAGGGTACATTTTGGCCTGGATTTTCAGCCTTTTCCACGCCTTGAATATTGTTGCAGCCTAGTGCAAGTAAAAATCAATTTGTGCATTTTTAATACACACGCCTAGCCTCTTTCGTGCCTTACTTAAAAAGTGCGAGGGGGACATGGACCTGCGGACTGCCCATGACTCATCTGATCCATTAAAAAATACACGTCCAACCTCTTTAGCACTGTCCCCCCCTAAAAATATTGCGCGATTCTGCTGTTGGAAAGTGCATACCGGCGTCTCGTTCCGCGCATTAGAAAAATACACGGTCTGCATTTTTTTTGGCGCCTTAAAACCTGCTCCAGGGACTCATTGTTGTCAATTTTTATATAAAAAACGCACAACCTCCTCTCCTTGACGCCTTCAGAAAAAAAAATTGCGGGACGTTGCTCTCTCTTTCGAGAGACGTTTGAATGGCGCACCGGACTGAATAGAGTCGCCTATTGAAAGAAAGAAAAAAGTATCGACAAGGCGGATTTTTTTTTTCTCTCCTCTTTCCTAGTTGGGAATAGGAGTCTGCTCCGCCCGAGTGCCGCCAACGCTGACGGCGGAAAATTTTTGGTCGTACCCGTCGGCAGTGTGAGCCCAATGATTTCTCATCATTGGCAAAAAGGACACCTCCAAGGACGAATTGGAGATGAACCGGTTTTATTTCTAGTTATAACAATGGTATAGAACCTAGAGAGAAAAAGCGAATCGCAATATTGTGTGTGGAATCAGAAAAACATGGGCTTGAATGTTTTGCAATATTTTGAGTTGCCGCAAACCACTGTGAAATCTTGTTTTTTTTTGCAATTC
Source organism: Catajapyx aquilonaris (assembly GCA_000934665.2). Taxonomy (NCBI): domain Eukaryota; kingdom Metazoa; phylum Arthropoda; class Diplura; order Dicellurata; family Japygidae; genus Catajapyx; species Catajapyx aquilonaris. Next base: position 103,090 of record KZ538011.1, read on the forward strand.
ACTTCAGGACCAACTGCGCAATTTGTATTACCGGTACTTTTAAACTTTCGTGAAATGTGCAACTGTGGCCTCTACCCAACCTTTCAAATCATTTTATTAAAAAATTTGCGCAGTTTTCACTCTACTTTTGGCAACAAAAAGAGAAGGAAAATTGCACACTTTCAGTGTGAATTCAAAATTTCGCTGCAGCATTAGTTTGCACGGTTCCCAGTCCAGAGCAAATGGGCATATACTGCAGGATCTGCCTCTCCCTCCAGCTGCATCCCTTTCCCAAAATTGCAAGATTAGCCTACTTAAGAGCGGGAGAGAGACATCTCCCAGCAGTAGCATCAGCAACAGGAATAAAAGCTAATGGGCCTACTGCTCGTACCTCCTAGGTAAACTGATGGCGAAGCAACGAGTGGCTTTAGAGTGCCTCTCGTATCATGCCTCGGCTTCCAGTGACGACACCGAGCGACTCAACCAAGAAGAGATCTCTACCTGCACATCCTACAATCTCTTCAGGTAACGCTCTTCACTCACTATAAGCCATAGGGACTGGCGTAATATTGAACACGGCTTGTTGGTGCTAGGTTAGGTCACTAATTGGCCACTTGGGTTGACTCCCAGGAATGTTATCGGTCGCACTTGGCTGGCTCCAAAATCGGAGTCAAGTGGGCTGTTTTGAAGAGGAACTATCGGTTACGAATTTTCCGTGATCAATCTCAGGCATATCGATTCCTCTCCTGCGGGTTAGACTATGAAAAAAAACGAGGTTTATGTACCACGATCGAGCCATTGGATCTCTCCTCCCTGCAGACGACTTTCAGAAAGTGAACGAGAGAATAAAGTTTTTGCAGGAGTGCCGGCANGGGGGGAAGGGTATTGATTCCAACTTGTATTAATTCAGGTTGCAGGGAGGCTCTCGGGGAACAATCTGAGAGGATTCTGCAGCATTTGCAAAGTGGGGGCCGTAAAACGGAACTGCACCTGGCCCCCCCAAGTTTTACTGGAATGGTTGGGGAAGGCTTTATTGTTGGCGGAGGAGCGGCTAATTATTATTGCGGCGCTGACAGTTTCTTATCGCGTTTCCATGCTAGATGTGCCCTGCAAGTGACAGTATTGTGTCTATCTCCATTCCAGCTACCAATTCAACGACGTCGACCTGTCGGACATCGACACGTGCAAGGCCACCATCCGGATGTTCTTGGATCTGGACCTCCTGAGCACGTTTCGCATTCCTTACGAGGTCAGCATCTATCCTTCGTCGGAACCCGATCCTAATCCTGGAACTGGGTCGGTCGTGCTTGGAGCTCGTGATCCGCTTTGGCTTCCTTGTTAATTGGTTGTCGTTTGTCCAGGTCCTTTGCCGGTGGATCCTGAGCGTGAAGAAGAACTACCGTCCGGTCAAGTACCACAACTGGCGGCACGCGTTCAACGTGGCCCAGACCATGTTCGCCGTCCTGAAAACTGGCAAGATGGAGCGGTTCATGGACGACCAGGACGTAAGCAACCGTCTCTAATTACGTTAGCGACACAAGCTTTGCAAGGGAACACTTCCTCGGCACAAACGAGTTTTGCTCCGCTCCGATGCTGATTAAAACGCCCTTCTTGCTCGCAGATCCTGGGTCTCCTGGTGGCGTGTCTGTCTCACGATCTGGACCACAGAGGCACCAACAATGCCTTCCAGACCAAGACGGACTCTCCTCTGGCCGTTCTCTACTCCACCAGCACCATGGAGCACCATCACTTCGACCAGTGCGTCATGATCCTCAGCAGTGAAGGCAACAACATATTCCAGGTGAGCCTGCTGTGCCTCTCTGACACATTTTGTGGATTGTCAACCCAATAAAAATGCGATTGAATATTTCAAATGCAGAAAGTAATACGCGTATGACCTTTTCTCATTTCCTTAGGCTCTGTCACCGGAGGAATACCGGCGAGTGATGAAAATAGTGGAGAAAGCTATCCTGTCCACCGATCTGGCCATGTACTTTAAGAAGAAGAGCAGATTTATAGACCTGGTCGAAGACGGAGAGATAGCCTGGCAAGGAGACGAGAAGAAGGAGCGTAAGTGACACACCAATGATGTTTATTATTTCCACCTCTTGCTCCTTTCCATGGGTTATATTATTATTCTGATGGTGGTTTTCCACTGTTCCGACGGGCGGCAGTACTCTGTGGCATGATGATGACAGCCTGCGACGTCAGCGCCATTTCCAAGCCATGGGAGATCCAACATAAGGTGGCCAAACTGGTGGCTGACGAGTTCTTCGATCAGGGCGACCTGGAAAAGCTCCAACTCAACCAGCAGCCTGTCGTGAGCATCATTTTTTACATAACTCATCAAAAATAACCCTTCTGTATAATAAAACTGGCCACCGAAATATTTATTGATTGTGCCAGCTTTTGTATGGCCCGGACACACACAAAAAATAGGGGTTGGCGTGATCAGTGGGTATCATCTTGTGCTTGGGGTTTAATCCATTTACCTTTGTTGAAATATTCTCCAGGCCATGATGGATCGGGAGAGGAAGGATGAACTGCCTCAAATGCAGGTCGGATTCATCGATTTGATATGCCTGCCTTTGTACAAGGTAAGCACTTTGAGGATGCGGGGCTCGTTATTTCAAGGAGTAAACCGGAGTAAACACTCGGGGATGTACTGTTCGCCTGAGTGATTACCTCCTTTGGTGTCAGATTAAAGCTGGATACACAACAGGCTACATTTTAAGATAACATGAGAACCATATGTTTTCAGACACTCTCCGAGACATTCCCTTGGATTCAGCCCCTCTATGACGGCACCATGAACAACCGGCAGCATTGGCAAGACCTGGCCGAGAAGGTGGAAATGGGTCTCACCTGGATAGACCACGACACCATCGAAAAACCGGTGGAGGAGTTTACGAGTACGTGTGTTTTGCAAGCCAGGGTTTTAGCACCGAGCTCAGCGCTTTTTTTGTGTGGGGGGGTTTGTATTCGTGTCGTGAAGTTTAAGCCCACCCAAGCTTTGTGTAAATGAGCACAGTGTACACTACGTCTTGCACAGAGGCAGCCCCTGGAGCTTGGGGTAACTTTCGGAGCAGTCAACAACTGCTGGCCGCAAATTGTGGTGCTGCTTTGTCTCGGACCGTGGCTCATTTCATACTACAGCAAGTTGTGGAAATATACAAAGTAGTTGGCTGTATACGCACATTCTGCACCATCATAATGAGTTTTAGAAACCACAAAAGAGCGGGGAGGTTGGGAAAGGGGAACAAGAGACATTATTTGGCAACTGCGGTGTAGTTGACCATACTTTCGTAGCTGACAGATTTTTGAGACCTGTTTACAAACAATCCCTTGACTTGTTATGCAGGTTTAAAATAGTCAGATGATAAACAAGCATGTCCTGTCACGCCGCCAAAGTTAACGAGTTGTTTGCAGAGTTGCTCGCAGGGATGAACATCATTCACCACAAAGTCTCCTTCACGATGGAAAAATGAGCTACAGATGGCCTGTATTGTAACTCATGTCCCGACTTGAGAAGAATTTTGTGCATAACGTACTGTCTCCAAGCCGGAACATTTGTTTGCTGTTATGTTTTGAAGTTGCAGAGGGTCATAAAGGTGACAAATTCCTGTAAGTCTGAACATGAAATTACTGTGCAGACGACCATTTGCTGCTTTTTCAAACATTCTAATGAGAACCACCGTGTAAATCATGTTAATTTAATTTGAAAACAAACCTCGACAAGCTTTGAAGTCAAAAGAGCTCACTCTCATTATTTAACTGTCGTAACACTTTTCTGTGAACACAGTGTGGTTAATGAGTTAATTTTGCAATTACAGTACGAGACCTACGCGATTATGAAAGGGGACTTTTCATGCTGCCTGTACTTGGGCAGAACTTTATATGCTAATTATTTAGTTACAGGTCGAAGTTTCATAATGGCTCGTTGTAAATTATAAATGAGGATAATCCCCTGCATAAAAGCTCAGAAGATATTAAAGCAAACGTATCTCTCTTACTTTCCAGCCCATTCCGAGCCCAAAGATATCGAGTTCACCGTCACCACACTCAACTGTGTTCACGAACTTGAGCGTCAGGTGAGTTGAATATTAAATCACCGGGGCCAGTAATTAATTATGATCCTGAAAGTATAAGGCCGCCTTTGTTGAAAAGTTAGTTGCTTTTTAACGAGTTGGAGCAGCAGTATCATGAAAAGCGGGTCTTCACAATCCGGCACACTCTCCCAGGGTTCTGAGTAGGTTAGAAATTTTTCAGCCAATTTGTGCCGGAAGTTTCCGAGAGGCAAACAGCTTTAAATAATTTGTACGCACTGTGCGCAAGGATTAAAGAGGATATTAAAATTTAATTCGAACTGTGAAGCCTGGCAGCTGAACATTAGTGCTCACAGGATCAAGTCCATGGTATATTAATTGTTTGAAGTTATTTCAGATGTTATGCAATTGTCCATTATCGGATTATGGACTTGGGCTGTGTACCACCCTGTCAATTTGAGCTATGAATCAAAGCATAATTTACTTTTTCGCTTTAGAAAGGGCAAGCAGGAATAAGAAATAAAAGCATGATGCCAGTGGGAAATCTCCTTCCAATCACAAATCTGATTGGCATCCTGCTTCCATTCTTTTTCGCTCTGTCAAAACAACCTTTACTTGCCCTTGACATAACTTTGCTCCACGCTATTGAAAGTGAAGATTACATCATCGCTCGACAAAACTGTTTTGAGCATTTCACACATTAATTTCCCAACAGTTAAGCTTGTGTTTGCAGAGTACGTACAGTCACATTATGGGGTTTCCATCACCACCAGAAGGAGATGGCAATGAAGCAGCAGTCTCGACCTATATGGCACATGTGCAGCGTGTTGGGTCGACACAACCTGAAGAAAGGTGCAGGCAGGGTGAAGCTTCAGAACGCCCTGAACTCCGGGAAAGGTCGAAGCAGAAGCAACAGCAGCACGGCCAGTGTGTCCAGTCAATCAAAACCGTCAGGATTGCCCAAGCCCAAGAGCAAGCTGTGCACCGTCTCGTAGTGAAGGTGGCCATCATTTCGTTTTCGAAAAAAACAAAAGTTCGAACAAAATTTTTCTTTCGCGTTTTTAAAATTCGGCCTACCTAGTTTCGTTTCGGACCGGTATTTGCTGTAACCTGATTAATCGCGGCAACGGAAGTTAAGTCATAAAATAATGAAAATGCGACTCTCATGTTACGTTGCAGGATTCAAAACATTCATGACATTTTGCGACCAAATTAGCCAAGAATTATAATGAAACAATTTTTGAGCCAAATTTAAGCCACATCTTTGGGATTCCAGGTTCTTTCATATGAATAAATACTAGAGCTAATTTTTATAGACCAAACACACAAATTGGTTCAAAAAGTGTTCACAGTTTTAAATGCTAATTTTTCTAAAATTAATTAAATATTTTGTCCATAATGTCGCATTTTAGCTGTTACATAATAACTCGAAGTTGTAATCATTACCGCAATAAGAGATCGCATCATGCTTGGCCAAGTCGGAAAAATTAGCTATTTGGCAAGCCCATTGTGCGTGCCTAAAAAGTCGGGAATCCTGCAATTACAGGTCGTATAAACGGAACTTTTTGGCTTCTCCAGTCGCAATAATGTGAAAAAAACATTCTTCTCCCATCAAAAGCTGCCAACTATTCCTATGCAGAAGTATCAGTGCAAAAAAATTCCGACTGAGCAGTGTCACACATTTTGTTGTTAATTTGGTCCTCCGCGACTCAAGCATTTCCCCCCCAATCTCCCCGCGACTATTTTCTAGTGCAAAAGCAACATCGTTGGACTTTACAATTCTTGTCTTTGAAAAAGACTATTTTTCAATTAAAGAGAAAGAAAAAATAATAATAATCGACCTGTCTTACTGCAATCGACCCAATCAATTTTTACTCTTCCGTGAAGACAACAATCAACCAGCTGAACGGGAGGACGACAAGACCACAACGTGTATAGAGAGAGAGAGAAAAAAAACCCTTTTACAGAGATTATTTTCGTCACTTTGACTCATCTTGCGCTTCCATTTGAAAAAAAGAGAGTTATAAAGTGAAGAGGTCCTGCGTGTTTGTGCGCGTGAATGTAAACAACTTTCAGGCGTGACTTTTCTGATCCTTTTACACACTTGACTGATTCTGAGCGTGTGCTAATGAACTGCCGAGGGGTGAAAAAGATAAGCCTGACATTTTTTTAGTCGCCTGAGTGATAAATTTCCATGCATGTAGAGAATACTGCATTGCGACAAGTGCAATGCAGATGGACCTGTGTACAGTTCCCAATTATTTTTTTTGTGTGTGTGTGACTCCATTGTTTTGTGGGGAAACAATGCATTGTAAAAGTATGGATTTTAGTCCAGGGTCAAAGTTGACATAAATGGTTGTGTCGTTCGGTGTTGTTAACATGTTTCCAGTCAATGAGACAAAACTTTTTGGGAGTATTTAGGTCGAAAAGTTTAAGAAGTATATACAGTATAGGCTCTGTTGGCGATTGTATAATTTTGAACACCGCTTGTATTGTGTACGAGCGTTGGAAAAAAATAATAGGTTATTTATAACGTACTACAATGTTATTGCAAAAAAAAAAAATATTATGGCCTACAGTACAATAAATGCAGTATTATTTCAACACGGTTGCATTGTTACTCTTTATACCTTGTACAAACCAAAGTTAAGTTACAGAACATAAGAGAACATAATAAACCCTGCCATTATTCCCATGTAGCTTAACTTAAGTGAAGTTTTTTCCCAGTGTACTAAATCCCGGATAAAATCGCCTCCCTCCACACACTTTCGTTAAAGCGGCGATCCAGCTCAAGCTGACGGGTATAAGCCTCTCTGCCCTATGGGTGTTATTGCCTCCGAAATAAATTGTGAAGCCCGTGAGACAGTTATTGTTCCTGAAGGGTGTGCATGCTGGATTCCGGAGAACGAAAGAAGAAAATCAAAGTGTCACATTTATAACATGAGGTACAAGATTTATTTTTCTCTACAGGTTTGCATGAAAATACAGATATCCACATTACGTGAGCTCAGAACCGTGAGAGAATTATTGAAGAAAGAGATCGGAGGACACGAATAAAATGTGTGTGTTTAAAAGAGCAGTATGTAGTTATAGGCAATGGAAACTGTTCTGCAGTGACGGTTCTGAGACACACAGTGAAGACGTACTAAATGCTGTTTAATAATAATTGGAAATAAATTATCAAATTTTCTATACATCTACAATTAAGTATTATGGACGATTTTGAAAATACAGTATATGATTTTTTTTTCAGTCAAAGCAAACATCTGTGTGCAAATGTGTTGGGTGATTTCGTGTACAGTACAGCTGCCTCTATGGCATCTAATTACATTCACATCTGATCCTAACGTTTCTTTCCTGCCAGAAACCGCAAACGTCAATCCGATGAAACTTATTCCTATTAATTAAACATATTTACTCAACTGAGGTAGATATCGAGTTATCCCCCTTCTTTACAAAAATAAGACAAAATATAAATGCGCCTACGCTTTTTAAAAATGTAACGGTTTTAGGTGTATTTTCAGAAGCGTCTAGTGCAAAAAAAAAACTTTGCTGAATAATTGAATCAAATTAAATAATTATCAACGTCTGTGCATGTTATGAACACAATGTGATATTAATGCAGTCTTTTGTTACATGATATTGGGGAAGAATAAATAACAGCGTGCTTCCGAACCGGTCTTCTCTCCCTAAACCTGTTCACTTGCTGCTAACATCAAGCAGGGACTATTCCAATAGCTAAAATCAGAGATGCTGAAAGTACCTGTACAGTTACTTCCTCGACTCACAATTTGCCTCGGCCTTGAATTACCAAGTCTCGAAGCAATTATTTGTCATTTAAAAAAAAAATCTTACATCGCAGCACCACAATTAGTTCACTTGTCTAGAAGCAAATCAGTCGCAATATTTTTTTAAATCTACAGCTATTGATGCAACAGTGCGATTCTAGATGATACCAACTAGAGTTTTGAAAGTCCTTTTTTTAAAAAGGTGAAATTAATTGAGGGATTTGACTACGGCTATTGGAAATACCATACTGGCAAAAATAGTCTCGCATTAAAAGTGGGCCCACGAGCACCCAATTATCGCTTTTTTCCGTGTTTATGGTTAAAATTGAAAAGTTGATCGAGTCCTGTCCAGGACTGACTTTACGATTCATTATTGTCTTTGGCTAGAGAAGTGCACATGAGATTATTGTCTCATATCACAATAGGTTATAACCACCATTATTATTCTTGGTATTGTTTTATACACGACACAAAAATGGGATGGTAAGGAAGGAAACTGTCTGTTTTTTTTGAAAGGTTAACAACATGCGCACTGACATGGTAAGTATGGGGAAATAATGGGGTTTGGCAAAAGTCATTGTACATATTTTTTTTAACGCTGCACCCAAATATTTTTGGTTCAGCCCTTTTCAGATACGAATAAATACACACACACAACCACTCGTGCAACAAAGTCTCCTAAATGAAAAATACACATAGGTAGAGATGAAGGGTATACGTTTTGACAGTCATTCTCACACACAGCCTAGGTCGTAACAATAATATTATTTTGAACTGAATCAACAGTGGAGCTTTCATGCACACACCACAAGCAGTATGTTCAGGGTCACAACAAACCAGCACAGCCTGGAATATGAGGGGCTTTTTATAGCACAATCCGCTCGCATATTCCAGCCAATCAACTCTGTGAAAGACCCGTGGGACTGAGTCGGCTGCTTGCCGCGCCTTAACACATATGATACATATTTCATACACACACTCACGCACTCGCCCAAACGCACGCTCGTGCCTCTCGCAAACTCTGCGTCAATCATGTACAGTGATGGTAACTTCCATTAGATGTGATAATAGCCTTTAAAACCTGATTATGTAACACTTACTATTACCTCCACCTTCCTTGTCATAAATAGTAATATAAACCCTTTCTAAACACGGTGTGTCATTATTGTCATTAGGCTGTACTCTGGCTCTTTTTTTTGTAAAGTACATTAAGATCAGGGCGATTTCACTTCTGTATCCAGCAGCTTTCCTCGGATTTGGTCAAGTACAGCTAATACTGTATCACTGCAACAATGTTTTCTAATAACTTTTTTTTGTCCCCTTCTGTCAGGGCCACGATCCAAGCAAAGCTGGCAGGATCCAGGTGGAACAAAAAAAAAGTGAAATCCCTGCCAGATGTTTTCGTCGCAATTAATATCTAAGGTAAAACTGAGCGACTACGACATACAGTTTGGTGGGGAGGCAATTGGCACTTTTCAAATCACTATCGATAGTTATTACTAGACATTGTGACAATCGGGCTAACATCGCAAGCGTAATGTCAACAGTTCATTCAATCGTGCTTTTTTTCCATGTATATTGTTTTAGAAATCGCTGGGGCACTCCAGTGGATTGAAGTCTCCAAAAACGTTGAGTTCGTACATGCTGGCGAAGGCCATGAAGATGAGATACCAGAGCATGAGGATGACGCCGTATTTTCTGTCCAGCTTCCATCCGTTCATGTGGGTGGCTATGAGGAGGAAGGCCACGGTTGACAGAAGCGAGAAGGTTGAGTACACCAGACCTGAACGCACAAAAAGGAAAAAAAAAATATTAATGGTGGCTCACTTTTTCTGTTTGTTCAAAGGCGCATGTATATACTGTAAGCAAATTGTTAAAAAAGAATGAAGCAGAACATAAGTGCTTGACAAGTACTTGTTGGGACTTGACACTGTACTGTACCTTTGCTTATCACATTGACACTGCTGCCTGGGTCGGTGATGACCGTTCGGAGGAACCATGGTAGGCCGAGGCACACGAGGATGTCGAAGACGTTGCTTCCGACAGCGTTGGACACGGCCATGTCCCCGTAGCCCTCCTTCACCACTGCTAAGCTGGTTAGTGCATCCGGGACGCTCACTCCCGCCGCCACGAACGTCAGTCCCATCATGGTGTCAGGGAAACCCAGAGAGAAACCTGCAACAACACACAATCATGAGTTTCCATGTTGATCCAGTCACCGCACTGAAACCTACCAATGATGGTGATCATCCAGACCATGATGTACGAGAAGAGCGAGATCCAGACGAGGGACATGATGAAGGTGGCCACGTACCAGCTTCTCCACCTCTCTTGCCTGCAATCCGGCACAGTGTAGGTGGAAGAGGCCACCAGTGGCAGCAGCAGGGCCCACACCACCCTCTTTCGCATGTCCTCTGGAACCTGGAAGATGTCCTCCTGCTCAGGAGGCGGCTTGGATGTCTTTGGCTGCTGCTGTTGCTGGGTCGCAGGAGGAGGAGGTCTCTCCGGAGGACCTGTCTCGTTGACATTCGCGGCTGAAAGGCGGCAGCAGATTTAGATAAGAGACCGCATCGGCCGGGGTGGACTCACCCAGCAAGAAGGTGATGGTGACTCACGTGTGACTCCGTCATGTTCCGTCTTCTCCGCTGTGTACATGACCGGGTTGGGCTGCTGCTGCTGCTGGGAGCCTTCCTCGTCGTCCAGGTGCTTGTAAGACACCAGGGCAGAGTCCTCTCCGTCTTGGGGACGCTTGCAGGGCACAGGGAGGGTCTGGGCCCAGGCCTCCAGCTTGGCGTTGAAGCACATCATCACGCAGTACAACACGTAGAACAGCAGGAGGATTATGGACTCGTACCTGACAAAAGGAAATTGTCAAACTGTGTTTTAAAACGCCAGTAACTTGCTCTGAATAAGAGCAGTTCAAAATTTAGAGCTCCGATATCCGTTTTGATTTATTTCAAATTGGGCGAATAATCCCATGATGTAAGTTCGCTTGACCATCAGAACATCCACCATGCATCATTCACCGCAATAAGCTCAGGAATCGCCAGAATTGAGCGAAGAGTATATGACTGTGGGGAGGCGGAAAAATTGTCCTGGCATATCGATAGGCAGGTCCGATTTCTTTTTAAAATTTCGACAGATGAAGACTGGCAGGTGTATGCATTGGCTAGGTCATCCTCTACCTCACTTTTGGGAGCATTGTTAGTCATGTCCAACTAGCTGACTCGGAGGCAAAAAAAAGTGCGCCCAAAATTATACTGTACTACTAACAGCCATCCTTCATCCTGACTCTGAAGAGCCACCCACCAGTCACCGGTGTGCAAATGAAAGTCTGCCTTCCAGGATAAAAGAACAGTAAGGCAACTTGAAGGGATTTTCGGAGGAACATACTCCATAAGTTTCATAGCACCCGAGAATGTGGCCCAGGTTTGTTAGAGTGCTCAAGAAAATTGTTTCGCAGCATAGGTCAGGGCAATATCGAAGTAACACGGGAAATACTCTCACTGGACAGCCACCATTACTGTACAATTTCTGCTTGTCACCTAACAAGAGGCACCTCTGGGGATGTTGGTACAGTGCTTGCTTGACAAATCATCCCGGTTGGAACTGCCAGACCCACCATTTTCAATCAGTCACACAATAGCCTACATGAGCTTCAAGTTTGCACAAGTGGGACCTGACGTCATTCACGAGACTGACAATATTGAAGCGTCGCAAAGTTTGAAAGGGAAGCACTGGAAAGACAGTCCCTTGGGCTGTGGACAGTGCACCGAAGCCTGGATGTTACCACTCACCATTCAATCTTCTCATCATAGATGGTGCCTAAGAGCGCCAGGATGCTGATCATGTAGAAGAAGCAATCCCTGACCATTGGCCACCAGTTCAGATAGCAGACGCTCCCGGCGAACAGAGCACAGATGCTGATCACAAACATGATGTTAAACACGGCCGACCCGATCACTCCGCTGATGCCAATGTCGTCCTAGAAAATTCACACACACAAAAATTTGACAACACCACCAAAAAAACATGTTCTATTATATTTAAAAAATAGAACAGGCTGGATCTAATTCCGGGCTAGTGCAAACCCACCCATGCGACCAATTTGCATGATTCCGATCCCGAATTGATTTGCTAATTGCGGTCTCCATACCCGACGCACACCCAGGTCGCGCTAATAACCCCCCCCCCCTTCCCACCCACACAAAACCCAATTCAGGATGGGGGTAGGCTTCACAACCAAGCACTTTGCCCAAGTTGGCGCCAGTAATCGATCTGTCTGGCACTTCCCATCTCGATTAATGATTGATCACCCCTCATCTTCCCTTTCACATCTATATAGATCTCTCATTTCTAAAATGGTTCCAACCTAACCTTCCTAACAGTCAGGTAAGCCAAACCCTAACCTAAAGTTTGTTCGATCAACCCTTTTGTATTGGTTAACAGCGCGGTGTTGCCTGATTTATTGATTTTCCCTCTTACCTGGTAACCGACTGTTTAACGTAACCAGGCTAGTTAGTAATTAACCGCGCGTTGGTGAAACACAGCCCGAATTTTAAGCAGATGACACTGTCTGAATCTGGCTTAAAGCATGGAATGGCAAATCTTCCATCTCCATCAAAAATATTCAATTTCTGCAGGCACACCTGGCGTCTCAGGAATATCGATGCGTTATGATATTCCATGAAATCCCTCCGGGAGAACTCAGGCTTTTTTTGATCCGAAAAGCTGTAATCAAATTAAAACTGATGATCGGAGGGAGGGGAGTATTGCAACGGAAGAATTTTTGTACCTATCATCGAATCGCAGGGTGGGTGAGGGAAATGGGGGGAGGGAGGGAGGGAGGGAAGAGAACAACTAGCCGAAATTAAAATCGATTTTCCATTTGCGAAGTAATGAGGTCCGACATCCTTCCTCCCATTTCCCGAAACACTTTTGACATTTTTGTCGCCTTTAATCCACATGCCATGATTACGTATCTGCTAGAATTTTTTAACTTTAAATTTTTTAAATATATATTTATTCCACTGCGGTGTACACCACTTAACTGTTAATGTGATTTCATTGTTTATTCCCGACATATTTCACCTTTGAAATCAGATAATCTACAATCTGTGATTGTATCTACTATCATAAGTGTATACAGTATGCAAATAGTGGCCCACGTCTAGACAAGTTTACTTAATACTGTGTAAATGACCGCATTATTTATTTATATTTTGGGGGGGAAATTGAGACGGTATTATAAAAGGAGTGGTTTGCATTGCAACCGGTTTTGTGAGCAAGGATAATGTTGACCCTCCAAAAATAGCAGGCTTCAGCGTTTAAATTGGAATTTTGCAAAAACTCTTGCACAGAAGCGGATCGTGATTGGCGAAGCGCCTGGCGTCAAATTCGCAAAAGCGAGGCCAGCGAAATCGATTCCTCTTTTGCACACACATCGCATTGGGACGAGTTGGAAAAAGGAAAGGAACGACTCGCCAAAAAGGATGGGAGATGGGTGGTTGGGGGCTAAGGTTTTCTTTTCCTGGTTTCCAAGGAAGAAGCCCACAAAAGATCGATCCTGCATCCCCTCCCACCCTTCTCTCGCGCTCCTTTTGCGAGGATTAAGACCTCGCTGAGTGAATTCCTCGAGAGGCCTTGCACAGCAGGTCCTAGTCTCGTGTGAACAGACTGTCACAAGACAAGGACAGGCGGCCAAAAAAAACGAGTTTGTTTGAACATTGTAAGCGTGTTGTTTCCCACCGCCTTTCAGGGCGACACAATGTCATTAACTAAACTGACAGGTCAGTATTGGTACGCACCTTGGCTACAAACACTCCGATGAGAGCAGTGGCCAGCTCAGGAGCAGAAGAACCAGCGGCCATGAAGGTAGCTCCAGCCACGTCAGGCGACATGTTGAATGCTGAAAATGGAATTCATTAAGCCAATCCTTCAGAATGATGATAATGATGAAACACTCACATTCGCAGATTCTGTCAAGGGCTGGGACGAAATAGTCGTCGCAGATGATGGCCAGTCCGACGAACATGTATACAGTGACCAGAAGATGGATGATGAGTCCACCATGAATCCTGGCACTTTGGCTCATCAAAGGCTGAGGAAACTGCTCTATGGCCGGAGGGGTGCAGTTCATCTTGTGCGCCAACAGTTGGCGACCTGACGTGCAAAAAAAAATCAGAGGTCATAAAATGCGGCAGGACTTTGAAGACATGGTGATGTGCTATGATCAGAAGATAGTTGGGATCAATTTTTACACAACAAATTACCTGTCCATGCTTCCGAGAAAGAGTCTTCTGGAGGATGGTCGTTGTGTGTTTCCATGAGAGAAATGACCCCTCCGTGGACCAAGTTGATCAGCGCGTATCCAAGGTAGATCCATACTATCTTCAGCCCTCGGTAACGTCTAACACGCATCGCCTGCAATGAAAACAAGCAATATAATTAAACAAAGAGCAATAAGAAAAAAAGAGCGACGTAATGACAATGGTGCCCAATTGGCATGTATTGGTTCCAGCCATTTCACATTACTGCGGCATTGAGTATCGAATTACAGCAATTAGGCTTTGCGAAAAGTTCCACGCCACCGAATGTGATGAGCAGCACAATGTCCTCTTGTTGACGTTCACACTGTACGTATACACAGGCCTCCTAAATTATTTCGAAACGAAACAAAAAAAACACTGACAGTGAGAGAGAAAAAAAAATGGTTGCCATTGATTTTTCCTCCCTGGGTTGAAAGCGGAGAAACTGTTTTTTTTTTTGCAAGTGGGCTAAGTTACCAAATATTTGTCTGGAGAGTTGGTGGCTTTAGTTCTTCAGGCTGGCCAATCCAGGCTCTTTGAGAAATATTTTTGACATACGGATGAGTGCATTTGAAAGGTTTTTTTTAGCTTACATGCTCGTCGCCATAGGAATCGACTTTAATGACACCTTCTAGTACACAGGAACCGTCAGAAAAAAAGCTGCAACAATTATTCAGACCGACACGTACGAGGCATCAGATCTAAAGCCACATTTCTGCCACACCTCTCGCAAAAAAAGACCTGCAAATATTCAGCAAAACCGTTACCTCACCAGCCTTCCCTCAATTTTGCCAGACTCGCAGGATTGTGATCCTCTTTATATAAGCTGCTGCCCTGAATTTGAATGGTCTTTGCTACCCTGCCACTGAGTTTATAGGAAGGCTGTGGGTTTGGAAGTGGGGGCAGCCTTTGCAGATAACAATTTTCCGGTTTATATGCGCCAGGAAGTTGGCGACATTTTTTTATTCGCCTTTTTTTTTGCGAGCCTCTCGTATAGTATAAGGCGCAGGTGACGCCGGTTTTTGCGGCCGTTTCCTCACAACAGTGCTGGATATCTAACAAGCTGTTCCGTTGCTGTTAAGGGTCGCTACTGAAATCCCATTCCGATACTATTTTATCGCTTGTTATTGCCTGTGAGGACTAATTGGAACCAGGTGCAGCACGCTCGTTACATAATTAAGGGCTAATAAAATGCCCTCCAAACGTTAATAGTTGGTCCCAATTAGCGTGTGTACTCTCCAGGAACAATTTAGTCAGGCTACACCCCGACACTTTGTAGCGACAAAAAATTATTGGCTGGATCACAGCATAAATTATTACGCCGCAGGTTAAATATAACCCTGGTTAATTATTGGGAGAACTAGAGCTCCGGCTTGCTGTTCAGGCGGGGTGGTATCATACATGTGAAATCTCGGCTTAAAAAATTGCGATCTAAATATCATCCTGCGCTGACTGCATGAAACGCCATTTTCCTTTTTCTCCGGTACTCCATATATACGTACAGCACCCTCGTTTTGACATTCCACTCTCGACTTTTCAGCCACGCTCAACACACTCGGCTGAAAGAATTTTATGGGCACTGTCAGCCATTGTATCCGCATCTGAGCGACACGAAAAATGAAAAGCATATTTGTTCTCCGTCCAATACACGTCACGTGCCCAGAATAATAACCATTGTTATATATGTGCCGCAAAGGCAAATTGCTGCGTGTCCCATGACTAATATATCGGAACGTTCACTTTTTTTTCCTTTCAATTTTTCTCCTACTTTCTCTTTTGCTGGTGAGTGCATTCCCAATGAATTCCGTTGATGAGTGTGCTATTGATTGGAGGTAAACCTTGCTTTTGATGTTGGGTTTCCCAGGAGTTGGTTACAATGTAGCCGGGACCCACATAAAAGGTAGAGGAGGTGGTTGAAAGGGCGTCGGGGGCGTCGCCGGAAACAAGATAATGCTTTGGAGAACACTCGAGTGGAAAGTCCGGAGACTTTAGTATGTATAGGAACTGGTGAGAAGTAATATCAGGAAAAAAATAATGTGTGGGTCGCTCCTGAGACGGTAATTTTATTCCCACATTGTGCTGAACATTGTGTTATGCTTATATATGGGTAATAAAAAGTAACATTGTAAACATGCGAAAATTGGTATAATCGGTCGTTACTGTAATGGCAGAAAAATTACTGTATTTTCTTGTGCTTACTAACTGCATGATGAAATTTCTCGACTATAGAAGAGAGAGTCACAGAATGCACGATATAAAACTACTGTCGTTACCATGCTCCATTTGATCCTTTAGCAAATATTGACCCATGTATACTTTGCAGTTTGCCAGGTCGGAAGGAAAAGTTTCATGTCGGATGGCCCCTGGGAGAGAATTGTTTTTCTTTATCCGCTTGAACTCTGCTCGGCTTATATTTTTTTGAACATGTCTATACTCCACCGGCCGGTTATTATTGGAGAGTTTGAAATTTTTTCTTCTTCTTCAAGTTCTGCCAGATTTATTGGCCACTTTAACAGCGCTTTATCGTACGAAAGAGTTTTAGAAGTTACAACTGTGTCAAGTGAGGGCATGTCTGCCACCATTTGTAACAATAGGATCCGTGCTGTTGGGACTATATGGCACTCACCACTCTTGCAGGATCCAATATCCTTTTCAACTCCTCCGAAAACTCTTGCATCAGCTTGGAAAGATCGTAGGTGGGCTTATTGATGTTCTGATATTTAATATCAAGTCTCTACAAAATATAAGTACCTTGCTTCTGTTAGGGAAGATTATTTCCTAACCTTTCTTATTAGTAGCCATGGTTACTTAAAGTCAACTTCGCCGACGACCACTGGGCTGCACAGAGAGGCTTTATCTTTAGAAGGTCATGTTGAAACTCCATAGCCCAATAGTATAGTTCATTTTTTGTGCGGCTTATATTTCCGTAAAAGGTCGAGATGCGAATCATGTGAGAGATGGGCTTTGAAAATAATGATGTTTCAGTATCATGTAAACAACATATACTATTTCCCAAATCTGCCCTTGGTAAATAGGACATACTACGCCAAATATGGAGTCCCAATATGTCTCTTGAATAATTAAAAAAAAATCTCAGTATCGATCACGGCAATCTGCAATCAGTGTACTGCTCAATGTCGACAACTCCCAACCCATTTTTTTATGCATTCAACCCCCATTATTATCATCGAGCGTGCACACATGATCTGTAAATCAGCAACTTTTCGCAGGAGTTGCGTTCTGCACGTATGGACCAAATTGCCAGCAACAAGGCACAAATTCTAGGACTGAACATTTGGCACACATACGCACTTCGGGCACACAGCATGCTGTACTATTTCTGAAATAATCCTAGCCCGTCGCTCGATAGTCAAGCCCTGTCCGTACATATACTAACAATGAACTCGCTGCATAATTAAATAACGTGGGGACTGCCATGCGGCGACTAAAAAATGCGAAAAAAGAGAGTTAGAGTGCGAACCACCACTTGAAGCCATTTTGGCCGACATCTAGCGAATCGATAGTCATTAACGACAATCACCATGACAACTGTAAACGTGCTCGGCGTAGTCACAATGTGCGCACCGAATAATAGAGAAAGCGAGAGAAGAGGTGTACTATAGAGCAAGACTATAGGGTGTGTGAGTGGGTGGTTTAAAAAAAGGAAAGAAAATTAATAAAAAAAAGGTCCGTATTTCCCCAGACAGTCACCATGGTGCTTATGGGATCCGCCCGTTTCTCCGCCCAAAACTGAGCTCCAGGGACAAATTGAAAACACGATACGGGCACAAAGGAGGCCTCTTTTTGACGTACGAGAGACCAGCGACAAAAAAATAAAAAATGAGGCCGCTTTTGTGCCTGCTGAAAATTAAGTCTGAGCATACGCCTTTTGTCAATGTTTTTTTCCCCGCCCCCGAAGGTTGTAGACATCGTGTTATTCACTCTCGTTTTACCTTAGTCGGTTTCATTTCTATTGAATGAGGTGTGGGCGTACTCTGCTCCAAATGTGGGAAGAGAGAGAGAGAGTTCAATTACAAGCCCTTGGTGAGAGATTAAACCAAAGCATCCCAGAATTGACTTATGGAGGAAGCCGCCCTTAACTAACCTGAAAGCTAAGACTAATTAGTCTGCCAAAAGTCTCTCCTCAACCCCTGGTATTTCCGCCAACAAACTTTTGTAAAGGTGGCCTGAGTTGTCCGGGGAAATTCGGAGATTATCCTGGATCTGCTGATGGATTTGTAATTCGATTATAATTTGTTTCTGCACTTGGAAAACAGACAAGAAACATATGCTGAGACAACTTTTCCTTCTTTTCTGTGAAAGTTGACAAACCATACACATCTCAAAATAAAATTATAGCCAGACAATCATGTGGTGGGTCATTCAATCCATCAGTTTGTTTACATGCATTTGACCGATAACTCTCTGACATTTTTTTGCATAGTTGATAGCGAAAACGGGGACATGTTATTGCAATAATATTTACATCGTCTGCATAGTATACGCTGCTGTTTGTGCGGTTCATAAAACATGCAGTCAATTACATGTCTCACGGAGATTGACCTTCATTGGATACGTGCCAGCATCTCACTCACGTAACTTTGGCACTTTTAAAAAAATCGCATCAATTTAGTTGCAATGAAAAGTCCCTTAGCATGCAAGCTTTGAGCAAGTTCCCAAGAGGATGAAAAAGTACAAGTCCTTTTGACAAATCCTTTATAATCCGATGTAATTTGGCCTCTAGTTGAAGGAGTAGAAAAAAATACATCTCCATAAAATCGATTGTTTAACAATCTCTGAATTGCAAAGACGAGCTTTATGTAATGGTTCAGATGATTGTTTCTAAAAGATTTTAAAGTAGGTTTTTTTAAAGAGGAAGAACATCCATCTGTGCTAGCACTGCAGATCTGCACGCCGATAAGTCTCAATAATGTTAATATGGAAATTTCTTTCTCCCGACTCCTTTTAATTACTCTGCAGCCTTAAAATAGAAAAAAATCTGTAAAATTGTATTAACGAAGTTATTTCATTCTTCCTTATCTTTCTTCAAACCGCGTCTGTATCCGCGTTCTCACTACATGCCAAGTACCACAAGAATGTCTTTCCGGCATGAGCAAATACTCCTCTCAAGAAATATTTCCCCCCAATTTATGACAAGGCCACTCCGCCATCAAAGTCACAAAACCACAGTAACAAAATGACCCCCCCAAGTGTGCAACTTCGCTATCTAAATTAACGATTTTAAAGCCCCAATCTCCTCGTTCTCAAGGGCACACCCCTCTCAAGCTCTAACAATATATTCATCGGCTGCGGCGATAAACTTTTCCACTCTGACACCGCGGCCACCATAACTCAAGTGGCTGCCATCAGCCCCAAATTACATCCTCTATGTTTTTTGGTACGTGTGTAATCGGACAAAACTGCAGTTTCTAACCCACTGACCAAACACCTCAATACTAGCTTTTTTTGCTCTCCCCATCTCCCGGTGACAAATCGGGGGTCGTATTCCCCGGGTGTCGAAAAGGTCGGGCCAGCTAGGAAAGAAGGCAACAGAAGGATTTACTTCATACCTTGCTGGTCCCCGAAAGAGAAGGATCGATCTGGAGACGCCTACGACGCCCCCCCCCCCCTCCCCTTTCAAAATGCGCCGGCGCTCTCATTACAACCCACCAAAACCAAGCCGTTGGCAATGTTTCTCCGGGTGTGTATATACCCCAACCCTCCACCACCTTCAAGAGCCTGCCACTCATCGCCCTAAAAGTGGCCCACGAACCTTGCCATTTTATCAGCTTATTAATATCGCAATCTTCCACAGTGCTCTCTAAAGTTATCAGGTTTATAATAATGTCGAATCTTGCCGGATCGCAACTCATGGCAGGTGTAAAATGAGAAATGCAAAGGCACTGGACCTGGCCTAGACCGAGTCCAGTTCTAGCTGCCCCAAGGAGAAACACCATAAGTCCAAAAACTAGTAAGGGTTAGAGTCGCATGCTTGTCCTGCACTAATCCCTGCTGAGTCAGATTGGATTAGTGCAGGGCATGCACGCGACCTTCACCCTTATTAGTTTTGAAGTTAGGGTGTTTCTCCTTTGGACGGCAGAGTTGACAAGTGACCGTGTGAATGAACCGTTTGTCTTTGAGCGTATATTGCTGGCGTGACGAGTAACGGCGGCAAAAGAGCGAATCGAAAGTTGCCGTCAGTATGACCTCCTTCACTTGATCATAAATATTGGCTGCCATCGGATAGTGGCGCCAGCAGTACGACATCATTAATGTCCCACTACCAAAAAAATACAACAGTCCGTCGTCCGTGTGAATATATGCGTTTCTACCTGCTGCGGATTGTCCTTTTTTTTCTGATATCGCGTGCCTTTGCGTGTCATTCGATCGAGATTGATGTCGTGATTCGGTCTCGTCTAGACGTTTTGGTGCCACTACTGACACACTATTATGCGTCATTTGGCCATTGGAAAATCTTTGGGTTGGAGGATATTGGGCGACGTTAAGGGAATGACAGGGTTCCATGCTGGTGAAGTTTGAGTGTAAGTGCTCATTCCCCATGATGGATTAAGCTGTAACACGAAGAGTTTTAGGATTATGCTGGTTTTGATGATGCCTGGCCGTCATTGCTGCTGTATAAATTGCTGGCAGATGCCGTTACGGTATTGTTACATATCAAAATTTGCAGTAATTACTCGCCGGATTTGAATTTAATTCCACCGCGACAATAGGTTCGCAGGCTGTGTGCGACTGAAAATGGCGGGTTTGTTGGATTTGTAATGAGCCGTGTGAACAAAGCGGTCTCTAATTGATGTGAATATTTATTTTCGTTGTAAATCGGATATTTCAACCTCTTTGAATTCAGTAGTAGAATGATACATTACACGAAAGTTTACATATATTTGACACATCTCGCAGCTACTTACGTACAGTACAAAAGCAATTTGAGGAAAATCATTACTTAAGGCCAAGTATATTCACAAAAATGGCAGATATTCTCATTCGCGTCCATATGCCACAGGCCTTTTGTCGTGCAGTGTAAACTTGACAACTCACGCTATAGTGGGCATTGATAAATTAATTGCAGTCAGACTGAAGTTAAATTAATTAAATATGCAATGAAAATGTACCTGATTAATAATACAACGCAACGGTCTAAAAATGCACAACTCTAATTAGCACAAGTCCTTCGAAGGCACACAAATGCGCATACGATCTTAGGCATGTAATTAACTATTAAACTACTCGTAGAGTACCAGAAGGGTGTATCAATAAATTAACTTCCGTACGTAGGATTAAAAGGACCAAATGAGGCATTATTTATTAATTAATTCAGCTGACCTTTTGCTATACGTTTGTAACCTATTACTCAAACTGAATTATTTTGTCATCCCTTTCAACAAGGTAAGAAAGTATAATATTAACATTCACAGTTTAAATAATTTTCTAACATATTATTGAAACCCCTGTAAATTTGATCAAATTGGAGAGCCAGGATCTGCAATTTGTGTGTCATAAAATTATAAGCTTTTGCGCTCTGTTGACATGTTCTTTCATGACTATTTGTTCTCATGACTTTTGCATTGATATAATGACACGAGACCATAATACGAACTTCCCACTGAATTTAATTTCTGCAATAATAATTATGAATAATACTGTCCAAAATTTACAGTCCTGGTCCATATTTAAATTAAATTATTCAGTAGTCAATTTAACCCAAACTATTAATAGCTGGCCTAATTATGCAAAAATTCGGCGAAATCGCAATGTTTACTTAATCTAAATGAAGTGCCAAAACCTTATATCAAAACCGTCTAAACATCACACGCCTTTAATTGGTCAAACTGCTGCAGGGCACGTAATTAAACACACACTCACAAACACCATCAACTCCCCGCTCCGCTACCTGACTTAAGAGCCACGCAAAAAAATAAACCATCCTCTCCATTGCTAATTAACTTACACCCCCTCCTTCTTTTCCCGAAAAACCAAATTACAACATTCGCCGCATTATTTTAAAAAAATATGTCCAACGTCTCGGATCCACCTCCGGTAATCGAATTACTTGATTCGATAACGAGTCCTGCTGTAAATATTCTTCACTCTCTCTCTCTCTCTCGAGAGAGAGAGAGACACTGCTGGTTATACAGACTTGATGGAGACATCGTTTGGCTAAATGGAGCCGGCTACGTAATGGAGAGGCATGCACACTACAGCACCACCCTTTAACCTACACTGCCCCCCCCCC
>KZ538011.1:125586-160441 GCA_000934665.2 Catajapyx aquilonaris
ACCCTGCTAGAAGGCAAGAAATCCTGTTGGAAACGGGCTGGTTTTTTGATGTAGAAAGTTGTGTTTAAAAAATCACGGTGAAAAAAAAATAGGGGGGGGGGGGGTTAAGGATGGCGGCAGATGTGTAAATTTTTTGGAGAGAGTAAAAAAAAGGGGGAGGTAATGTAGGCTTAATGGAGCGGTGGTAATGTGCCGACTCCTTCAAGACGCCAATCATTTCCCCATGGGAGGGAGAGGATGGAGACTGCTAAAACATCTCTTGATCGATCCCTTAGCAAAGAGCATGGGAGGAAAACCGCACTAGAATTCGCGATGAGGAAGAGGAACCACCCAGGAGTTTGGAGGAAACTATACTGGAGGAAGCACAAACGATGAAAAGAAGAAAAAAATGAAGGAGCGGTATCGGGAGTGCAGCTGGGCCGATTCCAATCGGAAATTGCTCTTGTAGTTTTGAATTCTGTTGGGCTCACCGCATATTACGGGACAAATTGCTTTCGCTGCCTGAAATTGGCAAGGTTAGATCAAGACTTTGGTGCTGACACAGGGCGATGCAGTCCAGCCAAAGGAAACTGTTATGTTCGTTAAAAAAATTAACACAATTTATATAACAAAGGCGCAGTAGGCCCTATAACTTCACCTTCACCAGGCCATCTGTTAGAGCACAAATTGACACTTCATGCCACGACTGCCTTAGTTAATCGCTTAATCGCTTCAGTGGTTACTGTACAACCTCACGTGATTCCAGAAGTGGTTTGCTCATAGTTGCCTTAAATGTCTCTTTCTCTTCCTAATAGTACCGTATACAGACGTAAATAGGTTTGCAATCACTATTTGGAGGAATTAATTTGTTAATTGTTTAATGTTCTTGATATGACAAAGCATTGATGATATTTTATTACTGGCAAATTCTTGAAACGAAAATAATCAGGAAAATTGACTAGAACCGTAAATAAATTGCGCGGACGCGCATTTTAACACGCGAGTTACACACGAACCAATAGTGCAAGTCCAACGTTCCTTATTATGCAAAATTTGGTGTTTAATGGCCTTAATTGTTTTATTGCTGTATAGAAATGTTTTGGAGTGTGTGAATCACGATCATTCTGTAAATCTAAGCTATGCTTATGGTCGAATGTGGATTTTCCCATTGATTCATATAAGTACTGACCTATACTGCACAGCAGTGAGTAAGCATGACTGCATGGACTTTTCATTCAAACAACTCTGGCTCTGCTTCGGCAAGTGTGAGTAATCCGAGACGATTGTTGTACAAACGTCACACACAAACATCAGGCGGAAAGGCTGATGAACGAGTAACAAACAGCATGATTAATCTTGAACTATCGCCTTCAAAAGTCCTTTGAAGAAACATCCACTGATGTAAAATTCAATATCGCGGATTTAGTGCCGCGACCGCCTAATAGAAAATTTCGTCAGCGTCTAACGTGGTTAGAAAATTCATTTCATCAACGCCAATTTATTTTAGTATCCCCCACCTGCTGGCTGCCTACTCTTTCTCCATCATCTAATCCGTTTACTTTCAGAGTAGCTCCTCCTTTATCTGGAAGATCCGGTCCTCGGGAGACTCGCGATTCCCGGATCTTTTATATACGGCGCTTTGCCAAGCTGACAGCAACAAAAGGCAGCTGCAGCTTATTGGTCATATATCCGGCCTCAATCTATTTTGTTCTGGGCCTTGAAATTTGGGGGAGTAGAGTCTGCTGGGAGAGGAAGGGGAGGGGCCTGCCTGCTGATGCCTTTTCACTGATTTACGGATAGTTTTATCCTTTGAAGAAGGAAGAATAATTAGAGCTCCGGAGTTTCCTGCAAGGTTTAATGAGCCGAGGAGAAAAAAAACGCTCGAGTAATTGAAATAAAGGTATGTTTTCGTGCAACTCTATAGCTCTTGAAGGAGAATGGGAAATCTGCAGGTGACTCTCACGTCAATTTTTTATACGCGGTACATAGTAATTGTGGCGTAACTGCAAGGACACCTACTGCCAGATCGATTCGACAATAGTAAGTCGGCCTTAAGGTTCGCCCCGTCTCTCTATTTAGGCGAGAGGGTTTGGACTGCTAAAATTTTCCTATCGTGTCCAAGCCTGGCTGGGTTCGAACACGTCCGGGACCACATCAAAGTGAATTAGGCCAACTCAACTTTAATTTGCATTGAACGGAAGTGAGGAAGAGCTGTCGCCGAATTAAGCTGACGTCCACTTGCACGAAAAAGCAACTATTGGGAGCCGATAAGAATCAAAGTCAATCTAGATCTCCTTTTTGGGCGTGCGATTAAAATACATTGTCCGAAGCTTCCAATTAGAATTTTTACTACTTGCCAAAACCACCCTTGCAACAAGTAAAGTCTACATTGAAAATCCAGAAACGTTAAAGGCGACAGGATATTGCTGCCTACAATTTTCAAAGGTGCAAAATTATAGATTATTTTCTCCATCAATCAGATCTCACAGAAGCAACAGAGAGGGCCACAAGCGTTTCTGATTGTTGATCTTAATTGCGAGACATTTAAATGACATTTAATTTTCCACAGTAACTACCAGATAGATCTGCATGGTCATCGAAAATCTCTCGAAGCTAATTTATTAATCTGAATAAATTTTTGAATTTTTACAGCCTACAATTTAACAGGAGAAAGATTAATTAATTTCAGCAACTAATTCCAGGTAATATCTTGACGCACGAGAGAAGTGCAATCAAGGAATAATTAATTTTTATGCAAATATTGACTCAGGAAAGAAGCTGATCACTCGGGCGAAGTAGTGAATTCATTTTTTGTACTAAGTAAGATCAATAGAGGATAACCTTGTTAAAAAGCCATTCAAATAGTTGTGATGCCCAAAATGCAGGGTGGTACAGAGCAAAATATTTCATGAGCTGTGATTGCAGCCTTTCAGCTTGGTAACTGGCAAATAATACCTCTACATAAAGTGATCCCCATAACCGTCATTGCAAAACATCCAGCAATAAATTGGTTTATAAACTGAAAAGGCCTGGCACAATCTCTTTTCCATTAAATCCGGCTGGATTATTATGTCCCTGTCTCTGTAGTGTATAACCCAGAGACATCACTTGACACATATACCCTTCTCGAAGAATGACTTGAGAGCACACTTACCCTAATCATCCTGCCAGCGTCGCCGTCCACTTGCGCCGAGTATGCCTTGTTTTCGTCGCCGTCCTTGCCTCGTTCACTGGAATTACACCACAACGGGATTTGACACACTCCAATTATCATTCCACAAAAGCATCTCACTTCCAACTTAAAGAATCACCTCCCTAACACACAAATCACCACTACCAACACTCTTATTTTAGCCCCCCCCCCCAAAAAAAAACCACTGGATTATACCTGGATTGAAATAGCCCGATTATTGATTGACTTTTTTGGGGGGGCCTGCAGCACCAACACTCTTAACGAGCCCATTATTTTTACATATTTTGAGGGAAGGAATGCTCCGCAAAATTTCGCACAAATTATCACCTATGTAATTTTTTTTGGATGTGGATATCCAGTGGAAGCGCCGCAGCCGCACAACCCAAACTGTATCCAATTCTGGAGGACCTCCAGGACTGGCAAAACCGCTCTCTTGCGCAGGGTCACTGAAGATTCGCTTCAGCGGGCTGCCACCCACACCACTTATTCACGGGTACTACATGTATGCACTATATTTGAGCTGGGGGGGTGTCTTACGTAACTTACCACAGTCTAGTAATAGTAGAGCCTGCGAGGTGTGGCGGGCTCGAGAAGTGCAATCGGACTGATCTGAATCGACTGGAAGGAAAGTTTTTTTTGGCGAGCGATCCGTATATAAGATATGGGCACGGATGACTTGCGACTGAGTAAAGCGTTGTGTGCCAAAAGGTCACGGACGCTCATCTATGACGTTATCGCAAGCCTGTAGTTTCATACAGGGTTTGTTGCTCACACGTGCGCATGATTCATAGCGTTGCACAAAAAGGTGGAGCTCACTTAATCATTGTTCATTCAGTAAGTTATGATTACTCTGACGTCATATGGTTGTCATTTCTGTAAGAATGTCAACAAATGTGGAGTGCCCACTGGGGAGCTGTGGAGCTCACTAATCATTGTTCATTCAGTAATACTCTGACGTCATCATGGTTTGTCATTTCCGTATAAGAATGCCAACAAATGCAACAAGGTATATTTCAGCCAATTACGACCAACAATATTATCCTTGTCATCATTCAATTTCTGTTACATGTGCACCTAAGTATCGCGTAAAAAAGGCGCACAACAATATAATCAAATTTAATTTTTGGAATATCGCGCGCGGTATTTCTCTGCGAAAAAATATTCGTGTTGCATACCATACGCCACATTATCGTAAATGTTGGGGGGAAAAAGGACATTACCGAGTTCTTAATGTCCCGACGGTTACGATCATAATCGCTTCAACAAATGATAATAATGGTCACTTGATCCAGGGATAAAGGGCAAGATGGGGGAGGTTTGACGCAAGGACTTGATTCCCTTTTCACGTTCCCTGCATCCATCGTTCTGGACCCCGTTGAAACAGAAAATATCGAGCGCTGTATCCTTTTTGGAAAAGAGCCAAAAAGTTGGGGAGTCTGCACCATACCCACCCTGGAAAAGACCCGAATTCCCCTCGCCAAATTCCATTTTTGCACTACTCGTCTACAGTCCATAGGGCCACCCTCGCATAGATCGTGCACAGACAGACAAATTTTAATATATTTTTTGGGGGGGAGGGGGCTCCTCCCTCTAGAGGACACATATAATAGTGGCGCGTTGTCTATGCAAGGATTGGTCGAGTGGAAGAAGAAGAAAATTTCAGATATTTCAGATATTGAGCTTCTTTCGTCGCGTCGACGTTGAGTCATGAAAAGCTTATAGCTCCAGATATCGGTGTTGTAAAGACACGGATGCAATTCTAACGGTATCGCCTTCTCTCCCTTCCTCCATTTTCCCGTACAATTTCCTGGACTAAATTAGGGCATAGAGAATCTGAACGTGCCCAGGAGAAACCCCCTCTCTCTTTCTGAGCAGTGTTTCGCAACTAATTACGAGCCGATTCATCCGATATTTAATTATGCAGCAGGGCGTTCATAAAGCCGAGAAGAAAAGTTTTTTTTTTTTTTCCTTTTCCGTCCGAACCTGTCTGGCATATTATGTCGCGCGGAATAATATCCTTTTTCTTAAAGCTTTGCATAGAGGTGTCATATTTCTGTATGCAATTAAACATGTTGATCCAAATAATTATTTAAGAAAGCACGTAATATACAAAAAATGAGTTTTTCCCTCCCTTTGAAGCTTGATCGAATCGTGTTGATTTTCTACAGGGAAAAATTAGATAACTTTTTTGAATTTAATTTCATCCGAAATTTTTGATTTCCTAAGGTCGAACCATATCTTTTAGAAATTTTATAAAAAAGTAGCTCTTTGAGAAAGCTATCCATTCTGTTAGTGCAGTCACAAAAAGTCGATTATGGAACAAATATTTGTACAGGTGAAGTCAACACGCCAATTTTCCCCCCTATCCTTAAGTGTATAGACTTGGGAAATTCACCACCCTGTATTTTACATTGGAGAACAGTGGTGTTGTTAGTCGCTGTCGCAGCCAAACTAAACGTCAAAATTTCTGGCATTCCTCCGCGAAAAATTTATGAGCAGAAATTATTGCGGTTGCGTGTGGCTGGAGTGGCTTATAATAAACTCCTGCACATTACTGTGAAGCAAAAACTTGACCATATACATCATTTGGCCATATTTGATGCACATTACTGAAAAATGTTCATTTTTCCGCCTGATTTTCGTGTCCGTGTAACGCTCTTTCATATACGGACAAGGTTTTGTGCAGTTGTTTCCACCACACATTCCGTATCGACCCCGTCTGTCACACCCCGGAGTTTGTTGTGGCCATAAACACAGCGCCTACAGTGAGACATTATCATGACTCTCATTCTTGCGGCCTCTTGAGAAACAATCTCAAAACGAGTGTGACAACTCACCCCGATCTTCATGCTGTCCTAGCTCATGCTGATGTGTTTTTTTTTTTTCTTCTTCTTCTTCTTCTCCCCAGCGTTTAGTTGTAGAGCATCACCGTGTCTGCTGGAGGCGACAGATGAGCGTGTTGCGACGGTGTGGATGACGGCACCATGTCTGCTGATGACTGAGCCCGCCAACCGGGTAGGCAAGCACACCTGGAAAAACCAATCAATGTCGGGTCGGTATGCTGCTGACGGGGGTTATTCTGTCCCCAGAATATAGTGGAGCCACCTGTCGTAACGGGTTGGAAAAGGACTCTGGACACACACTGTGCTCTGTAGGTGGTGCTGGCCTGACCCTGCTGGGTCACTTCAACTTTGGAAGCACGATTTTTATTATGACCAAGCAAATGAATTCGCATCAATAATAAGCGTCAAGGTGCAGGACTTGCCGCCATCTCTGGATCGTTCGCCAAATGTGATGAGATCCAGCAACAGGAGGAGAATTCGCAAACATTTTGACACAGTATGCTCAGGCATTATCCAATGAAAACGCATTATAAGCAAGTTCTCATGTATCATATCAACTGGTGATAAAATGAGGGGGTGTGGTGGAAAAACGTGATTAATACTCTCATTTTTGTCATTTTTGATCCGAACACCTAACAGACACATTGCATATTCCAGCGGCAGAAACAGCTCATACTACACTTTGCGGCCATTTTCAATTTTTCATCCTTAGGTCAAGGGTTGAACTCATTTTTTTCAACATTTTTTCTGCAGTAGCCTAGACAACAAGCCTCATCAAATCTTAGCGCAAATCATTTTAAATAGTATCTGTTACGATGTAGTTGAATATAACCTCGTAGTTACAAATTCCATACAAGGCAATTAAATACCGTCAATTGGGGTGAGATTATGCCAGGTGGGTTTAAATTTTGCCAAGTGGGGGTGAGATTGTGCCAGTGCATTTTTTGGGACAACAGCAGTGCGCCCTACTGGAAGAAAACTAATTTAGGCATGTTTTACTACATTGAGGGATAGTCAGTGTTGGCAATGACGCGTAAAATTCGCACTGTTGTCCAAAAATTGCACTAGCACAATCTCGCCCCGGTATCGGTTTTAATAAATTATTGATAATAATATTAATTCATAGCAATAATTATCTCAATTTTGCTCTGTGTTTAAAATGAGTGAAAACCATGGTTACGCTATCCATCCAAATCGAAAACTCTCACTTACACTCTCAGTTTACATATTTTTGGAATGCTACTTATCGGGCACCTTTACGCCCACTCTGTGCTTGTTAATTGACACTTTCGCACGTAATTATATAATAAGAAGGTATCAAGTAAGGAGCGAGGATGCCCATCATCACCTTCGACGACCTGGTGACATCAGGGGCTGCCCAGTCACACGTGCCTCGGTCCAACTTTCGTACCCGCAAGCCGGACAAGGGTCCCATGGGTGCCAAGGTGGTCTTCGGAGGACGCGCCCTAGACACGGTGTCCAACCCAAGGAGAGAGGCCAGGCAGGAGGAGATCTTTCAGAACGCGACTCGGGACAGAATCTCCAAGAGGAAGGAGGTGGACTTCTTGAAGAAATGCTGCTCAGATATTGGGTATACCAGCCTCATTATTTAAGTAAAAGTGGCGCACCATGCCCGAACATTTACTCCACGCATCGCCTATATATGATACACACGTCAAAATATGGATCTTTTCCTAGGGCGTTGTTCAACGCTGATGTGATTCAGAGATACCACGCGCATCCCCAGGTGGCTGAGAGGAACTACCTGCCTGCGGATTTTACGGGAAAGGAAAGGAAAGGATTGTACGTGAAGAGACCGTCGTTTGTCAAGAAGGTGCCTTCGTTCGAAAGGAAGCCTTGGGAAACCAGGCCTGACGAGCTGGTGTTTTTGAAGAAGGTCAGGGAAGAGATTCTAGAGAGGGTCCAGGTGAGTCTGTTGGTGTATAAATTTCCGGCTGGCACACACGATATATTCTTGTCCTTTTGTGTACTTGCAGACTGCGTGGGAAGAGACACCTGCAGGCAGCCGGTTTGACATCAGCAGTATTGAGCTGTCCACCAAAACCAAGTCCGAGAGCGAGTTGAACTCCATGGAGCAGCTGCAGGTGAAGCCAGTTGAGATAGAACAGGAACCAAACTGGCTGATGGACACACTCAGCATGATTCGGGTCAACACCTTGGAGAGCGTCATTCTTCCCCATGTCGAAGACGGTAAGTTCAGCCTTTCCTGCATCATTCTCGCCGACCACTAAATATTTTAAAATACTGTTCCGCAGAGGAAGAGCGGTATTACCTGGAACAAGGAGTGAAGCAATCCAAGCTAGACCTTCAGCTCTCTTCAGGACCTACCGGAATCTGGAGCGAACCAATCTTGTCTGACTGCAATTCAACCAGTGAATTGGTAACGAATTCGTTATGACAGACAAACACAACCAATACGTTTTTGGCTATTCTACAGGGTTCGTTCGACAACATCTTGTCCAAACTGAAGTCGTCCAAGACCGACCCGAACCTCCTGAGCCAAGGCAGCGGGTACGACCGAAAGCAGGTGGACATGTCCATGTGGCTGGTCCGGAAGATCCATTTTCCAGGACGGTCGCAATTTCCACGCCGTCTGGAGAAGTACTCGATCCCTAGCATCCTGGACACCAGGAACCAGCAGGTTCTTCCGAGCTACTGGGGGAAATTGGGCAATATCGGCGACCTTTCCGTGACCATCGCGGACAAGCTGGATGTGGTGGACAGGTGGAGGGAAGTCCGAAACATGGAGTACATGGGCCTCATGGACAACACGCTGGACGCTATCAAGAAAGAGATGGTGTCCAAGAGCGGCTGGAGGAGAACTAGGGGTCTGGCCACCTGCATCCGGCTGGCCTACCAGACCATGGGCGAGTTCAGCCCGGACAAGAGGAGGCTCCAAGGAAGGCTGAGGGAGAAGCACTCCGGGTTCAAGAAGATGCTGGAGGACACCACGGAAGAGATGCTGCATGACCAGCAGGCCGTAAACAGACTGGGATTCTCCATGCTGCTCTCGTGCATGGGAATGTCCAACGAGAAGTCCAGGAAGGTGATGTTCCAGGCTGCGACCGACCGGATGTACGACGTAGACGCCTGGACGGCTTGCTTCAGCCTGGTGAGAGCAGCAACGAATGGTCGCATCAAGAAAAACATTGACAGTTTGTGTGTGATTTAGATCGGCGAGAAATTGGTGGACGCTGCGGTGATAAGGACCACCCTGAGCCACTGGGCAGCTGCTCGGAACCCCATGGACCTGAGGAGGTCTCTGTGCGCCATGAAGCAGGTGACAGTGGCCGTTCCTGGAGTGGTCAACGCCATGTGCACCCGCCTGTCCAGCTCCGACTGGGAGACCCGCCTGAGGGTGTGCAAGACCCTGGAGATCATCAACGTTCCTCTGAGCAAGCTAGTGGCCTCCGAGCTGATGAGGGTCATGCAGGGTGACCTGAGCAGCGAGGTTCGCTGGGCAGCCGCCAGTGCTCTTCGGGCCACAGGAAACGCCCACCTTGTCCACAACATCTGCGTGAGGTTCCTCAGCCAGCCGGAGCCGGCCGGACCACTGGAAGGAATGCACATCATGGAGAGCCTTGGATCAGGTATATAAAGTCAAAGCCAGTGTATCCGAATCGTGTTAAACTGCACTGTTTGCATTTCAGAGAAAGTGACCGGTGCCATGTTGGCTGCGTTCGTGGATTGCATGAACAGCAAGAACATGGTGATAAGGATGGAGGCTCTGAAGCTGGCCAGGAAGATGAGGCTGTGCGACGACCAGGTGGTGGAGACGCTTCAGTCGGTGATCGAGACCGATCCCAGCGTCAACGTCAGGGAATCTGCCATCCTAGCCATCGGTAAATGATCGAGTCCGAAGAATATTATACGTGCAAACAATCGTTCACCCGCTGTTAAGAACCGGGAAAAGCGATTTTGCATGTGCGAGGGGAAGTGCTGGCTGTATATAGGAAACGGGGACACCTTGAGATTTGGAATGAGATAAATACATTTAATCGGCGGGCGGTCTCAATAGGGGTCAACAGTGAAGGAATGAGAGTTGCCAATGACACGATAATTCTCCTGCCAATGATACACTGTGGGGTTGCGTTGCGTGTTTTGCCTTATAACACTATAGCCACAAATAAGGTCAAGTAGTTTAGACAGCCACATGCAATCAGCCTTTTTGTAGCAGTATCCAAACGGAAGTATAGAAATCTGATGTAACGTTTAAAAGGAAATAATGTTAGGACCATTATTTTTTTCCCCTCCTTCCCTTTCCTTCAGGCAACATGGGAGTAAGGACCATTCCGATAGAAGACCAGCTGGTGGCCGCAATCCGTTACGACCGCAGCTCTAGGATACGGATGGCGGCGGCCAACTCCATCCTGGACCTACAGGCCTTCACCCCGACCATCTACCGGGCAGTCAAGGCCTGCTGCTGCGTCGAGGACAACCCAGAGGTCTGCGAGCTTCTCCAGAGGATCGTGTCCATGGAGGACAAGGAGATAGATGAGGTAATAAGGCCCAATCGAGCAATCCGCATCTGATGTTAACACCATTTCTGAACCATAGCCGTTGTTCGAGCCTACCAAGAAGACATCAGGAATGACGCTGCTGTTTAAGAGGAACGAAGAGACCTCTAATAAACCGCAGACCCCGCAGTCTCCTCTTGGAAAGGAACCCTATACGCTGTCCGAAGAGCTGCTGAGGAGCCATCTGAAGGGTCGGGTCGCAAACCAGAGGTCTTCAGTACCGAGGGTGTCCAGTATGAAGGTCGCTTCAGAGGAGATCCCTGCGAGAAAGTGACAGACTCCGAAGTCAAGGATGTCGGGGACACTGAAAACGCCAATCAACTGAGGTCGCGTTTGCATGTTCAAGGACGTGGCATGACAGGGGAAAAAAATTTACTGTTGCCGCACAGTGGTGCAATTAAAGGGAAGCATTTCCGTGACGGGGACGATAAGGACATCTTTTATTCAGGCGATGGCTGGCTGGTGGAAACAGTGGATAGCCGAGTCAAGGTTGGGGGGTGTCTTTGTGCGAAATTTTTTGAGGAGGTTTTTCCTTCGAAAAATAAAGTGTGGGGTTTTTTTACTGGAATTTGTGCCGGGGTCATTTCTTGGAATTTGGGAGCGTGTGCATGGTGTACTACACGCGTATCGATCATTGCGGTCAGTGACTCGAAACGAGTGCAAGGGCACGGATTGATTATTTTTTTATAAGGAAATGTCATAATACAAAGAGGTCGTTTCCTTCGCAGGGCGTGACTTATTCATAGGTTTACAGCAGAGACGTTTGGCGAATCTTGGCGCGTGGTTCATTCGTTGTGGTTACCAAGTCTTGTGTGTCTGAGAGCAAGGTTTCATATCGGCTCGATAATAGTACATGGAGGTGATGTGCGAAGGGCGTAGGAGACAAAAGGTGCATTGATTAGAAGCAGGAGGTCATGGTGCGGCACGAAATGGTTTGGCCCATTGTCGATGTAACCGGACGTCCGTCATGACGTGAAGAAAGATGGCATGGTCTCCAAGGCTGGTACCCTTGGTGTTTGTCCTCCTGTTTCTGGCTGTCGAGTCGGTTGAAGAAGTGACGGAAGTGAGCGATGCAAACACCACCGAGTATGAGATCTACGAGTTTTACGAGTATCCAGATGACGACTACTACATCTACGATGTTGAAGAAGTGGAGGAATCAGCGGTGATAGAACATCCAGAAATGGCTCGACTGACCGTGGATGACGAAGCTGCAGCTGCAGCAGCCGGTAAAGCGCCAGGTAAGCAGCAACGGAAACCTCCAGGTAAACAGCAGCGGAAACCTCCAGGCAAGCAGCAGCAGAAACCTCCAGGCAAGCAGCAGAGGAAACCTCAGAGGCAAAAGACGCAGCAGAGGAAGGGCCAAGGAAAGCCAAGAGCAAGGAAAGGGAACAACAAGAGGCCAGGAGGAAAACGACGACGGACTCTGAGGGTCAGCAAAGACTGTGAGTGTGGCGTCGGTGGAGGAACCTCAGGGGGAAAGATGCGGATCGTCAATGGCCAGACAGCATCCGTCAACGAGTTTCCATGGATGGTGGCCATCATGCAGGACGGCCCTGGAGCTAAAGACCGACAGTACTGCGGGGGATCGCTGATTAACAACCTGTACGTGGTGACCGCTGCTCACTGCGTGGTGCCTTTCAAGGCCTCCGAGATTGTCGTCAGGCTTGGAGAACATCGGCTCAGCACCAACGACGAATCAAAAGTAAGCTATCATAATATCGTAATTTAGACAGATCATTGTGCATGGCAACATGTTGCAGCTGCAAGTCCGCCAAGTGGAGAGGATCATCATAAACGGAAACTACAAGCCGAAGACAAACACGAACGACATTGCTCTGATCAAGATGAAGAAGCCGGCCAACATCAACAATGCGGTGGGCACCGTTTGTCTGTCGCCTGCCAATTTCAATTTCAATGGAAAGCAGGCAACGGTGTCCGGTTGGGGTCGGACCGCCCAAAATGGAGCAGCACCAGACGAGCTCAGAAAAGTGGACGTGACGGTGAGTTAAAGCCATTTGAATTCCAAGATTACTAACAAAAAATTGTCGCATTGAATTTAAAATGTCAGGTGAAGCCCTAACACGATATATGATTACGTGAATTTCAGATCGTGTCAAACAAAGAGTGCCAGAGCAGGTACAAGTCCGCAAATATCAACATTACACCCACCATGATGTGCGCAGGCGGAGACAAACGCGATTCGTGTCAGGTATAGGGAATTCCTATAGATTAATCGACGGGTTATGACATCACGGCTAATGACCTGTCACCTCTTTCGTTTTGTTCCAGGGTGACAGCGGAGGACCCATGGTGGTGGCTGGAGACAAAGGCAAGTCAGCCCTGGTCGGAATCGTGTCCATGGGGCTCGGGTGTGGAAGCGAACGGTTCCCAGGAATATACACGAGGGTCGGAGCATACAGAAACTTCATCAGAAAATATGCAAGAGACGGGGTGTTCTGCCAGGACGGGAATCTAAAAGGGAAAAACTAATCTGGGGGGAAAACCAATTGGCTACAACGAATTTTTGGCACTTTTGTAAGTGATCTATGCATGTGAAGTACACTAGTGTAGCAAAATGTATCAGACAATTTTCTAGAATTATAAAGTAAAGTGTTATTGATGAATTAAATGACACAGTGTTGAGCTTTTGTCACCGAGAGAGTGGAATAAAAAATCACCCTCAGTACCGTAATTGGGGGATATTTTGGCACTTGGTTGGGAAAGGTTTTTTTTTCAGCCTACTATTTATGTATTCGAAAACTAATAGTACTGTAGTACAGTAGAGTATAACACTGTACGTGTACATGAGTGGTTGTTTGAGTACGCTAAGGGGAGGTGAAAAGAATATGTCACACTTTAAAGTTTAAACTGTGTAGGTTTATTTATTTTTAACAAAAATGTGCAAAATGACGAAGAAAAGGCCATCAAAACGTGCGCTGTCTAACTTTTTGTTAAAACGAAAGGTAAGTTTGAAGAGTAGCACTGATGAGAAAGCCTTTGTACTTGTAAAAATATTACATTTACTTTTAACAGTTACATAACTTGTACGAGAAGGTTGTTACGCCCCTCAGATTAATGCAGCTTCCACCCCCACCCCTATAGTGTATAAGAGGTACATTTTACTTCCCTATTTGTTTTCTTATCAGGCATTGCGATGTTTTTTGTTGTACTGCCACTTGTGTAGACTCAGTTGGAAATAATAGAGGCTGAAGTCGAGCAGGCTAAAGGGAACTCCCGGGCGGAGATCGAACCTGGGACCTTTCACTCAGCAAGCCGAATCGTTACCAGCTCGGACACCACGCCTCACCTATCGAGCAGTGACTTCTTGGGATCATTTACCCAATTTTTTTCCTGCTTCCCACGTTTACATCTTGAGCCCACAGATCGAGACATGAGCAGCCTTAATAATGGTAAGAGTTGCGCAAAACTGAAATCTGTAATATCGTACTCATTAGAGTAATTATTAGAACAATATACCGCACGGTATCACTTGAAACTAAGGGAAAAATTACCTCCTCGGCAACAATCACCAGACGCCATTCCCCATTTGACGTCATAACTGCATTACTTTCAAGTGGGACAAGTGGGACTCTGGCCATTTCATCATGTACCAGTATTATGGAGGTCAATATTAATGCATTCATTAATATGCAGTAATTGAAGGCCATTTCACAAAAAAATGTCGCGCGGCAAACGGCGCGACTTGCGGCAAATTTTTTATTTATATTTATTGTTGCCAATTGTTGGCAACAATAAAGATAAATAAAAATTTGCCGCAAGTCGCGCCTTTTGCCGCGCGACATTTTTTTGTGAAATGGCCTTAAAAAAGACACTTCGTGCTCAATCATATAAATACTTATAGTATGTTATAATTTGTTAATTGGTGGAATATGGCCTACTGGAAACCAGTGCTATTAATACCAATAATTGTACGGTACTGTACATATTACAGAAACGTGTGAGCCAATATCATGACATTGCGTAACTATATACGAATGGCTCGCACAGCTGCTGATCGCAAATCCCAGTGCTCAGTAGCGTGCATTTGAAAAGGCCAAAAAAAAAACACATTCACACGTCGTAATCCATCGTAATTCCTCATTATCAAAATGACCACACGTCTGTCTTGACGCCATGCCTTCAAAGTGGATCCCCATTCTAATTCCCCTGTTGTTGCTGGCTGTCGAGTCCACACATGAAGCTGAAGCTACAGTTGAAGTGAATAGTGACAACGCCACTGACGAGTACGAGCTGATCGAATACGTCGAGGACGACTTCATGTCCGAAGGTGCAGGTAGAGTCCAGGTCATTACCAGAGAAGCCAATAGACCTGCTGGAAAGCAACAAGCGAGACAGCCAACTGTAAGGAAAGGAAAGAAGAAGCCTCTGAAGAAGCTGAAGGTCAACAAACGGTGCCAGTGCGGTGTCAGGAGAGAAGGTTCAGGCAGCAAAACGCATATTGTCAATGGCGAAACAGCATCGGTCAACGAGTTTCCCTGGATGGCGGCCATCATGACACGCAGTTCATGCGGCAAGGTCCTTTCCCGCTGCGGAGGATCACTCATCAACAACCGGTGGGTGGTGACCGCAGCCCATTGCGTGGTGCCCTTCAGAACATACGAAATCATAGTCCGACTGGGTGACCATCGACTCAGCAAACTTAAAGAAACTAAGGTCAGTCCGTTGTATGCGTACTGAAAACCACACTGCACTATTTGAGGTGCTTTTATGCTTCTACTCCTTTAAAACACCTTCCTTATTTGTTGAAGGCAATGACTTTGATACTTTGCGTGCAAAAGGCTCATTATTTCCGTTTAGTTGCAAGTTCGACGCGTGGTGCGGATCATTATCAGCGGCAACTACAGACGAAAGACGAATGTGAATGACATTGCCCTGCTCCGGATGAATAGACCAGCCAAGATCAATGGCAGAGTGGGTACAGTTTGCCTCTCGCCTCCTACCAAATTTGAAGAAGCAACTGCCACTGTCTCAGGATGGGGTGCTTTGAAACAAAAGGGGAAATATCCGGATGTACTTCGGAAGGTAGAAGTTGAGGTAAGAAGGTTACAAAGTATTGCAGAAAGTGACATTGAAAAGCTAGTTTTCAAACACCATGATTTTTTAAAACTCCTGGGTCACTTATCTATAACAACCACTTCAGACCATGGCCAACTCAGATTGCCGGGAAAAGTACAAGAAAACAAAGGTGGCAATTCGACCCACCATGATATGTGCAGGAGGAGAGGGAGGCGATTCTTGTCAGGTAACATTTTCCGAGAAATTGATCATTGATTGACTTGCTGTTGCACAAGAAGAATCAAGAACAATAATAACTAGACTCATCTATGACGCCAATGTTTTCCAGGGAGACAGTGGAGGGCCGCTGGTGGTCGCCGATGACGACGACCATTACATGCTAGTTGGGATTGTGTCACAGGGAATAGGGTGTGGCAAGTTTCCAGGAATCTACACACGTGTGGGAGCCTACAGAAATCTCATCAGGAAGTTTACCAAGGACGGCATTTTCTGCAAGGATGCGTATCTCAAAGGGAAAAAATAATAGAAAAAAAATTAAAGCGGTGAGGTAACTGTTTCAATGTGTACAATATTGTCTAAATGAATGCAATCAAATCAGTTTGCAAAAACACTTTGCACTGAACAGTTTACTGCCACATGTAGCAAAAACTCATTGAAATGTTGGCAGGACCAAACAAAGAGTTCTGAATTATCAGGTTTCAGCTCCATTCCGTCCTTGTAATTATATGCAGGGTATATACTCAATTACTGACAATTTGCCTAATAAATTGTGTACTATGCAACCTTGAGGGAGTTAAGACTGGGGGAATTAATAATACAATAAATTTTGCCTTAATTTCAATATTGTTTCATGATTACTGTGAGTAACACAATCAAAAATTGTTTTTAAAGGCTTGTATAGCTGTTGTTGTAAAATAGTTCTAAGACTATGCGTAAAACCATCTGTCTACAAAATTACCTCATAAAAGAAATTCCCCAAAAGTGTGTTTTACTAACATGCTGTACTGTATATACATGTTCTTATATCATTGTATTTTTTTTTGTTGCGAATAAATCGATAATCACGTGCGTAAATGAAACCCGTCTCCAATTCTACCTTTTCAAACAAACCCGCCAAGGTTACCTTCTCGGACTTGCCAGTGAAAATCGGTTTGTTATGACAATTATCGAGTGCGTGAGATAAATTGGCGAGCCATTTCCACGAAAAAACGTCCCACAAATTTGTCTTTCTATACCGGATATTGATTTCTGCTATCGCCCTATATACTGTAGAATCGGAATGATTCCAAAGTAAATTGACTGCCTATAAATTCAAGGGCAAGTGCGCAGGCTGTGTACCTTGTTTAATTTATTGCCTCAGATCACTGTGCGTGTTGCATAAATGACAGCCTGCATTTCAAGTCCAAGCCGATCAGGCATTTCCACATGGACAGGATCCATGTAGAGAAGTGCTAACTCGTACTCGCTATAGTGTTGTGGTTACCAACTTTTCAATGGCGTGAGAGACATGTGAAACTCTTCGCTTCACGCCACCCACTCTCGCCATAGAAATTCGCTAAAGGTCAAATGAGAGACAATGCATTGATCTGGCCACATTGTGACGGGTAATGCCGCCAGGAAGATGGCATTGTCTTCTGGGCTGATAATCCTCTTGTTGCTGCCCTTCTTGTCGGCTGATGAAGCTGGAGTCACATCAAGTGAAGTGGACGTGTCCAACAGAACAGAAGAGTATGAACTGTACGAGTACTTTGAGGACGACGAGACCTATTTTCACACCGATTACGAAGACGGATCAGGCGAAGTCGAGGATTCGGCTCGGCTTAGTCTGACCCCACAAGCCAGAGGCAAGAAGCCAGGAAGGCAGCAAAAGAGACCTCAAAGGAGGAAGCAGAAAAGACCACGAGGAAGGAAGCCAGCAAGAGGAAGAGGTCAGCAGGGCAGAGGTCGCAACACACTGAAGATCAACGAAGGATGCCAGTGCGGTGTGGGTGGCGGTGGAGGTGCCAGAACTCGAATCATCAGCGGACAGGCATCGGAGATTAACGAGTTTCCATGGATGGCTGCACTGATGGAACGTGGTCAAGGTGGTCGGATGTTCGCGTTCTGCGGAGGAACGCTGATCAACAACCTGTTCGTGATCACAGCAGCGCACTGCGGGATTGATATGAGCCCTGCTGCTATTACAGTCAGATTTGGAGAGCATAGACTCAGCAATAAGGATCAAACCAGGGTCAGAAACCATTCTCTTTATTCTATAGCACGCTTTTCCCTATCACTATAATCCTTTTTGAAACAACTCCCATAGAGTAATGATTTTAATTATAGTCGTTTTTGTTCAGTTGCAAGAGCGAGGTGTGGCTAAAATAGTAATCCATCCCAAGTACCAGCCAGGACCTAACATACACGACATTGCTGTCCTAAGACTGAAGAGTCCGGTCACACTTGACCCTGGTGTGGTGTGTCCAGTCTGTCTGGGCCCAGCCAGGCACAACTTCAATGGCGAAAGGGGCATCGTGTCCGGATGGGGAACTCTGGTCGAAGGCGGAAAAACTCCTGACGAGCTGCAAAAAGTCGAAGTCACGGTGAGACTTGATGATGTGTTGCACTATTATTTTTTATAAGACGTGTGTTGCAGATTGTATCGAACAAGGCGTGTCAGAAGGCGTACAGGACAACTGACATCAGGATAACTCCAGGAATGATGTGTGGAGGAGACAGCAATGGTGATCATTGCCATGTAAGTAGGTCTAAAAATTGCAAGAAAGTATTATTGCATTACTTTTTTTAAATTATTTTACTCACAGGGGGACAGTGGAGGACCTTTAGTGTTCACTGGTCCCAAAGGACGTTACGCACTGGTTGGAGTTGTGTCCATGGGATGGAAGTGCGGAAGCGACAGGTACCCAGGAGTCTACACCAGAATTTCGTTTTACAGAAATTTTATCAGAAGAGCCACCAGAGACGGAGTGTTCTGCCGGGATGGAAATCTTATTGGGAAAAATTAATATCCGCTCAATAACTATTAGAATATTCGTTTGCGTAACTTGAACTGTAGTTCAAAAAGTCTCGGACATTGTCAGTCTAGCAAGGTGATTGTTAGGTGGGAATATGTCGAATATGTCACCTCCTTTACCTTGAAGTGACAAGCCGAGCCGATTCAACTGGAATCGAAGGAATGTAACACAATTTTAAGTATAAGAAACCCTGCATTGTTTGTCTGAAACTTTTGTTGGCATACATAAGATAATATTTATGCAATGATGGTGCCAAAAAGTATTTTGGCAATATGCAATGAAACACTGTAATGTATACATTATGAAATTAAACACATTTGTCGGCATGACCCATTACTATACCCAGCATTGTGTGAAGCAATGATAGCGTGACTATAAAATGTTCCTATATACTGACTGATTCTTTAAACCACACTTTTCGATGGTTGAAATGCAATTTTCCATCTTTTACTCAATGTAATTCAGCAGTATACACACATGCATAAT
Source organism: Catajapyx aquilonaris (assembly GCA_000934665.2). Taxonomy (NCBI): domain Eukaryota; kingdom Metazoa; phylum Arthropoda; class Diplura; order Dicellurata; family Japygidae; genus Catajapyx; species Catajapyx aquilonaris. The sequence continues at coordinate 144,680 of KZ538011.1, forward strand.
AAATCAACTGCGGTTCTTGATTACCATTGGCTACTCGTAATTGTTGCCCGTTACTGTGGTGACGCCTCTAACTCTCGAAGGCTTCTTCTGGTCTATGTGCAGACTTTTATTCTTCTCCTGCGGATCCCTTTCCATGGTATGATCACCGGTACTTAAATGTTACACCTTTTTGTCTTCGGCGTGAAGCCACGTGCTGGGGGCCAACTGATATGAAGCAATGTCGCCTTTCTGCGCATCTTGCTTGTGATATGTTGTTCCATTTTTAAAAGTATTTTAATATAACAGCATTTTGTCTTCCCAAGTAACATACTGTACATGCAACTATTTGTAAATCATGATCCAATCATAATTTGAAACCCAAATCCTCCACATAATTATAGCATTCCTGGGTTTGAAAAGCATTGAATTGTGGGAGTTAGTAAAATGTTCATTGCTAACACTTTTCACATGGGACAATTTGCTCAAAACATATAAAACTATACCTGCTCCGGACCCAGTAATCTCTTTTTATGCTGGGGAAAACGTTTTCATTCCATATACATTCAATCATGTAATGCCATTGCATGCTAGCCCGAATATACTGTACTTTTGTTGGTAAGTAAGATTTTTTTTATTGGTTCCAAAAGAATTGGGTGGTCAGTTTTTCTGTCTTTTTTGGTGCAATTCCGTGTCCTCAAAAAAGTGTATGCAGTACTAGGTATAGACCGGGTGTGCAAGTAACGGGTATTTGGTACACAATTTTTTGGGAACTATTAATTATTCAAACCAGTACTTATAATAATTTGGTCAGCAACGCTATGGCAACATGTGACGACATATTTAATTGTCAAGGTCATAATATATTCTTGGCCAAGTTACCATGGAATGACTAGAATGGCGGTTAAACAGAACGACAGCAAGGTGCCTTCCAGAAGGTATGATATAAGCCTCTCTAAGGTACAAATTCATATTAGGAGAGGTCAGGACAGGAACCATTTTTTAATCCCAGGAGGTAAGGACGGACGATGGATGTGTCGAGTCTCCTGTCACACCGAGTAAACTATAGACTTGTGAATGTTTAGGGCATTGTTGCCAACAATGTACGACAAGGACTTGTTCTGGGTTTACTATCGATCATGCAACCCTGAAACAATCAACAACGATCAAATATTATTCCTTTCAAAGCATGAACAACGGAAATACAACTTGGCTTTTTGATATTTTCCAGGGACGTTCCAATTACTCTCGTGTCTGGTAGGACCCACACGGAAAAAATATATAATCCACATCCGCAACTGTGGATTCGTCCCGGTCATTCCAACGATCCCACAGATACCAGCCAGGACAGCTGGTTTTACTCCATTCGTATTTTACGACAAAGTCTATATATTATTTTTATTATTTTACTTTTTTGTGTGTAAAAACCTTCATTGTTGAGTCTGTGTCGGAGTTGGAAGATGCCGACCTTGGAAGAGTTATTAGAAGGGATGTCCCTTAGCCGCAGTGTGGTGGAAGAGAAGGCAGCAGGGGGAGACGCTGAAGAAACGGAGGGCCCCGTGGGACCAGGGAGCGACGCCCTAGACGGCAAGCAGCAACAGCAGCAGCAGCAGCAGCAGCAAGAGCAGCAGGAGCAGCAGGAGCAACCGCAGCAGCAGAATGTGGGCGACGAAGAGGGCAAGGTCTGCGACCGAGGAAGGTTCAGAAGCAACGCGAGAGAGGAGTGGATGGGCCGGGGGATTCCTGAGGGAGGAGACGCGAACGCGACCTGGATCATACCCGAGCTGAGGGTCTGCAACTGCCACTTCAACTGGGACCTGGAGAAGTACGAAGTCACCGCGAGGACCATGCTCCTGACTCTGATCAGGGTGAGTGGGCCTCGGTGCTATTGTTGCAATGACCTCCTCCGGTTGATTGTGTCTGTCCGCAGGGAGACGAGGAGTACTCGTGGAGCGAAAAGAACGCCTTCCGAGACCTGGACACGGGCTGCCTCAAGGCATTCTACTACTACCTTCTGGGAAGGTGCCCAGAGGCCCACGCTTGCCTGGACAGCTGCGAGAAGGACGCCCAGGACCCGACCCTGGCCTCGGGGAAGAGAGGACTGAACTACCTTCTGTCAGCCAACAGGGCCTTCGTCCTCTGCAGGCAGGGAAGGCAGAAGGAAGCCAGGGAACTGCTCCAGGAGAATGAGGTCTCCTGGGACAGGCTCAGGCCAGTGGACATGGCCTTGGTCCTAGGGGTCAAGGGGCTCGCGTTCAGCCATTACGGGAGCAGGGGGAACAAGAAGGCAGCGGACATATTCTTCGAGTCCAGCAGGTAAAGCGTCCTTTGCAAGAAGAACTCTGATGATTTTCTGATGGGCCTCCTCCTCACTCTTACAGGCTGGAGCCGTGGAACCCCGAGTGGCACTTCTGGGTGGGCAAGTGCCTTGGGAGGGTCCGTCGAGAGGACAGCATGGTGAGCAGGCTCCCATCGCCTCTGGAGTGCAGGTCCCTGGAGAAGGCGGTGGAGCTGAACCCGACCTCCACCTACATGCTGTTCCTGGCCCAGTGCCTGCGGGAGAAGGCCACGGCCTTGTTCCACAGGCAGACCGCAGGGAAGGGGGAGCTCCACAGGCTCAACCTGAGGTCTCTCAACCTGTACACCCAGGCTCTGGCCATGAACCCTGACTGCCCCAGGACCAACGTCCGGTGCGCCGAAGGGTTCATCCGGCTTCCCTACGCCTACAGGAAGGAAAGGTCCGCCGAGAGGTGCTTCGAGCTGGCCTTGAGGAACGCCCCGGACAACAGCATGGTGCACCACAAGTACGGCTGCTTCCTGGAGCGGTGCAAGGGCAACCACCGTCGGGCCATGGAGCACTACGAGCTGGCCGCTGGACCCGACCTGCACAACTTCCCTGCCCTCATGTCCATGACCAGCCTCAAGATGAGGATGGATTACTCCTGGAACCCGGTCCCTCTCCTGGAGAGGGCCATCCAGGCACACAGGGAGTCCCCGGTCAGGGTGGCCTCCCTCCTCTGCTTCCAGGGGATGTACGTCTGGACCACCGAGAAGAACTACCAGGCCACCTTCGACTACTGGAAGAAGGCCATCCGGGTCGACCCGTCCAGCAGGAACCTCTTCGTCAGGCGCTCTATCATGGTGAGACGCTAACTACATGCACCTAGGTGATGAATCAACGCGGGTAGGGACGGAGTCACGCCTAGCGAATTCTTAATATGATTGCTTTAAAAAAGCGGGCCTCTCCCAGAAGGAAATGCTGATTCCTGACTGTTAATCGTTGGTAACCATATATAGCATCGCCAATATGTTAGCCAGAGATGTCTTTTTTAAATTATTTGTACACGACAGTTCAGCGCGCTTCGCCACGACCCAGAGGACCACCTGACCGTGTGCGACATCCTGATTCGAGAGCTGACCTGGCGCCTTCCCAGAGAGCCCGAGTCTCCTCTGAGGAGGGAGATGGCCGAGGTGTTGGAGGAGGCCAAGAAGCTGCAGGAGGCCAACAAGGCAGTGGGAGACCCAGATCGACACCCTCATCAGGACAGGTCAAAGAGCAGGCAGGCCCAGCACCAGGGACAGCAGCCAAACATCCAGTCACCCGCGGCCCACAACTGGCGCCAAAAGTCGTACCCAAAGTAAAGAGACAACTACCCTGTGGGACATCCGATCGCAAAGGACGGCGTTATATCTGTTCTTGTCCTGGTTTAACAGTAAAGACAGTCTTTACGGGGTCAACCAGGTGGTTTTTATTATTCTGATACAAAGTGAAAGTTTGAGCCAGACGTGGAGTTATGTAAATATCAGCACTCTTTTAGGTTTTTTAAAGTGCCGTATAGCCTTTAGTATAATTAGCAGTAGCGTTCAAAGATATGAACGAGCTTATGCAAGTGATGAAACAACTACACTACTCTTGAGAGTGAGGTGTCTTTATCAGCCATGTCTTGTCTATTTAGTACTTTCCACACAAACAGCAGTGAAAATGCTTTGTGTTTCAGAATTTATTCTGGCGGTTGCAGCACAAGTTCCGGAAAGTGAACTTGAACTGAATTCTCCGCCTCGTATTGAGGAAAAGTGTTGGCTACAATGAAGGAGGGAGGGCCGAGAAAAGAGCATGTCGCCCAAGGCCAGATTTCAAGAGTGAACACTGGCCATAAGCATCTTAAAATTTCAAGCTCAAAGCTCAAATGTATAGGCATACATAACGGGAATTTCCCTTTTGTACCATTCAAAATAAACATCGACCACATTGTCTTCGTAAGAAGAGCAATGCAGGAGCAATGAACATAATGAGGAAACATTAGTGTTGTTTTTAAGAAATTACTTGTAGCGCATAATTTTTACTCATAACTACTCGTATTTCAAAGTCAGCAGCTATTCTTATTACAACAACAACAACAACAACAACAACAACAACAACAACAACATCACGACATTTCCCTATGAGGGGTAGTCAGCGATGAAGGGAGATGCAAGCTAACCCAACATATGAACTAATAAAACTCATGAGAAAGAACCTAAAAACAACCTGTCCCACCCCCCACCCCTGCCCACCTCAGACATCACCTTATCCTCAGACATATTCTTATTACAGTAAATAAAATTGGCGTTTATTGCCAACGCTGCATTTTCGAGGCATTGCACTGCGTCACAGGAGGAAGTGTGCATTCTGCTAGTCTGCACAGCCAGATTCAGTGGGTCTACTCGCAGTTTCGCAAGCTGAAAGATCTGCATAATAATTATAGCAACTGTGTCTGGCGTAAAGGAGAGTCTGAGGTAGGTGCAATATACAGGCATCTCCTGTTAGGTATACCGGTACGTAGAGAAGGAGCTTGACCGTAAGTTACTACAGTACTCGTAGATAAGCGCGTTTTAATATACTGACCGGTGCACACTTAATTGGTATACTGATTACATAATATACCCCGATCTAGAAAATAATAATTCCTAGTGTAAATGTGTGTGCGGATCTTGTACAGGGTGGTGTATTTCCCAGGCCAGGAATTGGTAACTCCAGCAATCATTTAAAATAGCGTCTTTTTTGTAATCATATTCCCAGTTTGTAACTATCTTCAGTATAGTTGCTATGCGCCTATGCACCTCGACTATCTCCCGATTCATCACCAATATTTGCACCATATACTGTAGTAAAGTAGAGGTAATTTTGTTTCCTGGACAATGAGACTATTGTTTTCTTTTCTCGGAGCCAATTCCTTTCTTTCCGTTGCCAGCACATTATCTCATGTATGAATGACGCCATTGGCATTGTGTGGTATCCACTTGCAGATCCGGCGAGGTCAGCAGACAAAGTCATGTCAAAGTCCAAAGGATGCTTACTCACTTTTCAGTTCAGTTACGTCGGAGTGTGGCCGCTGACTGTCAGACAATATATTGACAGCCTTTAAAATTAGCTCTCGTGGGCCTGTAACAGTTGACGAGTAACTCTACGTCGCAGGACTTTCGCTAATATAATTTAAGTTTTCTTTGCCGGGATTAGAATAGTTTGTCGGCTCTTTGACACTAAAGTATTTTTTTCAACATCGAACCTTTAGTCATATCCGGTTGGAATTGAATTGTGGCCATGCCTACATTATCATTGTTATTTTTACAGATACCTTTACAAGGGCCTTTATTGTCGTAAAGCTACATCTAACTGTAACGGTCATTAAGTAGGCTATATTTTCCACATATAAGAACGAGTCAATTGCATAATCAAATCGTTACACGCCTGTTTTATGCATCAATGGCAAAAGTACTGTACAGTACTTTTGCCATTGATGCATAGTTACCTAGAATGAAATAAGGGTAAAATATTTTCAGTGTCCCTTTCTGACACTTTATTACCTTGATTGCAATTTATTTCGCTTTACAGTATTAAAAATGGCATCGCTGAGGGCAGAAGAGAAGGACGAGTCTGGTGAACTAATGGACCAGCTGACAAGGCTGACCCTTGAATGCAACCAATCCGGAGAACAGAAAGCACTACCTAAGTCCACTCCCTCGGGACTGGGAGATCTCCAGTGTCACTTCAACTGGAAGCTGTTTGACATGGCCACGTCCTACACGGTGGCAGAACTGATATCAAAATTCAAGTTGAAGGAGGCAGAAGACATGGATTCGCCAGATTCATGGCGCCTATTCATCCACGACATGTTACTGTCATTTTGTCATGCCAAGGAATCCGATTTCAAGCCGGCGGAGCAGGTTCTGGACAAGTGTGTCGAATACGCTGCAAAACTAGAGCGTTTCAGCAGCGGTTTGATGTACGTGGTGGATGCAAACCGCTCATGTATGGATCATCTCCAAGGACGTCATCGCCTCTCGAAAGAAAGAGTGTCGAAGATGACCGCATTCGAGCGCCTCTCCAATTCGGACAAAGCAGCCGTTCATGGGATTCGGGCCTTGTCACTGATGCAGCTGGGAGTCGCAGGCAGCAAACGAGCACAAGAGTACATCGAGAAGGCCATCGACTTGGATCCAGACCATGCTGAATGGCACTTCCTGAAGGGCAAGGCGCTGATGAGGATTCGCCACCTGGAACACCCATTCGGATGCCCGACAGATGAAGAAGCACTTCATCTGGATAAAGCTAACTCAATGAACCAGAATGCGTTGTACCTGGTGTTCCTGGGACAGTGCATGCGCGACAAAGCAAGATACCTCCAGTTCACCCGAAGACTGGGAATGACCCCACCCGTCATGATCGCATATGAACAGTCTCTTGACTATTACACGAAGGCTCTACAAATGAACTCAGTTACCCCAAGTATCAGCATAAGATGCGCAGATGCGTTCGCGATGATGCCTCTCCCTTTCCAGAGATATGGCATGGCTGAAGCGTGCCTCCAAGTGGCCCTGGAACTGGATCCTGACAACAGCATGGTGCTTCAGAAGGCCGGTACGTACTACGAGGTCATGCGGGACTGGAACAGAGCCCAGACATGTTATGAGAGGTCGATTGAGACTGCTCACGGGCATGGAAATTTCCCGGCGAGTCTAAAACTGCTCAACCTGAAGTCCACGCTTGACCTTTCTTTCGACCCGTTTCCAATGATCCACGACATGATGAGCAAGTACACCGAAAGCCCGAGCCATATAGTGACGCAACTCATTTTACGTGGCCTGTTTCACTACACACGGAGAGGCAACATGGAGTCAGCAGCAATGGATTTTCATGAGGCCATCGTCACTAGTCGAGATGATGTGGAGCCAAACTTTATGGTATGTTCAATTTTACAAGATGGTATGCGGACGTGGGGAATAATTTTCATAAATCGGATGCATATTTTGCGGGACATTCAGGTTTTTATCATCCACAACTTTCTTCCATTACTTGTTAAGTTTTACAATGCAGTGCTGTCATTTGTCAGAAGGTTGCGGATATATAAGCACTGCTTTACTGTTAATTTCTACCTGGATTTTCCAGCGAATCTCTGGTTATTCTTGCTTCCGGAACACTCTGCAGTTGGATGGTCTCCTGAACGATCTGGAGAGTATGCTGCGGGTTATGGAGCAGTCTTCTGAAACGGAGGTCCAAGATCAAGGGGATCGACTCGCAAATTACTTTATACCAGTGGTGAGGATGGCTCGAGGGATGGCTTCCCAGAGGAAGAGGTGCTTCTGTCAGCGTTGATTGTTGTAAGGGTTTCCAGTACGAAAAAAAATGGTACATTATTATTTTGTGTCGTGTGTACTTGGATTTTGAAGAAGACTTTATATTATAGAGTGCCTATGCCTATTCAGTAAAATAATCAGGGAATGTTGCATCTCAAAACTAAGCAGTTACAGTTTGCTGGAAATAGGGTAAAAGGAAGGAAAATCTGAAATGAGTAAGACTCCTCTCACATAATCTTGCTCGAGGTTTATAGAAGTATGTAATATTATGCAACATCATACAATATGGAGACAGCATTTCAGCAACAAGGAAATAATTATTTTGCGATATCAGATTATTTTGATGCGTCTTTCCATATTTCTCAATACTGTTTGTGAAAGACATCGATCAAACGTCACTATTCCATCTGCCATAAAATCCATGCATTTCAACCAGCCCCCGGACACTACCTCTACGTTCTGATTTTATCGCCTGCCGGGGCGTTTTGCAGGAGGGGCTCACCTGAGAGCGCCATGAGACCTTTCACTGCACAGTTATGTGGCGACCCTACAGGACTACGCTGAACCTTATAGGTGCAAATGGGAAGCGCTACATGCGGGTCCAACATGGCCGCCGGCGACCATATTGGGTCCCCCAATGTAGCGCTTCCCTTTTGTACCTATAAAGTTCAGCGTAGTCCGGTAGGGTCGCCACATAACTGTGCAGAGGCTCAGGTCTCATGGCGCTCTCAGGTGAGCACCTCCTGCAAAACGCCCCGGCAGGGGGTAGGTGGGAGTGTCCAGACCTTAGTATTCTATGACCATGATTTTAACATGGCCTTTTCTTTCAATGGCAGAATACATTATATACCAGGATTATTCCCTTACTTGTTATGCCACCAGTGCAGTGTCCTCATTATTTATTTTATGGTCAGCAGTTGTTTAAAAATTTAATGACTTCTGGTGGCACCCTACTGCATTTCACTCTTGCTATTACAGCTGTTACATAGGATGACATTGCAGTTATCAACCTTCCAGTGTTTGCACATTTGCATTGAAAATAACCGACACCAGCATTTACTGGAATCATTACAAGCTCTTCTTGAAGGCGGAGCAAATATGTGAGTTTTCACTTCCTGTTGACAAAAACCGAGCTGTGCCATTCTTATGTTTTGTATAATTCAGTATTTGGGGTACAGTACTGAACCAGAGGAATCCCTGCCTCTTCAGATTTTTTCCCAACGTTTCTTGTGTTCTCTTGTGATTTTGAAATTGTCTTTGTGCCACTATATCCGGTTCCAAATGAAATAAAATACTTCAATGATTCGTATTTAATTACATACCGGTATATCATTATGGTCATTTTTAGCATCACCCTGCAGGGGGGAATCACATAGTCAGATGAAAAGATGCCAAAGGAGAGTCAGGCTCCATATGGGACTTGTACACTATGTACAGTATATCTTGCTGGGCTTCGGCCTTCGATGTTTTATTTAGTCAGTTATGTGGAGGTGTCACTTTCAATAATTCCGTTGGAGTTACAGACAGTATTCACGATTTCACGTGCTTGTGCATGCTATCTTTGACAGGCTGGATGTACTGTACGTATGTGCAGTAAAAGTAAATGTTACCCGCGATAAGTCAACCATGCTTTCTGGATACACCGAACTCCTTACCATGTGGTTGGCAACACTTCTGACACCTGCCAAAAATGCCTTCCCTATTGGCTTATGCCTTAGTTACTACTTAATTGGAGTAATATAACTCACATATTATGACCGGCGTGTGTGTTATGGGGCCATACACATATTACGTCGTCACATTTTTGACATTTTTGAACCCCCTCGTCATACTTCGTCATCATTTGGCCCACTGGTTTTTTGTTAGTTTATTCATCCCAACTTGGACCCCCCTCCCACTCTCATCACCTTTGGTCATCCATCAGGTCCTAGCAACCCCCCCCCACCCCCNCCCCCCGTTCGAGGATTACGTAATATGTGTACGGCCCCTATCTGCACAGAGCTGCACAGCATGCTTCAGGCATGCTGCTCACATTTCTTTCTGGCGTGTCCAAATTGGCACAGCATCCTTCAGAGGAGGCACAGAAGTGGGAAGGATTCCAAGGGGGATTCCCCTCTGGTATCGTGTAGGTCAGCGATTGGTTGTTGCCACGAGGAGAACTTGGCTGCGGGAAAATATTAATATTTAAATGATAACCACAGGAATTAAGGAGGAAAAATTAAAATGCGGGTAAATTTTCAGCCTTGACGGTCACGGGTAAAATTGGGTATTCAGCGCCCTCCTGAGAGGTTTATGGACAACTCATGTTGACAAAAATGGCCGCTTCGGATTCCTCCACTCCACATGCTGTCCTCCAAGCGTGGCTCCAAGGGAAAGGATAAGAGGGTTACTCCCACGCGGACAGAGCACATTCTCAGGTTGCTCGTTCACAGTTCAGCGTCCGCCATTTCGCCTGTCTTGTTGGGTCTTTACAGAAGGTTCGTCCAACAGTCTCAGGTAGGTGCTGCATATAGCAATTAGCTAGACCTTGAGCTAGGTGTACGCATACACATACAGTAATTACAACGCAGAGTTGGAGGTTCGTTGCACATGTTACACTTGCATCCGGATCTCAAACCCTGTGAGTTTTTACCGCGACTCTTAATATAGCCTACTGCGCACTCTGGAGTTGTGTTAATGTTTACATTGGGCATTTTCCGACGCATATTTTGCAGAGGAAACCTATAGGTGTTTTTTCATATGTGAACATAGAAGTCCTTGGTAGAGTATACGTACAGATGTAATGTACACCGCTTTGTCAATGAGTGACATTCCTCTCTGTCTCAGATGAGACGGGAGGGGACTAGAATGAGTTATGATCCCATTGTACAGTTAACTTTGCCAAACTGTGTTTGTACGAGGACGAATACTCGTAGTTTGGCAGTTTCACACGTCCCTGGTAAGCTAAAAACTACCTGCACTACTGTATCTTGTCCGAGTTGTCAGCAATACACCTTAATACACTCTGCAGGAATTTCTGCAGGTATTCACTCTGCAGGAAGGTGCTGCATGGCTATGAAAGTTTGTGGCTGAATATTTTTCAAATGGTGCGGATTGTTCACCCCAGCGGCATGTTTAAAAGAAACAATCGCGACATGTGCAATCCTTAATGTTTACAATATGATGTTTACAATGATATGAACTCCGGAACCCCCCTTGATGGTGTTCGCTGGTGATTTCATGTACTGTACGAGCCTGAGAATTTGCTCGTTCATATCGGACCACTTCCTCCTTGTGATTCTTTGGCTGGAGTTATAATGTCCATTATTCGCATCGTGTTACATCCATTGCAAGTGCAGTAAACAAATTTCAATGTGATTCCAGGACAGATCGGGCTAAAAATAGCATATAGAGGTCACCCTACATGTACTCAAATACACATTTTTAGACAGGCCTGAGCCTTAATTATTAAGAATATTGCAAGTACGCATATAAAAGAGGTCGGTAAGTCAGACGAAATTAAGAAATATTTCTGAAACGTAACCTCACTCGGACATCAATGCCCACTCTTCCCTTTCCCATCAGCTGACGTCTCCTAACAAAGATCGCGCAGGCCATACCTATGTTTGAATCAGATACCACGAATTTCAACATGAAAAAATTGATAGCATGACTGTATATCGCGATGTGTCATTCCGCATAACAATACTACATCAGTTTACTAACATACATTATGCAGTGGTTTTGAACTTTTGACAGCATGAGGGCCTCGTGCGTGCTAATGTAGTAAATACTTTTCCCTCCCATTGGTTTCATATTCCGCTCACCCGGCTGGCCAGCTTCCGAGATAAAGACCTAGCTGGGTACTTAAGATAAGAAAGCCCAACTGACAGCATTGCAAGTTGTGCACGGGATATATAGCATATTAGAATTTGTTTACATACCGTACTGTACCATGGGAAATGAAACATGTTTTTATACGATTTTTTTGTCATAAGGTATGGGGGAAGAGAAGGATGGGTTCGATCGGGGTGGGGTTATGTTTCAGAATTATTTCTTCGTAAATAATGGTTTTCTTCATCGAAAACCTTCCATATGAAAGGTTTATAGTATAAGTACAAAATGTAATGGATTTTTTCATATTTTTCACAGTCATAGTATTAGAAGATACGTAAGCCAACACGCTGTATAAGATGCGCCTTTTTTGCTTTAAGTTATTTTATTTCTTCTGACCCACTGACCTCTGACATTTGAAAATCCTTCTGCCGAGTATGCGTTTTTTTATTTTAAAAAAGTAGGAGTACGGAGGGTGACATAATTATAATCTACTAACTAAGTGGAACTGTCATAATTGCAATTGATCACGCCAGTTTTTTGCCCACCCAGCGATGGCCGCCTGTCAACCACACTAGTGTTATGTATATGAAAAGTTTTCTATGACATGAGATGTGACAGTAGGCTGTTTCTTCCTCAGGATGGCTGCTTCTCCATCGGAAAACATTCCCCTAAAGTATCAGGGTCTACTAAATCGGTTGAAGGACCTGCAGTGCCACTTCACCTGGAACATACACTACGTGGCACCTGAAACTACATGGGAATCTCACATCAAAGTTTCTATTCAAAAGGAAGAAGCACCTTTTGCTTTTGAATCAGGCTCCTGGAAATACGTTCGAAAGTTTTTCTTGGCGTATTTGTACTACGAGGCAGGCAATGTGGCAGACTCTGAGGGTAAACTGGATGAAGTGAATTTTGATGATTTGTCGTATCTCCAGGGGAACCGCAAGAAGGGGTTGGAATATGTCAGAGAGGCATTTCAGTCCTTCATCAATTTCAAAAAGAATCTGTGGGTGGAAACGGAAATGATTTTGGACAAGCTCAACTACGAAGATTTGCCAGCGGAGGGTCAAGCTGCGGTTTTGGCGCTGAGGGCCAGCAGCCTAGCGGCAGCTGGAATCAAGGGAAACGAAGCTGGTTTGCCATACATCAGAGAGGCCATCAAGCTGGACCCACACCATGCGGAGTGGCACTTCCTGATGGGCAAGGCGCTGATGAAAATTCGCCACCTGGAACACCCATATGGTTGTCCAACAGACAAAGAGATATGCCACCTGGAAAATGCAAATGCCTTGGAACAGAGTCCGTTGCACTTGGTGTTCCTGGGACAGTGCATGAGTGACAAAGCAAAATACCTTCACCGCATGCTGCAACTGGGGATGACACCAACAGTCAGGATCGCATACAATCGGGCTCTGGACTGTTTCTACAAGGCTCTACGAATTAACTCAGATTGTCCAGGTATCAACATCAGATGCGCAGATGGGTTTATGATGATGCCTAGGCCTTTCAAGAACTTCGGTCTGGCTAAAGTGTGCATCCAAAGGGCCCTGGAACTGGCGCCTGACAACAGTATGGTGCTTCAAAAGGCCGGTACCTACTATGAGATCATGCAAGATTGGAATAGAGCCAAGACATACTATGAGAAGTCGATCGAGTCCGCTTATGGGAAAGGAAATTTCCCGGCGAGTCTCAAACTGGTCAACGCGATGTCCACACTTGACCCCTCTTTCGACCCATTTCCCATGATCCAAGACATGATGAGCAAGTACACCGAAAGCAAGAACCGGATAGTAACTCAACTCGTTTTCCGGGGCCTGTTTCACTACGCACGGAGAGGCAACATGGAGTCAGCAGCGATTGATTTTCATGAGGCCATCATCACTAGTCGAGATGATGTGGAGCCAAACTTTATGGTATGTTCAATAATGGTATGCCGAGTTGGTGAATAATCTCTTATAATGAGGCACAGAGTGACTCTGTATGCATGTCCTGACTACCTAACACACTTCCACATGTAACTTAATATCAAAGCGTCACACCAATAACATCTTGCAACATTAATATCAGACCGTCGAATTTTTAGGAATAACTGAATCCCAAACAAAGGTTTACTGTCATTTGTCAGAAATGTTCTGCAGTACTGCTTCAATATTAATTTCTATACTTGCATTTCCCAGCGACTTTGTGGTTACGCTTGCTTCTGGAACAGTCTGAACTTGGGTGATCTCCTGAAAGATCTGCACAGCCTTCTGCGGGCTATGGAAATATCGCCTGAAAAAGAGGTCCAGGATCAAGGGGCTCGTCTAAAACTTCACTTTATGCCAGTGGTGAAGGTGGCTCTCCAGAGGAACATCTGCTGTTAGGATATATCTCAGCTTCGCTGATGTTACGGGTTTCCAGTCCAAAAATGCTACCAGTATTTGCATATTTACAGTATGTAAGCTACTTGGTTTTTGGGGAACAATAATGTGTACACTATACGGTACGTATTGAATAAAATAATATGGGAGGGTGATATCTCAAAACTGAGCAGCTGTAGATGTTCTGAGAGTAGCCTACAAGCAAGGAAAATCTGTAATGAGTATGACTCTTGCCGTAGAATCCCACTTGAGGTTTATAGAAGTCACATTATTCAGCATCTTAGTACAATATTCAGACAGGAATTCATCAGCAGAGAAATAATTTTGCGATATTAGACTATTTTGATAAATCTTGCTATATTTCTCTCTGGAAGCAGCATTTACTGAAATTATTACAAGCTTTTATTGAAAGCTAAGCAAATGTGAGTTTTCACTTACAGAATTTGACAAAAACAAAGCTGTGCCGTTCTTGTCATTTTTGTAAAATTCAGTACTATCTTGTACATGTAGTACTGAGCCATATGAATTCCTCCCACGTTCCTCCGTAGTTTCTGATATTGTCTTGTGATTTTGAACTCGTCTTTGTGCCATTATATCCAGTTGCAAATACAATAAAATGTTTTGGTGAGTCATATTTACAGTAATTATTTGGCTTCTTAATTTTTGATAGCTTTTACAAGTTGGACGTACGTACAGTATGTGCAGTTTTACAATGTTACCTGCGATAATGTAAATGCAAGCCAACCCCTCACCATCTGAATGGTTGACACAGTATCTGTGCAATGTACTGGAATTATGTATCCCAAACGTGTCATCAGGTTTCGTGTGGTAGTCTGGGAAACGCTATTGATATTATTGGTATCATCTAGGTAATCTCGGTAATCTCAGTCTGCTGAATCATACTAATGTTTCATACTATCTTGTCTACTTTATATCTACTTACTCATAGTACGGAACGTGTATGACTCTTATCAATAATAAAAGTGCAGTGGATTGTTTCATGCTGATTTTGCTGTAATTGTTTGATGACATCACGGGACTAATTTTGTAAACAATATTCTTTGAATTGTATGGCTCAGATTACACCAAACACCAGGCTTAATTAAGCAGGTTACATTTAAAAACAACTTGTCAAATCACGAAGCAACCAGAACGTGTATTATCGGAAATGAAACTCGGGTACTGACGTCACTAGCATTTCATATTGTCAGTTACATTGTTAGCATTGTTGAGAGACGTTGTTGTGGATGGCCATCTGTACACCAAATCTGACATAATTATCTTCTTCATCTAAGTTACTGGCATATTGTGAACATTCTGGAACCTGCGGCATAAGATGCGTTCGATCGAGCCTTATGTCTTGACTTGCAAAATTCACACCTTAACGAGGGCATGATACCATGTAATGATCTTATCTGCATGTGTATGTGATCTACACTCACTTTCCTCTGACGTCTCCAAATGGGCAAAACATCCTTCAAGGTGAAGATAAGTGGAGCTGTCGAGGGGATTCCCCTCTTACGTCCAGCTGTTCAGCGATTGGTTTGTGCCACGATGATCACTCACCTGACTGCATTTGTAATGAGTGTTGGTCTGACCGAGTCATACCGACATCCTACATAAGTAGCCTGTTATGCTGTGCCACAATTCAAAACCGCAGCAGTACTCGTCCTATCAGGTGCAGAAATATCACCACTCTGCACTGCAGCAGTGTTTATTATTCCGACTCTTCGATAACACGAGCATCCCGTTTAAGGTGAGTTTCTTGCATTCACAGGGCATTCCCATTATTCGGAAGAGATAAATTTTCCTAAACTATTATCACGTAGCCTATACTTCAGGACGGGGACTAAGTTATAAAAAGAAGCACTTTTGAATGAGTGCTGTAAATTATTAATTAACTAGCAGGTTACCCGGCGTTGCCCGGGTATGTTGGGGTGCTGGTAAAGATAGGGGTACATATCTGTGATAGATTACCTGCTTGTCTTATAGCGTA
>KZ538012.1:0-32842 GCA_000934665.2 Catajapyx aquilonaris
TTCAAGAGGTGGAAAGTGTGATGCTGGTTTTTCGGTGGTGGTTCGGAGTTTGGCCGGTGAGAGCGTGTTTACCTGCTACTGTATCGAGGTGGGGGGGAAAATTGTGAGGATGTTTTGAGTGGGGCGCCACGATGCTGGAGGGTTTTATTGGGAGTGGAACTGTTTGGCCGGTAGGAGGTGTGTGGACTACCGGTGTATGGCCTGAGTTGCCTAGGGGATCTAATGTTAAATTGAGCCAAACTTTAGTATTGGCATGTAACTATGTGGGTACTTACAATAAGTGTATAGAAAAATGTAATTACGGCAGATTACGGCCCTACCGTATTTCTATCTGACAATTTAGTTTACTATCCTGATAGCAATTTAGGTAGAAATAGCTGTTCGTCCTTTTGCAACGCTGCACAAAATATGCGTCGCATATGTATGATTACACTGAGAACACTATATACAACACAAACGTATCAAGAATTACTTTTCATTGTTCAAAGAAGAGCGATAAACAACATTTTTTTAAACGATTTCCTGTCACTTTAGATAATAATCGGGGCAAATAACCGCACAACTATTTAGCTTACCTTATTGACATCCCAGCTGGTTCCGAAATCTCTGCGCACTTGCGGTGCACACGAATTTTCACGTGGTGTGGGAGGTCCACAGAGAACGTCATGCTGGCCGCTGATTTACTTTTTACGTTGTAAATATTCTCTTATACCCAGGTGACGCATCCTCACGCGTCTAATCTCCCTCCCCCGCTAGACCATATCTAATAGTTTCAAAATATTTATCAAGCAGCTGATCCAATGACACAATATGTGTCCATATTAATATAGGCGCCTATGCTCATAATTGGAGCGGCACTGTAAACATCGCATTTATAGGCACTATATGTAGCACGCACAGTCTTCGTGCAAGTTGGCCTCCAAAACTCAACATATTATTGGAGGTTGCATTATTATTGGCTTTGTAGGCCTATTTGGGATGCTGTGCGCACCCACAGCTATCCCACCCACTATATTGGGTTTCGCTTATGATGACTAATTCAAACGGTGCTTCCTATAAGCGGTGAACGGACAGAAATAGTTTTCCGTGGCGTGGGCGTGACGTCACTTGTGCAATATCTTGATGACGTGTTGCCCCTGCTGACTTTTCAACGTGGGCAGATATCTCAGCGCAAGTAGGCAGAAATGAGCGTGGGTTTGGTGTGGAAATAAGGTTGAAAATTTTTGGAACAATAATTTTGGTACAGGGTGTTTTATATGAGGCGATCTGATCGATTTGATTCGTACTGTAAGTATGGGGTTTATGTAAAAACGTCACTGATTCTAGCCCTTACCCACCCCGCCCATCGCAACTGTTTAGTTTTAGAGGACGCCGACAGATGGCAAACGCTTCCATTTCAATCAAGCTGAGCGAATAGAATATTTGAAAATATAACGCGGCTTATAGCTATAGCTAGGAAAGCTAGCAATACTATATAATTTAAGAACATATGTGCTGCAAGCTTGTGCCAAAAATAAACTCTGCAGGATATAATGAAATCTCTGAAAACACTAATTTTAATCAGTATGAGTCAGGAATCTGCAATGAGTGCTTATATGCTGACATGAGTTATATAAGAAATTGCAAGTTCTTTGACTTCCTGGTTTAAACGGTCGTGACGCCCGAACAAAGGCGATAAGCCAAGTGCAGGACAATGGCTCTTGGCTTCTGCACTTTGTAAACATTACTTATATAATGTGCATTCAGGAAATGCCAAGTGACTAGATATAACTCGCATAGTCAGCCGGTGGATGTAATGGGTGGTCAACCTCAGTGTACTTACTGGACAGCACGGAATTAATAAAAGTGGGAAGGTCATTTTATTTACATGACTTGGCATAAATATATACATACAGCTTCTAATGTAATATATACTATCTTCTTTTTTTCAGGTGTATCTTGTCCTTTCCGTTTGTTCCAAAGGCTTTGATCAGAACCTTTCCAACAGGTGATACCACATTACGGAAAGTATATCTCAGCAGCATTCTAGTTACATAGAGTAAGACAACCCCCACGAGAACAAAGCACACAATAATGTCCAAGCACAGGACCTGCATCCAGTGCAGATGACGACTGGCCAAGCGCAGGTGGTCAGCTCCTCGGTGTCTGGAAACATACTCCACTAGCCATATGGCCCGATCTAGAGCCGACTGTGGTTGGTCCCAAAACAGGCTGCTCATGCGCTGCACATTGTCTCTGAAGCTGTCACAAAAATGAATGCATTAAATTGGTGTATACTGAAATTGTAATTTTTATTTACCTGCTGTTAGTAAGGACTTGAGCCATGGCCTCATAGATATCTTGGCTTCTGGAATTCTTTTCAAGTCCGACGGCCACACCTTTCTCCAGGAGTCTTTGCAAGACATCCACTTGATCGCCATAGATAGGCATTCCTACCATAGGGATTCCATGGCAGATGGCTTCCATTACACCGTGGAGGCCGCAATGTGTAAAGAACAGGCGAGTCTTTGGGTGCGCTGTGATACAAAATGAAGTGGTGGTCATTTAATTTAACTGCCAGTTTGTAACATGACAGGGTTAGGAGGAATATGTCCCTGTGCGACTAATTTTTTTGACTTGTCAGACTAATTTTCTTGTGAGGAGTTTTAGATACCAGTGAGTTACGCTGTTTTGTACTATGCCGCTTTGAGCATGAAACTAGACATGGGCGACCTCACTTCTATCATTTCTTTGGAAGAGCCAGAGATTAGTGTGGGGAGAATATAAGCCTAAACCACCCACCACCTAGTATACGATAATGTGAATACGCTACCTTCAGCTCATTGGGAGGTGGCGCCACGATTGAGTGTGTCAGAAGAATACACTACATCAGTATTTCGAAATTCGACACCGGTTTAAAAAAAAAGTATCTTACTATAAACAACGCAAGTATAAATTAAAATACATGTTTTTCATATAATAAGAATGGATGCGGGTAGACAGGCGATGCTCATGACCACGTGCAGCTGACCAGTTCCGTAACGCGCCAAATGTAAATGTAGGCCACACATTGCAAGTAGGGGACACTTTCAACTGCTTCCGGAGTGGACAAGCATGCAGGTGGGGGAAAACAATATGCAAACATGTTGTGTTCACTCTGACACAGATTGAGGCACGGCTAATGCTGACCCAGGGCACATGAAGGGGTTTCCATTGAACAGAGAGACAGAAAAAAATGTAGTTTTTTGACACAAATAAAACAGTTGTGTCACAACTACTCCTAATGTTTCATTAGCTTTGAATGAAAGTGATATGTATAAAGCAGTCAATTTTGCCTATCATACTTACCAAGCAAGTCCTGTTGAGGAAGCCATTTGTACAGCCTCACATTCTTGGGAAGTGGCTCATACTCTTCATCATATTTGACCAAGACACGTTGTGGAAGGCGTCCAAATGCATTCATCAGGGCATGGAGAAGTTGTCGAGGGACCACTTTGGCATCAAAAGTGGCTCCCATTGTGAAGACAACTACTCCTGCATCTCCTGATCCTTCCACAAACTCTTCCATGTCCTACATCGAGTAAATTGAATCAATGAATAATCTAGAATAATAATGTAAGTGGCTTTCTGGGGTTCACAATAACTTCAATCAATATATTCCGGTGATTAATGGAGCATTTGACAGATCATTACTGTCAGGCTAAGTAAAGCCGTCTCATCTACCTAGTCCATAAGTTTTACACTAATGAATGGCTGGGACTCACCTTTGGCAGAGGCCTTCTTTTTGTACATTGCATTCCTCCTACATTGACAAAAGTTGGTGGTAGTAGCCTGGGGTAGTCCAAACAGTAGTCTGAATTGAGCAAAATTCCTGAGATGTCAGCCAGCAACTGACTTGGATGCGGAGCACCTGGAAGATGCTTCTGGATCTCCTGGTGTGTGGTGTAGAACTGCACTGCCATCAACGCATATGAGGCAATCTTGTATACTGAGTTGTGCAGTCGCTGGAGGAACGTCATTCTGGCAGGCAGTCGTGACATGAAGGATGGCACATAGGATGCTGGGAGGGATGCTGGTGTCACATCCATCTCACCACCAACAGGTGGAAGGGCCCAGTAACCTACCACAGGTACACCTAAGTGATGAGCCAAGGCTAGCCCACATTCGTTGGTAGCCAGGTCCACTATTGCGACGTCCCACCTTTGCTTATGTAGCTCTCCCAACAACTTGGGGTTCCCTGTGATTACAAAACTGTGACTTTCCATACAAACACATGCAAATTCACCATGTGTCTCACCCAATAAGACGTCACACAGGACCTGATTAGTCCTGAATGCATCCAAAGGCAAATTCTTGATGCTGAGTCCACTTGACCAGAGGAGCTCCAGTGGCATGAAAAACTTAGCTTCCCTGTCTCGAGTCAGGTACGGCCATTTCCCTCGCCTGTTGTCCACCGTCAGCGTGTGAACGGTGAGGTTGGATTCGTGGAAGGAAACGTCGCGCACGTTGCGGAAGCGCACCACTGTCACATGGTGTCCTCGAGAGTGCAGGGCCTCTCCCAGAACCTTCATCTGGGACACATGGCTCAGACCGAGTAATGGATGCAGGACCAGCACATTGGCTCCCTGCACTGCCTGCTGCTGTTGTGGCCCCAGCAACACCATCAGCAGCAGGATCAGGGGGAGCCAATGCCACCAACTCATCCTGAGTTTTGGAAGAAAAAGAGGTTTGTTGCATTGATGGCCATGTTCAGAGCTGGTGGGATGAGAAGGAGAGCGTATAGCATATTTTATGGAGTCATTTTTCTTGCGAAAGTGAAAATAAATGCAGATACTGTGTTTCATATTAAAGGAGGTCATTAATCATCCGTGACGTTTTCTGCAGCGTGACGTGTAGGTGGAGGCCTTATAGACGATACTAAGGTGGATTTTTATGACCTTTGCACTTACAGGGGAAGACCCGCAACCTCGGGTCAACGGAATTGGCCAAAAATTGCTCAGTGGGTAAATCACATGCGTAGAATTCACTGGTGAACGTAAAAAGACCCACTTCGCAGCCATACCGCCATCACATACATGTTAGTTTCTGTTAAATACATGTACTCTGAAGATAATTATATAACATATTTTACAAATAATCACAGCTATACGTACACGTTCAGGGAAAACATAACGCATATCTTGGAAACTATTTTCCTTGTCTAGAAGTCCCTAAATCAATTTCCAAAAAAATCGCTGTAAATTCCATCGCCTATAGATTTTCGCTTGCACGTCTTACTCTGAAGATAAGGACAAGAACAAGAACAAGATATTTCACAAATAATAACAGATACACTTACACGTTCATGCTCTACACTATGAATGCGTTGGAAACAATTTTCACTCGTCTAGAGGTCCCTAAATTTATTCTCAAAAGTAATAACTTAAAATTCAATTACTATACTGTATACTGGCCAACCGTTAGGCCACCGCCTAGATTTGCCCTTACACATACTCTGAAGATAAGGACAATATATTTTACAAAATAATAACAGCTATACTTACATGTTCCTTGAAAATGCTATGAATGTGTTTGGAACAATTTTCCTCCTCCAGAAGTTCCTAAATTAATTTCCAAAAAGATCGCTGTAAAAAAAATTCGAAATTCGAGAACTGCCGGCCAACTGTTAGGCTGATTTAATTATGAAATACATTAAAATATACTGAATATTAACCTTGAGAACCTTGCCAGACGAATTTGCTGAAATTGTCGTACTTCGCGAGAAATAAATGCATTAGGGAGATTTCCAAAGTGACACTGAGGAAAGCCGCAGATAAGAAATAATTTATTTCTCGCAAAGTACGACGATTTCAGCAAATCCGTCAGGAACTATTCTCAATATTGTTATTCCGTGTATTTTAACGTATCGCATAATTAAATCAGCCAAGTAGTTGGCCGGAAGTACTCGAATTTCGAGTTTTACAGCGATATTTTTGGAAATTAATTAAGTGACTTCTATAGATAAGGAAAATTGTTCCAGACACATTCACAGTGTTTTCCCTGATCGGGTAAGTATATCTGTAATTTTGTGTAAAATATCTTGTCCGTATATCTTCAGAGTATTTTAAACCAAAATATTGCATCAAGTTGATCAGTGGATATGGGTAGATCTAATGGCTTTACGAGTAGTTACTCTAGTTTGGCAGTTGGTGGCTTAACAGTTATATGGCTTCAGAGGCTTTAGTTACAAAATCAGGGTGAAAGTTTCCCACAATATTTACACTGGTATGAAACACGGAGGATATTTTTCAGGTAACATTATTGTCACGTACCGGCACCCTGTATGGCATGAAATTGCGTCAAGGCCAATCATGAGTATACACGCATATACACGCATATAAAACCGTACTGGAATGTCGGTTCTCTCTAAGTACCATACAGTATTAGGTGAAACATATTTAACTGAGTGACACTTGCTTCAGTGCACACTTGACTCACATTAGTGGTCATAAGTGCTTGAAGTATTTTGGTGACTCACACTCATGTAAGTTCCTCTCTAGTCACAATAAATCGATGTCACCTCTGGTGCTGATAGGCTACATACTCGCGATTGAAATTAATCGGATCTTTAACTTAAATATGATTCAAAGGTAAAATGAGACCAACCAGACTTTTGTTACTTATTGTGTGATCTTGTGTGACTTTTGCGAACTGTTATGGAATGTAGGTAAATACTGTAGATATAATTTTACATGTGTGTGGATGCAACCTTTGAGCTGACTGTATTGGCTAA
Organism: Catajapyx aquilonaris; assembly: GCA_000934665.2. NCBI lineage: Eukaryota > Metazoa > Arthropoda > Diplura > Dicellurata > Japygidae > Catajapyx > Catajapyx aquilonaris. The sequence continues at coordinate 6,752 of KZ538012.1, forward strand.
TAGAACACTGCGTAATCAAGAAACTCGGCATAGGTGTTTTAAATTTTGTCTTTAAGAGCGTTGAATGACAGAAAATTTATAAATTTGGCTCCTGGTATTACGTACGGGGCAAGACCACTTCCTGTCACCATTGAAAATTTTTCCAATTGGCACCTTAGTTACTGTATTACATCATTATTGTAGTTGAGATCAGTCACATATAAAATGGGTAATAAGATGGGATTAATTGCATAAATTACCAATGGGAATAGGGGAATATAATATTGGGTAATAATTTCTTCACATTTCGTCACTGACCACCGGCTGTGCAACTGTCGCTTTTGGAATCCCGACATTGTTTCCATTTAAAAAAGAAGTGAATTAATTATGCAAAGGCAAACTATTTCAAGGAGTTGAGACACTTGTGAATATATCAAAGTGAGCTTCGAAATGTTCGAATATACGGTAAATACGACTATACTCGTAAAGTCAGACATTTTCAGTGGGAAAAAATAAAGTGTTACATCCTATACATTTTTCAACAATCACTGCTTCATTGAAGAAAAATTAGTGTAATTCTTCGTAATGATAATGCACCTCAGGTATTTCCCTCTCTTTAACGCTTTCACATCTGGCATCTGGCGGAATAACCATTAATTTCAAGAACCAGCGAATGATGGCACTGTGATGTTCCAATTTCCTTGCGCAGTATATAGGAAATAGGAACTTCTGCTCTTTGCATGGACGAATCTTAAACAACAGCACACTAGGCTTGAAAGTGAGACGTGATCAGTGCGTAACCATGCTCATTCTCTATAAACTCTGCAACTTCTAGAAGCAATGACATCGCCCAAGTTAAAACCATTATTACAAACCTTTGTGCTTACGAAGTAAAGCATGGATATTTATAACTCTAAAGTACATTAATTTTGGCAGTATATTAAAGTTTGTACAATTTTTATACTCTGCAACGATTACTCAGAAACACCTTGATTGTTACATACTCTGTATTTTGCTATTTCGTACAATAATGCGCAGTTGTTGATATAGTTGATATAGTACTGCACTATCAACAAAAAGGCTTCCAAGATCAGGCGGAATAAAATGATGTAAATGTTGTTCGAAAATGTTGGAATTTTTCAAAAATCCAATTCCGCTTCAACACAGCTATGCGAAATCGTTTACTGCCAAAAATTACCGCAGATTTCGCAAGTTTATGGTCATCGAATGCATCAAGGATCTAGGCGTTCTGGTTGCCATTAGGGAGGCACTGGGATAGAACCTGACCTAGGTTTACTGTGGTTTCCCACGATCACTTCCGGTGCAATATTCCGGGATGGCTTCGTTTCATGATAGAGCAGGTGCCGTCGCGTCATTTCCATATTTTCCTACCCTTCTCTCTGAGAAAAGTAAGGGACGTAACAAATTAAAGCAAAAACATTAAAAAGTAGGGTTCCGTAAAAAAAAAAATCGAATCTTTTATAGCCAATTAAAGTGAGCTATTAAACTCATCATCATTTTCAAACATGTTCCTGCACTGAAAAGACCACTATAATTATGTGGGTAATTATAAGTTATAGACACGTGCAATGTAACTGGTTGGGCAAAATAATATTGAGGTAAACCAGAGATGTTTCAGAGTGTAGAGGATGAATCCCCATGGTCAAATCGTAATTTCATGATTTTGTCGAAATGTCTGATCCCTCTCAGGCTCCTATTGTGTGCCTTTGTGTGAGCCAATTTTTGCAACAATAAACTTTGGCAGGAATGTTGAAAGAATGTCCTCTCACGAAAAAACTATTTAGCAGCAGCTGACGTGTATTACACGCCGAAAAATTAAATGTTTGATAACGATGTATCTCTACATAATTATACGGTGTTAATTAAAGGGTTAAAACAAAGTGTACTTTTAAAAGTTTTTTTTTCACATGCGTGTGGCTGATAATAATCTAGCTGTCTGCATAGTAATGCCGTAAAAAATGGTTTACAGTTAAGAAAGAGTGCATTTCGTTATCATTTAAATCTGAAACATACTATGCAGGTGTTTGGTCACTCAAATTTTAAAATAGCCCGCAAAGAGATAAGGGAAATAATAAAAATATGGTTTTAAAAACTCTGCCACGATACTAACAAAAAAGTGTAAAACAGTACGAGTAACTTGACCTCATATATAATAATATGCACATATTTTTATTCAAGGTAGGTCGTACTGTACCTGGCAGGTATTGCAGGTTACATGCTACACGTTTATGCGAGAGGAGGAAGGGCATGTCGTGATAGCAACAGAAAACTTGAGTCCATCATTAGTTTTATAATGGTAATTATTTGGCATCAGGTCGCAACTGGGAAGAGAATGTAAATCCACGGTAAGTAGATCTCCTGATACTGGGCTAAGTGGTCTTGTGGACTTGAAAAGCTTAGAGATAGGTAGTTCAAAGCGTGCGTCTTGGAATCCTAGCCTCCAGGTCTACTGACCGTCCAGGTTTTCCCTCTAGAGTCTAGATGACCTGCCCTTTCAACTTCTTAAGATTCCACTGTCCACCCTCTCTTTCCCATCCTTTCTCATCCCTGCCTGTCCCCTTGGGAAATTTCCTCCAGGGTAACTGTAAACCAATATAACACTCTTGGGATTCTGAACATTTCACCAATGAAGTCCGACCCTAATATCGTATGTTTCTGTCGGTATACTGTATACACAGATGTCATCCTGCACAGTACGACAATTCAGGACCACGGCGGCCTACATATTTGGTATTGTCTGCAATTGAAATAACACGTCAACATCTATCCGACTATTAAATATAAGAAAGTTTGTTCAAGAACAACTAACCTCATTAAAATATTGTTTGAATCGTAGCTAAATGTTTATTGCATCTTGTACGCTATTTTAAGCATGCGTTATTAAATTATTGTAGAAAAGTTATTCGAAAAGTTGTTGGAAATTTTCTAACTCTCATGTGACAAAGACTGAAAATGCCACACCATGTAGGATGTTGTCTAGCAGGATTTTCCGACTTTCTCTACACTTGTTTTATTTGCAAGCATATAACCATTTGTAACAGTAACCGTGCAACGAATATTTCCTTTGTTATTAAGGTCATGTATCATGTCCTTGGGTAATGTAACCGGGTCATTTCAGATTCTGTTATAATTTTGCCTGGCAAAAGGAACAAGTTGAGAGAGGAATTAGACACCGACCCACTTTACATAGCTTCCGGATCTTCAGGGGAAAGTAAAATGTCAGACGATGTGGTGGGGGGAAAAAAAAGTAGAAGAAAAGCCGCCCACATTACGATTTTTTTTTGCCCTCATGTCAGGACTCCGGGTGATAACTAATTTGACATAACTGCACTTAGTTCAATGGCCTCATTTATGTAGTAGGGCCTACTGTACAGACGGGAGAGAATAATATTCTCTACACTCTCACTCTCTCAGTACCGGTACCGTGCAATATGATACGTGAAGATGGATTGACATACGTCTCACTGCAGAAATATTAAAATATGTGTTAGTTATTTTAACTAATAATTCAGGCAATATCATGAGAGCAGGTTGTTTTCGTATTGGCCAACTAATTAAATTGAGACATGAACCGTGAGAAAAAACCCGCCACAATGTCAGTGAAAGGCAGTTATTATGCAGGTGTAATTTATTGTGTTATTTCTACAGACAGGTTTTTCGTAAGCAGGAACTGATTTTTTTTTCCCTTCAGAACTTCAAACGGAGCACAAACTTTTCTGAAGGTATTTACCAAAGGGCTAAATATGGACCTAGAAAATCCGGATCTAAATCCAGAGCTGCTTGAAGGGGACTTAGGAAAACTTTCGAACCGTTGATGTACCGTTAAGGCGACTAAAATTAGAGCGGGAGATTTGGACACCAACTTTGTGGGATTTAGAGGAAAATACCAGCGTCTCCTTCCATCTTTCCATGCTTTCACTATAGAAACATGTCCCCCTTTTTAGTAATAGTTTTTCACTGTTATTTTTGTATATAAATTGCAATGTTCTGGAATATTTAAGTATGAATATCTAGGAAAATTTTTGTAGTTGCAAGTGCTGGATTGTATATGCTGAGGAATAACTTACCTGCGCAGTGGTCCCACAGAGAGCTTGGTTGAGCACCTACTGCCTCACTGACCCAAAACCTTCCTTTTCCTATCCACTTCCCTTTCCACTGAAGCCCCCGACTGTTCGTTCGTTTTCTCGTTGACACGCTTGGAAGTAGCTCTGGACACCTGCGTGCGCATCTGACTGACGTCATTAACGGGATTCAATTCAAACGTGCTTTCAGACCTACATTTTGGAACCACATGTACCATATTTACATTATCTTCAGAAAAGTCGGAATCGTAACGCTGTTTTTGCTAGACTGCACATCTGTATAACTTTCAGCTTTTCCCCCCTTTCTTTTCTGTTTGCTTGGAATAATGGCTGCGATAATTTCTAATGCATGTTTACCGTAATGATTGCGTTTTAGATGTTAGGTGTGACAATGTTCTTGTTGGCAGAATAGGGTTTGTGTTTCCATGAACTTAAAATATGGCCATGTTTTATAACAGCTCTGGTGACAACTGACAAGATGTTTTTTGAGAAGTATGTCTATTGTGGACTTACATCAGTGTAATAATAATAATAATAATAATAATAATAATAATAATAATAATAATAATAATAATAATAATAATAATAATAATAACAACAACAACAACAACAACAACAACAACAACAACAACAACAACAACAACAACAAAAAAGAAGAAGAAGAAGAAGAAGAAGAAGAAGAAGAAGAAGAAGAAGAAGAAGGAGTAGTAGTAGTAGTAGTCGTAGCCGTAGTCGTCGTCGTCGTATAGTCGTGGCGGTGGTGGTGGTGGTGGTTATTGTTGTGGTTCAGACAAGATTCCCCCGATCCTTGCCATACGATGCGCGAGAGCAGAGATAGGACGCAAGCGACCGAATTTCCTGAACACCAGCACCACATGACCAGTTGCCATGTCGCAGCTGCAGTGACAGAATTATTTTGTATTTAAAAATAAGGGAAAATCTCCGATTATTATGTATAAGGTACACAACACGTAATCCGACATAATCGGAGATTTCCTCCGTAATTTAACTTGTATTCAGTCTCCCTTATGTGACATTATGAATGTTTAGATTTACAAAGGGTTTACTCTTAATCCTTTCCCTTTTTTGACACGCAGGCAGGTATCCGAGTTGCGCACCTGAGCGTCCCTTGCCGGATATAATTATGAGATTGCTGTATCTTCTTCTCTTAGCGAGTGTTACGAAAATAGTAGGAATGACAACTTTCATACAATTCTTTTACACGTAGGGCTGGTGGTTGAACTTTGGCCGGCATTTTCTGGGCACAAAATCTCGCATGAACACTGAAATCAATGCATGAGTGAACATGTCGTCAAATAATCTCCCAGTTGTAACCAGATGTTTAAAGCTGAGTAAATGTTAAGGTAAATTCTGTCCTGCAGTAGACAAAAGAGCTGGTGCTTCGAACGCGGTACCTCAGAGGCGAAAGGTTGTGGCGCTAACCACTACACCACCTCTTGTAAAGAGACAATGAAATCACCACAGTCCACATTCTCACACGTTAGTATCTTGAAATCAGTCATGCATGATTGTGATCGTTCTGCGCTTCAGGTCTTCAAATACTGCTGTATATATTCACCGTCAACATCAAATTTAATGGACGCACCGAGGGGTCGGACATTCCGATATTTACGATATTCACCTTATATTGTAGATTCACCTGATTTTCCGACCCCTCGGAACGCACCCTTGGGATTTATTCTGCTAACCATTGACCTCAGATGCCAACGAGTTCCATGTGGAAATTCAATTGAATTCAGGACCTGAATGCACTGGCGCACCTGGAGGGGGGGGAGTTACGGGTTAACCCCCCACCCAAAGAGCTCCCCTATAGGAAAAAACTGGAAAAAAGAAAAAAAAAACCGGGGGGGGGGGGGAACCCGCAAAAACCCACAAAAACCCTCTAAAACTGCACAATTGCACTGTTCTATGGGTTCATTTCCGTTTTGGGGTCATACATTCATAGAAATTATAGTATTATTAATACCCGACAGTGATGTAAACTCCTCCCGCGCCGTACGGCCTACAGCATTGGGAGTTGTGTCAAAATTTTCCCGCGTTTTCTATATTATTTTGCAAACCACTTTTGTTTTTTTGAAATAGTGTCAAGGGAATTTATAAAATGCAAAAAACGCCAACCGCCTCAAAAATTATCCGACCGCGACCTTTCCACGGAATTCCCATTTTCACCATACCGGGCGCGCACCACCCCCTTGGTGGCGACTCGCTTACTTCTGGACTTCGTGTTACTTCTACAATCCACCGTCGGATGTCGCTGCTTTGCTGGATGTCATGCTGCCTAGTATAGAATTATTGACAGAAGACGTTTCGGATGATCTCACTGAGAAACCCAGGAAGCTCGAGATAAGACTGAAATAGTTTGAACCTAGATAAGGATGAATCACATTTTGTGTAATTTTCATATAGGGTATGCGATATGCTCGCCAAATATGGATTAATGTAGGGCTACCAGATATTTCAAAAAGAACCTGCTGTGTGCGTGATCAGTTTTTTATTTACCTGTCACTTTATGAAACATTTTCCCTACTGTACATATATTTCGTTATGATGTGTGTATCTGGAATAAAAACAATAAACTGAGCCATAATTTCATTGTGGACCCCGACAAGAAAATATACTTTCAAAAATTATTCAACTGTACGATGGCACTAAGGATTTTTGCAGTCAGAAAATAGCAGACAAGTCTGTTGTATCCGGATTCAACAGTACTTGTACATTGTCACTGCTGGAAATATGAAGGGACCGATCTTTCTACTTGCTTACGCGTATATCCGATGTGCTTGCAGTGTTGTACTGTATAGCTATATAGGAGGATTCCACTGTACTTTGTCAGTTACATTCACCTAAGCTTGTGTGACCTTGTACACACACAAAAATTTACCCTGCGGCGGGCTTCCTCATCTGCCACCCCCCACTCCCCAAGAGAAAATTTTGCGTGCGCCACTGCTGAATGTATGCTTTCTTTCAATCTGGCATGTGTTATTTTAATAATTTTCTAAAAGTAGCTTTTCAAAGTAACTCCTTATAATAATTGGCAGTGTAATAAGGCCAAAAATATTTTCCTAACTGAGGCTGACAGAGTCTGGAACATCTTGCATATCCAAAGAAGCTTAACCACAGGAGCACACGATTTCTTTAATAATGCAGTAATTGTTACACTTGAGAGCTATATACAATATTTTTGTTAATTACTTGTAATTTAGTTGTAGGCTATAAAATATAGGCATCAACAGTTCAAAAATAATATAATGTCAGAATGCTGACTGGGACTTCAGGCTAGCAGTGTAGGAAGCCCTTTATCCCTTCCCAACCTATTACTACTTGGTAATGTATAAGGATGAGTGATAAATATACTGTATTATTCAAGTAAACTGTGGAGTCGTAACATAATAACTTGTAGATCAGTATCAGCGTCATCTTCCCTTCCCATGACTGCTTCTTTCGCCCACCTACTTCCTCTCCTATATCCTACTGTTTCGTAGCAAAATTACTGTGCGGTTGTATACAGTACAGTGAGTACACATGGCTCAGCTCCATAAGGTAACCCCCACCCATGTAAGGCAATGAGTGGACGCTGCCTTATGAAGCTGAGCGGGGTATAATAAATTAAAGTGCATCATAGCGTATAAGAACCGGAGGAATGGGTATAAAACTGGCAGAAAATATTAGATTGCAGTAAGTTATATTGAATTTTGCTTCAATGCAAAATCGTATAAATATTTTTTCGAGCTATATGTAGGCCTAGTATACCTATGTATTGGCAAGGACAGTCCCGTAAAATTCGTGTCTGCTGCGTATTTAAATGAGCTGCAGGCATGCATTGTTAAGCATATTTGATATCGCTACATGCGTTCAATGTAGACTTAAGAGCCAATTAGCATATGCATACTATAGACATGGAACTGACTCTGAAGTGATTGCTGTTGTGGAGGAGGTTCTGGAGGGTGGGGGTGGGGGAGGTTCAGAAGATATTTTTATGGAAAAGCTCTTTACTTTTCGAACGCTCCTCGTAAGTTGAGAACTGGCTGTATGTGACTCGGATGAGAATTGAAATGGCCATTAAAGCTACGAAGCCCGTCTCTTCGCCAATTTGTGCGAATTCCGCAAATGGTATGGGGGATTGCTTCCATGATAGGTGCTGACTCAAGGGGCATTACTTGAACATATTTCACTTGTGGAACCACTTCTAATTGATTCACATTGTGCGATAGTTTATGATGAAGAATGATGATAATGATGTCAGAAATATTGACTACAAATACAATACTACCACTAGTCATAATTTTACCGATACTGTTTTAGCTGACCCCACACTGACTCACAAATCCATGGAAATGATCTTCACAGATGCTACAGCACATACTCGAAGTTTATGAGGCTGAAAATGGCAAGTATGTCGATGGATGGATCTACAGGAATGCGCGTAGGAGGCGGAAAGGGTTATTGTACATCAGTTTTAGGTCGGTTGTCTCTTCCACGTCGTGACGAAGCGAATACCAGCATCAAAGGTCAGGTTAATTCTCTAAAAATCAGTATATAAATGCGATATCCGGTAAAAAAAAAATTCGTCACCCCGAGGGTTTTAAAGGTGAAGATTTTGCGTAAGTCATACAATGAAATTTTGAGAGAAACCGTATATCTTTCAATCAGCAGGAAATTCAGGTTTTCTTCCTAGGAATGGAAAGTTCAGGGGAAAATGCGAAGTATTGTGTCGTATCGTATATTGTCAGTTGTTTCTTGTCGCCAGCAGTTTATACATATCTTGTACCGTTGTATGCTCTTCCTAATCCAGCCAAAATGCCAAAAGGCAAGCATTGCTCGGTATTTTTAGTTGACTTAGAAGCTTGCACTGTAGGAAAACTATTGATCTTCCTTGCTCACAATCGCGAGTACGATATTTTTACACTTCCACTAAACTTTCCCATTCCCACGAAGGAAAACTGAATAGGTCCCTCGGATCAAAAGAAATTTCTTGTTGAAAAAGTCATTGTTCTGCCAGGATGAAAAAAATAGCAATTTGCAAGAGAGTTAATAGCCAGCTAGATAATGATGTTTACACGGATTTACGGTTCTGAGGGAACCATATTTGAAATTCGGCGATGGCATTTGCTGTCACTTTTATTTTTAACACCGACCGACATTGGGACCAAGTCATTCACTGTTGATGTTTTTGACCTCGCATATTTCAGTGTACTATAGTCACTTGTCGCTTGTACGTAATACGGTACCGGATATTAATAATGGATATCCCGTGATAGGCCCCTTGGGCCTCTTAGGGATCATCTTTTGAAAAGCCGACTTTAATCATTTGCTTGAAATGTGATGGATTTTGATAGTGGGAGGAAACGGGAGAACCCCGAGAAAACCCACGCGAACACAGAGAGAACCCATCGAAACTCTATCCACATAAGTATCCTCCGTCCGACCCGGGGATCGAACTGGGGACCTTAGAGGTGGAAGGCTGCGGCGCTAACCACTCGGCCACCGTGTCGCCCTACGGTACCGGATAACCTGAGACGAAAATATTATTTCGTATACTGTAGATAGATGTTTATAGTGTTGTTTACGCTGACATCCACAGTTACTGGATGTTGGGTGATGCGCGACTTTGTCTCCATAAAATATAACCATCGTAATTCTAATAGTGCCAAAATAAATATAGGGTTGGAGAAACTGTCACATAACATTATGGTGTCGATAATAAATGAATCTACGGCACAACACAAGACCAGCACACCGTAAAGGTACAAAACGATAGTTATCAACGTGGTGTATGTTGTGTATAGGACCTTTCATCAGTACCGCACACAGCAACTTTCTACAGTACCGTGTAACACTCATAGATTATGCCATTTTATCAGAATTATGACAGGTCATATGTGAAAAAAAGGTTGTTACGATCCGCTCCGATAACTACTTTGATTCGCTTGGATATGCTTGGACCCACACAACTCCTATCCTTAATTCAAAGTGTTGGATTATTATTTTTGAAGTAGCCTATAGTATATTTTAAAACCCAATATTTCATTGGGAAAGTTCTATTTTAACCCTTGGATATAATGTCATACGATACGTATAAGTCAGAGGAATCGAACATTCCGACAAAAAATACGAGATTCACCCGATATTCCCATGAATGTCCGATCCCTGACCCAGCCCATTATTTTTCGGAATTGAGACACATTACTAACGACCAATATTATGGACATGTACTCCAGGTATACTGGCAAAACTGATACTAATACGGCAAGATAGTGTGACAACTTCTGTAACATTCGGAAATTGACGTTCTTTCTGATGTTTGTATAGGACCATTCAGATGATAGATTCTGAAATTATACGGACTTGTGGGAATCTCAATGCGAATGAATCAGTTAGCTTTGTTGATATGATATTTTGTGCCTCTACCTTTTCGTCTCATTTTGAGATCAAGAATCTTCTCCTGTCAATTTCCTAATTATAACTGCGAAAACGTGGCTACTGGCCAGTTGGGTACAGACTATGTTCCTGTTCTGTCTCTCTTAAAAACCGTCTGATCAATAAATCATATTAGTTCCCATTCTAAAATGTGATCTCTGAAGTCATCATTTCTGTTGACATTTTACTGAGGTCCCTATAGGCACGGTTCACTAAATATTGTTCTGCACTGATTTTTAATTTCAGCCCATCCCGGCATGATACATGAGTTACCTAATAGTACACTCTTCTAATAGCCCTTTTATTGCTATTGATCAGGCTTGCTTCCCTATATTACATCAATGCCTCTTTTTAACAGCAGCTATTATTGAATATCACTATGCTCAATGACTAGCAGGAGTAAATACCTGGTTGTAGTGGTATCAATCCTGGGTTGTGCTGGTATATGAATAAATACAACGTAATTTCTCAGGTTGGGTCGAAATTAGGTCCATTATTCAAGTTGGCGTAATCACTTTCGAATTTTGCAATTTAAAATGTTCCAAAGTTACAAGATGTTCCTATGTCACTGTAATAGTTATGCAGGTCTTCATATAGATTCAGTCTTTTTTTACGAAGGTAGCTCTGACCCAGTTGATTATGCTCGATGTAGAGCTAAAGGTGATTTGTTATAAATACAATAATTATTACGCCTATGGAGAACTTATAGAGCAGTACTGTATTTTGATTGTGCTGTTCACATAATATGATGTGATTTGCAGATATTCTCAATGTGCTATTTCAAAAGTTGCAACTATCACAATATAGTGCAGTAGTGACATAGTGCAGTCGTACATTCGAGTTTAGAGGCATCTGCATATACAGGGTGTATCAAAACTCTACCATAAGCCATATGCCAATGGCATAAGGGGCACCAGGGGATCAATTAATGTAGAGGAGTCATTATGTCTGGGCAGCCTCATTACTGAGATAATTGATCATTTGCGTTTTAGCAATTGGGCCTAAGAGTGATTGTCACAGACTGTCACAGATGGTCACAAATTGTCACAGATCACATGCGACATGCAGTACACATGCGACATGCTAGTAGCTAAATGGAAAAGCTGCTATTTTCACGAGTGATGCGTTGTCGGGGCTGAAGGTTTCCATACCTCCCAGGATACTTTGTACTACGTGTTTGAAGGCAATTATCTCCGTAATGAGGCGGCCTAGAGATGATGACCCCTCTACATATAATGATGCTCTGGTGCCCCTTATGCCATTGGCATATGGCTTATGGTAGAGTTTTGATACACCCTGTATCAGAGATTCCGTATCCAAATTTCGAGAAAATCATTCGAGAGAACTTTTGGAGTTTGTGTCTTATACAAGGGTCAATATGATGCAAATAGAATGCAAATAGTGGGCATGGAACTGCCAATACCACCCTAATGTGAGTATGCCATGTTGAGAGAAAGCGGTGTAAAGACACGATGAAGCAGGAATTAAAGGTAGTAATGAAAAATGATTCACAAGTGATCATATTGGCTTATGCATCAATAAGACCGTAAGGAGAAGAACGGGTAGAACTATTTGGTCCAGCACCATTTTAACCGTAGATCCTCCCAAGATTCAAGGAGGTAAAGTCGATTACCGTTGCTCATGTCACATTTTACACTTCTACATTTTTGCCTTGTTTTTGTCTCTGAATTAGTTTTTCATCAACTCACTATTTGCCGTTGTAACAGTATGGCCATTAGCCAGAACCGATATGTACAATTTCAATATTTGAAACTCGACGGTGCACCCTGACTCAATTTTTAAGCTTGGATTCGCCATTTTTAGATTTTCCCCATTTTTCTGTGGAGTTTAGTAATAATTTTGTTTGCATTCCTGGTATATGCATTATGTGACCTGCATAACATAGTTTAAAAGTATTGACCTGATTGTTACCATCACAATCATACTGAAATTGTACAAAAACAGGTGCTCCAAAATTAGTGTCCTGACCCTTTAAATCTTCTGGGTCTAACCTGCTAAAGCGTCTTCTCCACTGATCACAATATTGCCAGCCTGATCGCATTGCTTGACTCATGTGACGATATGATTAAGATTGATCTCATTCTTAGTATTACGATAAACACATTCAGACATACCGTACTTGCCTAGAACACTAATGTGAAAGAGTGCTTGAGCCGATTTTCGATTCCTTTCCTGCCATTTGTCTTGCAGTCATCTGACTAATTTGATCCTTTCTAAGGCAGAGAGGCTATCATTAGAGGAACAGTTCGATAACATTTGGCCTGTACTATCAGTGGAATCATACCTTAAGATTTGTAGAAGAAGGGGAATACATTCTTTTGTTATATCCGATAAGCGCTTGCCCATTAAAATGCGATGCAGCAATTTGGAGAGATTACCTTACTCATCCGCACACAGCGATAGGAAAGCAAAAAAAATAATCGTAAAAATGATAATCTTTATCGATTTTCCAATAAAATCTGGACAGTAATAAGTTCAGTTTATTTTTGGGTAGTGGAAACCTTCATGAATATGCTATACCACTAACGAAGGTAGAATGATATAATGGACAAGTGGCCCATTAGTGCAATGGGAAGTGCAAAGTCAACGGGAAATAGTGTCAGAGGGTAAATTAAGAAAAAAATGTAGACGCACAAAATGTCATATTAATGACAGTACACGTCGTATATAGCAGAGTTGATTTGTAATGCCATTCTATTTCTGCACACACCATGCGTAGGATCGCCATAATATGACTCATTTGTCTGTACGTTTGATACTATTACTTGTATGATATTTTGTGCCTCTACCTTTTTTCCATGTAATTAGCCCATAAACACATTTCCGTTAAATTTGTATTTTTATTGGCTACATTGTAGCAGTGCGGACTTAGCAAGTAGACATATCCGGATACTTCTGTTTCTGCAGGCGTCCAAATAAATTGCCGTTTTAAACAGAAACAATGACGTAAGGAGATATATTTTATATTTATATTTTAAAATGTATGTCCACTCTGTGAAGTATAACGTGAGACATAGCAACATCCCAATGATCCTGGTGTTTTGGGCAAAATATCCTACCAGGTACTGTGCGTTTCTGCCCCTTGAGATCTCGCCTAGATTAATTGTATATTATAAAAATAAAAAGTTTCGCTAAAAGTTTCATTAATGGCCACCATATGCCTTATGTTCTATTAATGGAGAATAATATTTTCCAATAATAACAATCGTTATAAATTATATCTTAGTAATATTTGCAATCTATTGTTACCCCCCCCCCCTCCCCATTCAAGTACAGGACAGTACATTCACCTCATGGGGCACAGATTATAATCAATATTGCACAAGTTGATTTTTTCATATGTATTTTTGTGCTGTTCCTTCCTGTTGCTGGAAATTGAAACATGGTTGATTTGGAGAAATTTTCAACAATTAAGTGCCTTTGTTCAAAAAAGAGATAATAAGTGACTTTCCCTAGTTTTTACTGATATTTTGGCAAAATATCTCTCGAACCCTTACCATGCTAGTCTACGCATAATATAGAAAAAGAGAACCTTCACCTCCATCACAGTGCTAGACCCTCCCGGAGAGACCTCCCGTTCATATTTATAAACTGTGAACTGGCGGATCTAATACCTACCACTCATTCCTTACGCAATGCAACAACGCAATGTTCCCTGCAGGTCATAAAGGAACAAGTCACACCGTTGCTGGAATAAAAATTGTATCACACCAGAGACCATAAACTGTGTGACAGTGATGAAAATACATCAACTTCGTTATTGAAGGTGGAAGTCCAATGCATTGTTGGCAGGCAAATAAAGTTTCAGAATAAAATGTAACTTCAGCGTAATTCTTTGAGGCTGACGGAAGATGACATGGGCTTATTTACAGCATGTATTGGTATAATGTAACAATTAAAGTTTCATGCTATTTAACGATTGCGTTATTTTCAAACTTCAATGGTAATTTTCTCAGAACTTCATTATTTTTGCACTTACCTAGTTTTTTTTGCATGTACGTGTAGCCTTCAGTTAAAAATAGTTTCATATTACTGTATAATGCCTGTTGGATTCCATTCACTTACCTGGATAATAAAAACTTGACATTCACATTACAGTATTTACATAATATGCCAGCAAAATTAAAATATATTAAACAACAGAAAATGATAAGGAGAATGTGCATGCAATGCTGTTTCACGTTAATATGTGGGATATTCCACATAAGAGAAGCTGCACTGTAGACAGTGTAGAGTCTACAGTTAGAGCCAACATGCTACAGTACAAAATATGTGGGCTGAAATCAAAATATCGCCTGCTTATTTTGTCGAGATAGGGTGATTGGATTACAAAATAGTTGTGAGGTATTCGAAAGTTGGAAATCCTCAGCTGTTTCATACAGTATACATGACTGGCTAGAGATCGTTTAACGCAGTAGGTTCCACGGTCTGTATAGGACAGACGGTAGTAGTATTTTTTGCGACTTGAAAATATTCTAAGGTGAACAACATACTGTATTAAGAAAAAGTAGCAAACGCCATACATGATAAAGTGTGTGTATAATTAATAACTTTCTTATTCGGTTGCCCGCTTAGATAAGACTTTTTGGTTTGCCTTGTCATTTCTATGCGTAAGCAGACTAATTTTATATTTTATTAATATCGAACATAACCGTCTTTTCGACTGTCTTTCAGTTATGGAGACTAATTATTCCTGAAAATATAGTCCGTTATGTGATGCCTTCGTATTACTTTTTGGTGAGATAAGATTAAGAAATCCTTATGTTTTTTTTGTTTACCCGATTTAGAGGGAACTAAGCCCTTTTAGGGGGGGGTGGATTACCACCATTTGAATAATTTTCAACATTTTGTTCGGACTCCGTGCAAGGACAATTAGGGAAGTGGGGTAAGGATGGGGGGGGAGGGAGTTGGGAGGGGACACAGGTGCAAGTGCAATGTCTGAAAAGGGTCATGTGCAGTCCCCCAGGAGGCCGGTTGCCAAGACGTCTTCTTAGTATAGGTGCGGGCCAGAGACCCACTGACGCAAGCGAGAGGTAACTCCCGGGCGGGGATTAGAACCCGGGACCTTTCGCACAGCAAGCCGAGACGTTACCATCTCGGCCACTGCACCTTCCCCCCTTATGATTATCATTTTTTATGTCCCAAGCACTCGCTGCACTTGCAAACCAATTTAGTGTAGTGTAACCTTGTGCCTCTCACGTTAGATCTCTTGTGTATTCGCTTTAGAAATGCGAAAGAAACACGCACGTATAACACAGCGTGTTCCCGAATTCGTCTGCCAAAATGATATGGGTGGAGGGAAGAAGCATGGCATGGGCCCGAAAGGTCGTCGACGATGTTGACGGTTGAAGATGTCTATCCTGGCACGTATGGATACACCCGTACGTTCCTGCACTGGTGGTTGCAGATGGTCAGGCGCTAGCAGTACCAGACCCTTGCTCAACCGCCTGACCCCGGCAACCAGCAATGCAGATATGCATGGGGGTATCCATACCTACCAGGATAGACATCGTTGATGTCAAAGGTCGGCATCTCCAAAAAGGATCTTCATCGGCCTTTCGGGTCTATGCCTTTACCTGCGCACCCCCTACCACCTATATAATTTTGGCAGACGAATTCAGGAACACGCTGTATACAGGGAAGTTAGTAACTCCCGCATTTGCTCCAGGTACAGTACGTATACTGTATACCTTGCCATATTCTAATACAAAAAATTCGGTATAGTTTATTTTCCCCGAGAAGAATAATTGTGCCATGAGCTGCGAGATTGCATTTTTTTATGTGGTTACCGCTGTACAGTATAGAAAATATCCTGCAGTTCCCAACTCCCGTTTAGCAACCACGCCTAACGGGTTGTGAGCCCTTTAGGATATGCCATATAATGCCTTTTTTCTATTCTTAATAATTGAGCCTCGCAGAAATAATTATGTGCACGTTTTACCTAAATATTTTAGAAAGTTGTGCGCAAGTTACATTATTCAATGATCGAGGTGTGACAGTAGACAGTATGTTGGGCATTTGGTAGGGCACAGGAAGTAGGCCTATAGTCTACAGTATGTTTAGGGTATTTTTGTTTCTGTGATTAGCAGGCCATTTTTATTAATGTCTTGCAATAGAGTATTATTTTCTCTCAGCAAATGCGGCCTCGCTTTTATAAAAATTCTAGTTATTTACGTTAAGAGATTAATATTTGTATAGTTTTATTTCATGTAAAAAAATGTCGTGGCATCAAATATTTTTTCTGGATCTTACCAGTTACTTGTACAGTACAATAGATCAATGCTTTAGCGTTTAGCCTACCCAAAACAACTCCGTGAGTTACTGACTACCCGCAGTTGTAACATGCTTTGCTTATCTCCATATAACAGTCTCTTTGAAACACTGCCTAACACATACACTTTGCTCATATACAGTATTTATTCTGATGAGTAAGAGCAGAAGTCCACATGAGAAATAATTGACGTTGTTTATGAGAGAGTGTGCTACTAGTATAGGATCATTATATATAGGTCTAGAACAATATTAAGTTACACGGAAATATATCTTAAAAGATATCACATGCAGTAGTTATTCTTGTCCATTGCTGAGGATTTTAGACCAGATTTTTATGATACTGATTACTTCAAAATAGGATGTTATTGAGGTCTGGTACCGGTATATCATTAGTATTCAAGTGATCTTAGAGCATAGAGTTATTTATGTAAATCAAGCCCATGTGTAAATACAGTAGAATACCTGTGCAGTAGCCTACACGGACCTGAAATGGACAACGATCAGAGCGGCAGTTTGGTCAAAATGAGTTAGGAAATGCATAATGTATTCCAATAAAATAATACTCACTGTCAATTATTTTGTCAGATCAGTTTTTAGCTAGAGCAATATTACACTCTTGCAGATAAATGCTTGACAAGATATGATTTCATAAGGAAAACCTTCAACTCTCGAAATCAGTCAAATGTGACTCTGTTCTGCATTGAAGGGCTTCATAAATCTAGCAACAAGTGGATGACTTTTATCACTATCAAAAGTGATCAGTGATCCACCCCTCGCAGTGTTGGGATTGAGCTCGTCACTCGACAGAAGCCAGCGAATTGAAACATGAAAAGAAGAGATCATGCTGACGTGCTAGCCACATCACCAATGGGATAAACCAAGGTAGATGGATATTTCCGAGCTGGAACTGACAGGTTGAATCATGCAAAAATAATCTAGATTTTCCCTATACCCGTAGGAATTGGAGATTATTTTCTTCACTAGTAGCTCACGGACCAGTCACGGACAAACATGAAACATTACGCCCTGCAATACTCACTGAAAGGATGACGGCTTAATTTACAACGGAGTAGCTTTTTTTTTCTAACGAGAAACTGTTCTCGTGGGCGTAATGGTGGGATAATTAGGCCTACACACCGCTGCGTTTCCTCTCGGCAAGAGGTACTGGGCCCCCACGTGTACAGTATCCCAACTAACAACATTATTAACTGCCACGGTTTTTAAAATAGCAGAATGTCATCTTGGTCTTGATGAAGCGTTTACACCCATGCACTGGAGAAAGGAGGTACGCCATAGAATAATACAGGGTGTCCCTAAATGATTGTCAACATTTGAAAGTTGCTTAATTTCTATTAGATGCTGTGTGCAATGACAAGACAGACATAGAACGAAAGAGCACATTTGGGAGTTTTTATTGCACACAGAAAAGTTGGTTCCGCACTTTGCCGCGAGGCACACAGGGCCACTCCACAAAATGGTGTCTCCCGAACAGAAAACGTTCCGTGTCCTGCAGTTTGCAAAGCTTGGTTCGGTAGTTACTGTTCAGCAGGCCTTACGGCGACAGTACGGAGGACGTTACGCTCCTCCCTACAATAATTCAACGGTGGTTCCAGAAGTTTCAGACGACGGGATGCCTTTTCAAGGGCAAGGATTGGCGGATCGGGCAGCCGGTCAGCAAGATCTGGGTTTTCTCCAGTGGCCGCCAAGGTCTCCCAACCTCACCCCATGTTACTTTTTCCCCTCGGGGTATATGTAAAGGACCAGGTCTTCGTACCACGGCTACGTACCAGCCTGTGTGAGTTGAAACGCAGGATTGTTGCTCCTGTGGAATCAATCAATCAGACATGCTGGCCTGTGTAGAGAATTGGACTATCATGTTGTGTGACGAAAGGTGCTCATATTGAGCACTTCTAGTGTGTGCAATAAAAACTCCCAAATGTGCTCTTTCATTCTATGTCTGTCTTGTCATTGCACACCGCATCTAATAGAAATTAAGCAACTTTCAAATGTTGACAATCATTTAGGGACACCCTGTATTGTAGTCTCAGGAGCAGTTTTTAAAATCCGCACATATTGAAGGTATATAGGCGGGCTACTGGAAGTAGTCAACGGATATCCTATGTAGCAGGCATATGTCCAGTACTTCTGTAACCTTCCACTCTTCAATTTCCATGGAGCTGCCCTCAAGCAACAAAAGAAATAAACAGTGTCCATTTGTTGACACTGTAGCAAGGTGGATGTAATTCGGTGGCTCCTCTAGGGGCTGGGTTGGGATGCCCGTCAGCAAGGCAAAAGCGGGTTCAAATTTTCTCAGCCTGGACCTAAGGTCGACGCAAGTGCGCTCTGGCGGAGGCCCAGGCGTTGATAAATATGTTCACTTCTCTACTTTCAGTCTATGGTTCTAGGCCTGGTCAAGCGTCTGTGGTCTCAAAGATTAAGAATAGAAGAGAGCCTATTCACTTTTTTTTTGGTGGTCGCCCTAATGTCGATCGTCGCGCGCTCTCTCGGCAGATTTCTAAGCTGATTTCCCCTTCGAGAGAGGCGTCACGAATAAGCAGCTATTTTGGCCCAAGTGGAGGCACCGCTGTTCCCTGCACCGTGCACTGTAGGCACTGAAGTAAGTGTTCAACTACGAATAAAGTGGCAAGTTTGAATGCACGTTGCCGCCGGTTAGCTGAGCGTTGCAAAATGGAGGGAATCGTAGGCAGCTGGCAGAATTGATTAATGGTTTAGATGCACCTATAATTCTGGAATGCTAGAGGAAACAGTTAACGATCTGCACAGGCTGCAACAATACGTAGGCCTATAATTATTATAGCCGAGACAGTTGTGGTGTTCGGCAAGTCGTCATAGCTTCTAGGTGAGTTACTATACTCACTTCCCCTTGCACTTCCCCGAAAGTTTCGTGTTCTGCCCTGGGCGGGGAAGGTGATGGACCACCATTTTCTTGGACGAGAATGGTGTTGTGCTAGTAGTGTTTATGCCCCCATCGCACCACAATCAGAGGAAGTGAATATGCTGACACAATGTCTACTGTGCAGCCTGCGGTCTCTGGTCAGTGATCCCGGAAAAACGCCAAGAAAACGTGCCATCATGAGTGTTGTTTCTGCACGACAATGCGAGAGTCTCAGGGTGGCTGTTATCCTCCAGTATACGGATTCGAAGAGCTTAATCATTTACATACAGTCCGGACCTCGCCCCCAGTGACTTTGATTTGTTTCGTCACTTAAAGAAAAGTTTTCGAGGACAGGTCCAGAAGACCTTGGGTACCTGATTGGGATGGGGCACTTCAGACTTTTTTCTTCTGGGATCTGTTCTTGCCAAAGGAATAGATGCATTGAATTATGAGAAGACTATACGTTAAGAACAACAGAGTCCGCAACATTCTTGAATTATGAAACTTCCCTCTCACTGTAGATCTGAACAGAAAATACAAGTAGAATACAAGTTATTTGATACTCCACTCTGATAGTATAAGACTATGGCGGGATGTAACTTATACGGTATATTTATTCCAAACATGAAATGATTACTGCAAGTATACAAGATTCCCACTTCCCACACAGTGGTCATTTCTGGGTCATTTCATGGGTCTCTGCCATCATTATCTCTTGTTATTGTTTCGTGCATTGTATATTATACTGTATAGAGTGAAACCTGTGTATATCGGATACTCTTTTTTCACGATTATTTGCCTTTTTGAACAGGTTTCCTTTAAATACTATGATAAAGATACTATAAGCTTCAACACTGAACACATTTTTAAGTAACTTAATTGAGAAGTTCCTGCAGTGTCTAGCGTTCTTTCCAGTCAGGCTTCACTGTCCTGATGTTTTCTGGACTTAACACTTCATTATTTTGTCAAAATTTTTATTAAGCTATAGGCTAGGCCACAAAACAATATTGTAACAGTATAACTGTTATACTGTGAGAGTTGCAAAGCAAATCCTATACAGTTCATTGCATATGAGAGAATTAACACGAAGCCTTACATCAACATTGCCACAACCCAAATTGATTAATTATAATTAATGATTAATGATTTACTTTTCAACTCATGGTACAGTACTTACAAGAGAATAACGAGTAAGGAAGGTGAACGTACAGTACTACCTACATTTCTTGCACATATGCCTATGCCAGTGTGAATTAATCAGACGCGAATCTTAGCTGCTCACTCACTTCCTCCGGTTCCATATGTGACGTCAGGCAGGCTGTTAGATCTATTCTTCACAACCTCCTGGTGCGTCGCTCTGGTCACCGTCGTTCAACCACGATGTTCATCTATACGGACCGTGACCATCTCAGGATGTCTCAACTGTCGACAACTGGTGACGCTTCTTCCCCTTATCTTCGACCCGTCTCACCTCCAGTTGAGGCTACATCAACGTGGTCTTCAAGGGCGCTGATGTTACAGTTCACGAATCAGCGGAGATCTGCGATTCTGATTGGGAGTTGGGAGTATTAAATCACCATACTCACTCCCCTGCTGTTGACGTCTTGTGGTCCGGGTGTATATCTCGGAATTCTTCTACTCTTCTCCTCTGGTCTCTGGACCGTTCCGATGACTGACTGCTCTTCTAGCTCCCTCTGCTTCTCAGGTCCTTTGGGTCTGTATGGCCTCTGGAGGCTCTGGCCCATTCTGGCTTCCTGCTGCATGTCTTATCTGCTCTGGACTGTCTTCTGCTTCCTCTGCTTATTCTAGCTTCTCTCCACCCTCGCCGTTGCCAACCACCACAGCCGGGCCGGTTTGATTGGGTAGCTACTGCTTTAATGGCCCTGAGGCCACCTTGGCACATCGAACTGTGACAATCAGCCTCTAACATTAGGTGGAAAGACATTTTTAAAATGAGCCGTGGGGCATTTTATTTTGCCTGCAATAAAAATAATGTACCGAAGCAGGTTGGTGTAGGGGATAAGGAGCCCGCCTGATAATCGGGAGGTCCTGGGTTCGAATCCCGGGGCCGGCGACCCTGACCATAGTTTTCTGTGGTTTTCCGTGGTCCCCCCAGGACAATTCCGGGGTCGTTTCCGTAAAAATAGGCCGCTTCCTTCCTTCCCCATCCCTGGTCCCATTCAATGGTGGTAATCCACCCCCCTAAGGGAGCCAAAGGCTCTAGTACGGGGTATGAATAAATAAATAAATAAATAAATAAAAATAATGTTTAAGCAGTAAAAAGGGCAAATTAGATCACAGTTAATGACACTGTTGTCTGATAGGAAAAGTATTATCGGTTAATATTAGGCCGCATCATATTTCTAAGCATGTTTTGAATTGCAATGAATATCCGATGAGGAATGACCCATCTCGCTGTTGGTAAAGTAGCATAATCACATCATGCTTCTTTTTTTGTTACGGAACTTTACATAATTATTGTATGTTACTCCATCGCACACAATGAAGACATTGGATTGTTGCAAATTACTATCTGACTGTGTTGGCGGTAGGAGGAACCCGTAACGCATTCCGAACCTGCACACAAAAGGAGAACTATATTCGCACCTCCATCCTCCTACCATATCCATGTTAAAGGATAGGAATTACGTATGAACTAGGCGAAGTGGCAGAGCGGCACAGCGGTAAATTTGCTCCCACACTACGGTTAGGACGGTTTCAGGGTCGTTCGTGCGGAGTTGGATTTGGCCGTGTTCTTCTCTGGTGAAATTGCTGCTATACTACACATTATTTAACTACGTATACTATACCCCCGGCGAACTCACGAAATGGACGCTTTCTGACATGGCACTTGCACTTGCACCTCCCCCTCTCAGTAACTCCCTCGTTGGTGGTATTGACGTTACCGAAGAGGAAAGAAAATATCCGGTGCCAGTCAAAATAACGTATATAGCTACCGTAAATAATTATGCTTTTTTGACAAATTAATTTTGAATTTTGACTGATGGATGTTAAAACTCTGGAAAAAATTAAGCGTAGGCTACAAATGTAACAGATGCTTACATGCTGTGAGTAACAATCGCTTTTACTAGCGTAAAAATGTTTCACTAGTTAGACTGCGAATGGTTTGCCGTATCAGGAGCGTAGAATTCATGTCTGCTTCCTGTCCGCTTCCAAACCGCCCAAAGTCCGTCGCGTTGAACTTCTGCGATCCCACACCGCTCATCCGCCGCGCCGTCCGCCGAGAAACCGCGGAATTTGTGAATTTCCGCCGAGTCGCTCACAAACCATTCCCTAAGGTGCCACCCATTTCCCGCCCCGTTCACTTTCCTCCGAATTTGTGAAACAGCCGTAATAGTGGCCTGGATGGCGACACTTCATCGACCCAGAATAGAGTGTGTGCCTTTGATGAGCCACGCTCAAGTCGGTTACAGCCCTACTTGTGGGCAAGACGCGGTGGGCTTGTGACTTCGTACTCTGTGCTCGGGAAATAAGTATGTTGGTGGGAACTACGGTGTAAGTGGCTTGGACCCGGGAGACATGATCCTTGAAAATACTTGACGCAAGATGCAGACACACCGAATATCGAGTTTCCTTTGGGTCTCACATCTTACATGTGGTATGAAGAATATTACGTATACTGTATGTGACACGGTAGCGGAGTGGTTAGAGCCGCAGCCTTCCACCTCTGAGGATCCGAGTTCGATCCCCGGATCAGACTGAGGATACTTATGTGGAAAGAGTTTGGTTGGGTTCTCTCCAGATTCGCGTGGGTTTTCTCGGGGTTCTCCCGTTTCCTCCCACAATCAAAACCCATCGGAGTACAGTCAAATGATTAAAATGGGGTAATTAAAAGGTGGTCCCCTAAAAGGCCCAAGGAGGCCTATCACTGGGTATCAATTATATTATAGTATCGCCAATAAATACTGACTTTCTACTTGGAATCGCAGCTCTAAAAAAGGGAATCTATGAAGGGAGTTTATTATTGTGGCAAGTAGTGTATTATGTGTATTACCCACAATGATACAGCCCAAGAAAAAATGAGGCATACCAGATCAGAGGCAGCCAAGTCCACAATAGGTGAATGTACTATCGGGTTCAAATACTGTTGGCCACTTTATCCTGGTCTTGAAGCAACCCTTCGCACAGACCCCACGTTAAGGAGGCGTATGTGTGTGAAGGGTTGCTTCAAGGCCAGGATAAAGTGGCCAAAAGTATTTGAACCCGATAGTACATCTTCCCCGTGCCGTGAGCCAAAACCAAAGGAACCAACACTACTGATTCTGAGAAGAGGTCAAATCATAAAATTCCGACCTCACCGATTTTATTGAAATTCGGTGCATTGACATAATTATGCCCCCCTCCAATAGGGTCATTTCGAGCAGGTAACTACTGTATAGGTGCGTTTTCATCAGTTGGGGTGGGCTACCAATGCACCCGAATTTCAAGAACATCGGTGAGGTCGGAATTTTATGAATTGACCTCTGCCCTCCTCACAAATGGGTCATTTTGATCAGGTGACTTTATTATTGATATTAAGGAGGTTGGCCCAGCATTGCCTTTCAACCTCCAAGGATAGGGAAGGAAGGAAGCGGCTGTGGCCTATTATACGGAAGCAACCCCGGAATTATCCTAGAAAGACCGTGGAAAACCACAGAAAACCACGGTCAGGGTTGCCGGCCCCGGGATT
This sequence comes from Catajapyx aquilonaris, assembly GCA_000934665.2. NCBI lineage: Eukaryota > Metazoa > Arthropoda > Diplura > Dicellurata > Japygidae > Catajapyx > Catajapyx aquilonaris. Next base: position 31,152 of record KZ538012.1, read on the forward strand.
CGAACCCAGGACCTCCCGATTAGCAGTCGGACGCCCTATCCACTATGCCAACCTGCTTCGGTTTGATCAGGTGACTATAGGTGCGTTTTTCATCCCTTGGGATGGGCTACCAATGCACCGAATTTAAAGAAAATGGGCGAAGTTGGAATTTTACTAGTTGAAAAATGTCGAAATGTCGATGTTGAAAAAGTTGACAGGGCAAATCTCAAGACATCATATGATGTCCGTAGGCCCTGCAGGAATGTGTGCTCGGACATCATATTATGATGTCCGTAGTCGTCAAAGGGTTAAGGCACTCCACACAAGTCTGAGTTAACCTTTATGTTTAAATTTATTTATTGGCGATGCACGGATAATCCACACCTGGATAATCGCGAATACAATACAGAAACAGTGAAATGCAGTGAAACACGCCTCTTTATTATTTTAGGGTCGGTATAGCCCCTAAGATTGCAGTGCAGTGTAGTGAGTGAACGGTACCTTTTCAAAAATTAATTTTCCCAACATCTTGCTCAGCCGTGCGAATAAGAAGAGGTAGGCCTTGGGTGACGTCACCGGCTGGAGGTCAATGGAGAAAAGGCTTGTCCCCCAGCCGGTGACGTCACATAAGGCCTACCATTTCTTTCTCGCATGGCTCGCACTCCTACTTGTCTGAGAGCACTACCGGTCTTAACGTCCGTACCGTGGTCTCGACCACGGTCTCGACTGAAGGCCTTGCAACGCGGCTGTCGCTCATGACGTTCTCCCTATACCTACGATGCGTGGAAGCCAAGTAGGCAAAATTGCAGTGTTTCTTTGACCTCATGATTTTCAAATTAATTCGGGCATGTTACATAATTTTACATTGCGATTGTTAAAAAATTATAACATGCTCCCAACTACACAATGTCACATTTTTGTTTTAAATATATGAGGGAACCGTTTGAAGGTCCAAAATAGATTTTTGGTATGTTGTAATTTTGCAATATGAGAGAGGGGTTCAACTCAGTCTATTCTTTGACTCACATAAATACAAAATCAATCTTTTCTGGGCGGGAGAATATAGAAGGGGCCAAGGGTTCGTGACTGAAGGGTTCCTGGAAAATGGTAACTATGTTTTCTCATATATAAAAGCCTTGAAAACTGATGGGCCACAGCCAAAATTATGAAAAAGTATTGCATATGAACAAATTTGGCTAATATTATTTCATTTTGGCGTTTTCGTCCATACTACCTAATTTAACTTATTAAAAAGGCAATTTTCTAGAATTTTTCTTTTGCAATTTAACCCCTTGCAGCTTTTAGCTACAGACTACTGTACCTTGCCGTACACTCGACCGTGTAGCGACATGTGATTGGTAAATGCTGAAAGTGATGGGCTCACACTGCACTACCACCGAGGACTGTGTCACGTTCTTCTTTTGGGGACAACCCACCTCGGATGCAGCATATACGTGCGTGAAATCACGATCGGGATTCAAACAGGGCACCAGAGTGTTTGTGGCGGGGGAGGGAGGACTTGTAGGAGGGGCGGCAGTGTTACCCAACTACGGTAGGAACAAAAGTGTGTAGAGTGTATACCAAGAGGAAAATGCGCGGTCGTCATGGCGACGGCCAGCACCGACGGCGACGGCGCCTGGGGTTCTCCAGTCCGCCGCACAACACCCCCTAAACCCCCTAAACGGAATAATGGTGAAGGGGGAGGGGGGGGG
>KZ538012.1:32880-87141 GCA_000934665.2 Catajapyx aquilonaris
CCCCCCCCCCCCCCCCCCCTTCCTCCCCGTCTCTCGTAACAATCGGTTCTCACTGGAGTGGGTGCTTGTGTGAGTGATTGTGTGCACTAAGTTATTGTCAGGATATATTTTTACTAGATCCGGTTCTATGCTTTGTGACTAGTTTCATTTTGTGTACATGCTATACGGATTGAAACTAGTCAGCATGAGATTATATTGCTCTGCACTAAGTTTTTTTTCATGCGTGAAGTCTTAATGATGCCATGAAATACACCAGGTGCTTTGTTACTGGTTTAATTACCAAGCTAGCATCAGAATACAAGTGTAATTGTTATATGCAATGTGGAACCTTTTGTTTCGATAACAAAGCTGGCCGAAGGTACTCAAATGGGGAAGTGCCCCTGATACATTCTGTGTAGCAACAAAATTATGCGAGAAACGTCAGGGAGAAACAATATGACGGTGAATACCGTGGCTTTTTTTCGCGATATGGTTAATGGCATTGTTCTACAGCATGGTGTTGACGAAGAGATTCACTTAAATTACAACACCAGATTTGGAAATGATTTAGTGGGCTCGGAGAGTACTAGTAATTTCAAAATGAGGCAATATGTATTGGACATCATAGCCCGTAACATTCTGAACAATAATTCATTGCCTCATGTAGCGAGAAATTTTTGCTGGTATTAAAATAACACCGCTCTTACTTAAAATAAATTGCGCTAACCTGCTAGTTGCACATCATTTTGTTGCACCTTATGCGGTATATTTTGCACAAGTCTTTTGAATAATTGAGATGCATTGATCAAAATCATGCTGGACGCGGAGCAGTAGCTTCCGGAGGATAAACGATGCCATTAAACGTTAATGATTCACTGCAATAACCCTTCCTGTACAAGCACTAAATTGCAGCGAGTCTGATGTGTGAAAATTGGATCCTTACTTGAACAATGCGAGACTCGAACAAAGCGTGGAACTTGAGAAAAGCTGATGTGGTCACGTCCACTTTGGGGAATAAGTGGGCCTGTAAATTATTCCTCAAATAGTGAATGATGAATGCACGGATATAAGGAAGGTTCTGTATAAAGTCCGACATATAACCNCCCCCCCCCTAAGCATATCTCCCCTTCATCTTTTTAGAAATTTTTTTAAAAATGTCGTAGAAGTTTGAAAAAAAAAGCCTATCAACCTAATATCCAACCTCACCCTGCCTTGCACTCTCCAGAAAACACCCGGTGAAGGGAAGCGAAAAGTGTGTTGAGTTTGGTGTTGAGGTGACCCTGTGAAGAGGAGGGAAATGGACCAGTTGGGCAGCAGAGAAAAGTGTTCCCAGACTGGATACATCATCACAAAAGCCCGCCCGAGCCCGCTTCTCACGCTCTGATCGTTGCCGAGGTAGTCATTTTTCTGTCCATATTTCCATCAAGGCCATACATTACATTCTATTGTAGTATTTTGAAACCCTTTCCTTATTCTGATATGTCATAATTTTATGCAAAGTTTGTTTTACAACAATACACATGATGATATTGGCGCTTGATAGTGTTATACACAACAATTAAGTTGCCACTTTTGATGTGTCGCAAATCGGCTCTTGTAATCACTGTATCAATACAGAGCTTCAATTGTCAGTAAATACCCAGTAGTTTCAAAATTGATTACGTTAATTATACCAAGGTAATTACTGGCTGGCAATTATACATTTAAAAAATACAATATTTTTTTAGTGAAGGTGATACATTTGCGTCGTATTTTTAACCAACTTTAAAAGGCCCTATTGGTACATTTTGTAATTTTCTGGGCGGCTGCTGATTGAAGGCAATATTGTACGCTGCACTTTAATGAGCATAAGAGCCTCAGGCAAAAAAACGTTGTATACCGCGAATATTTTCACCTCTTGTGGTATTATGGCAGCACGTACTCCGGAATAGTAAATAGGTTTTAAAAGTGGACGAAAAAATGTTATTCGCGTATACATTCAAGCAAGGCTTTTTATACCTGGAAAAACTGGAAGGTGTTTTTCGCTGTCTTAATCAAGTTAATAGTGTACGATCATGCTAAAATTATTTTAAGGGTCTTAAAATTAGGGCAAGCGAAAGGTGGGATTTCTATCTCTAATTTTGGAGTCTTATCGATTTAATACGTAGCCTAACTTACATAGAGTTGGATGCCGTACAATTGTGACGGGGGATTATAGACCACGGGGTAAAGAGAAAACCCCAAAATTTGGAGAGAAACAGAAGTGAATTCCCATAGGCATCTGACTATATATCCTCCTGAGACCCCTGGTACAGTATACTGTACCTTTGTTTTTTCCAGCACCTTCTGACTAACTCAAACGCGTAAAAAAAACAAAAACAAAGGTACAGTATACTGTACTCCGGGTCTCAGGAGGATATGTTAATAATGAAGGTAAAAGTTTCGGTTATAAGCCTACGTATCAGCAAAATCAGGATGATTATACTTATAGGTTTGCATTTTTTTTCTGGGAGATTCGTAGGCTAATTGACAGTGCAAGTAGGCTATAAGGCTTGACAACAATAATTATTACAAACATACCTTTAGCTAACTTCGAAAAAATTTCTTGCGAAACAAATAAATTATTTTCGTTATACAAAAAAATATATTGTGAATCCTCGGCCGGAACCAAGCCAAATTCCGCTCAATCCAGGGTCCGCTGTAGACAGATTTTGCCGATTTTACTGTAGGAAGTATGGTACATTCCATGTTGGTGATATATACGGTATATATTCGACAGTTTAGGCCTACTGTATACAAAATATCTTGAAGGAAGTTGATTTTGTGTAAAAATGTGGAAAGGTGGGTTCGAGAAAAAGTCTTTTTTTTGCGATCGTTCATTCGGGTCATGATATATTTTATGAAGCAGGCTAACAAATTCGTGACCAGGTCTTACAGTTACACCACTTGTTACTTTGCGATTCATGAAAGATAGGAAGATCGCAAAAATAGGCAATCAATTTCTCTTTAATATAAATTTCGATGAAATATTTTTAAAATTATTTTGTGATTTTACCCTGTTATGTTAGAGAGAACAGTCCTTTTTTGGGGGTGGAATACCACCATTTTAGACAATTTTTCTAGTTTTTTGTCGAACACCATGCAAGGACGTAGGGTAAGAGGATAGGGATTTTTGGGGAGGAGACACAGGTGCAGGTGCATTGTCGGAAAATTGGGTCATGTGCAGTCTCCCTGGAGGTAGGTTGCCAGACGCTTCCAAGGCACGGGTCAGAGACCCTCCTGGCACAGTCGAAAGGGAACTCCCGGGTTAGGATCGAACCCGGGACCTTTCGATCAGCAAGCAGAGCCGTTACCAACTCGGCCACCACGCCTCCCAATTTCAATGAAATATTGAATATGCAACGAAATTTTAAAAGAAACGTGACTATAGTTTCAAGCTTCACAATAATCTGGATGCGAGGGCAAATTTAAACACCGATTATGATACTTATTGGCTCTGCTTTAATGCATTTAAGAATTTGACGGCGGTTCTGTCAAGTTGTATTATAAGACGTGCTGAGTTCCCGGCGGGAAACGTAGAGAAAATATTGATTGCCATTTCCGCGAATCCGCGATTTGTAAATCACCGTCTTAGAGTATTTCTTCTGAGAAATCTTATGACCGCGGCTGTTATTATTGTTTCTGGAAAAAGGCATATCAATTATTCTAAGCACCTTTTTATTTTCTTCGAATTAGTTCAGTAGATTGTAGTCATTCTGGGAGAATTAAAATATGGGGAATACCTCATAGGCCTCAGCCTTATTTGAACGAATAATATACGGTACATTATGAACATATCAATTCACATTTTAGTCACGGTATTATAAATGCTTGGGCCCACTTTTTGTGTCTCACAGTTAGTGCATTATCATACTTATTATTATTAATGGCATCAAGTGTTATAAGCGCCACCTAATGATGGTGTTGTTGCTTTTCGTGATATAAAGTATTTATATGATTATTCCTGAAGAGCTGTTTTTTCTGTAGCTATTTTTAGAAGAATGGATACGGTACTTCATGAATTGCAAGTTGCACATAGTAACCACATTATTATGTTCCACGGGTCTCGAACTTCCCATGGGGCTACTGAACACCGCTTTTCATGCTTTAGGGGACTGCGGGATTCTGCGGAATTAAATAACATAAAGAGGATATTGTTGCAGAGAGAACGCAGAGGGAGAAAGCGAGGAAGGGGGTTTCCAGCTTCCATATTGGATTTTTTTTTTGTCTGTTGTATTTGTATGTTATGTCATAGTGCCAATCGGCAATATGCCAGCCAGGAATGCTATGCCGGTTCTGTTCTTGTCACATACAAAATAATATTGTGGCACATTATTTTGCAACATTTAATGCATAGTAATTTTCTGAACTATATCCCGTGTGACATCGTCTGTGCTTCACAAGAGTATGCAGCCAGTATAGCTTTCCAATATTAGCCGGTTATGGGGATTCTTTGATACATATTGCAAGACTACACTCTACATCTGCTCTACATAATTTTTGATTGGGAAGAGCCCGGGGACACCCCCTTCATCTCGTGCAGAATTTGGTCGTCTCTGGCTTCGTCTCGAGTGGAATTTCCATAGATTAATCCACCCGGGGGAGCTCACAAAATGACATTAGCAACGACATTGCACTGCACTTTGCACATCTTCTCCTGTCATCCTGCCCGTGGGTCCGGACGCTTCTAAAATGGTTCCAATGTGTACGCGTACGCAATGTACGATTAAAACAATAAAGTTCCGTCCGTACCGAAGCAGTGGTGGCGGAGGGGATATGGTATCCGACTGCTAATCGGGAGGTCCTGGGTTCGAATCCCGGTGCCGGCAACTCTAACCGTGGTTTTCTGTGGTTTCCCACGGTTCCCCCAGGAGAATTCCGGAGTTGTTGCCTAAACTAATAGGCCACAGCCGCCTCCTTCCTTTCCTATCCTATTCCAAAAAGCGCAGTAAAAACGAAACGAAGAGTTCCAGTCAAAAAAATCCCCCCTAAAGAGTCGCCGGCTGATAACGGGGTATGAATTATTATTATTATTATTATTATTATTATTATTATTATTATTATTATTATTATTATTATTATTATTATTGATTGGAAAGTCTCATTACGCAGTGACGTTCTCAAGTAAATTAAGTTACAGGGAATATTTTTAAAATGCGCTAACAATGCAATATATGTGAGGGATCTAGCCATTTACATAATACTACATCAAAATTTATTTTCTGGGTAATAGCGACTTGCAGCTAAAAGTAATTATATGGTATATTTAGGCCTTGGAATAGGCCCGGGAATAGCCTCCCTTCCCACATTATGCGGGAGTCACTGACCATCCCTGCATAGTGGTTCCACTTGCAGTTTAATATGAAGCTCCAAATAGGTGGTGGTCTAGTCACAGCAGCATGTTAACATTGGTTACTGACAATTTAGAGGTTTAGTGAATTTTGAACAAATGCGGATAATTAAGAAAATATCTAAATTTGCTTAGAAGTCAGTGAATTGGAACGAATCTTAACTTTTTTTTTAAGTATTCTAATGAGGCTCGGCAAAAAATTAAGCACAGTTAAGATCCTGAACACTCTTGGAAGATTATAGTTGACAGTGCTAGAGTGCAAAATTTGACTTTGATATGCGAACTCTTGCCATGCTGGCTATTTTTAGCCTCGCCCTTTTTGGCTGAGATAATAAATCTTACATTTTATGCATGACCAAGTAGGCATGATGACCTTACGAATATAGGCTCCATTCCTTTCAAAAATATAGGCCCGTATGTTGTTATCTAAAGGCAGGTATTCTTGAAGCATCGCTCAGTAAAGTTGAGCAGAAAGTGACGATAATCTCTCTTCATCTTTGTTTCAATGGTATGATCCCCCATCCAAGTCTGCGGAGCAGGGAACGACTTGATGGGGGATTAATGACATTGTTGTGCGCCGCATTAGACCCCTTTGTATGCCGTCTAAGGGCTCCCTGTGATCCTTATTTGCACGGCCAATTGGGCCTGCTTTCACGCCAATGTGATCCTTATCCCCCCCTCCGGCGTACACCGGTATAGCGCATCAGCAGCACAATGCGTATACCTTCACATTAGTCAGCTCATTTTGGGGACTATTTGCTCCAGTTGAAAGGGCAAAGATGCAAATTTCTGCCAGAGATATCCGGGGACATTTTGGCAACCTTGTGCACTCTCCTATGTCTGTTAGCCAAGCAAGGTAGTCAAAAGCTCTGAAATATTTGGTATTCCCATAGTAACTGGGTCATGCGATTAGAGATGCATATTTCAAAGTTGGGCCATCTCTTTTATGGATCCACGCAAATACTGGAGCGCCCCCGACAGTCGTTTCTGAGTGTACAAATTGTCAAAGGAAAGGGTTCAATATTTAATGTATACCCTTTTTAAAAAGCCATCTCCAATATAAGCAATTTATGATTGCTAGCTTTCACTCGTTTCCTCTCATTTTTTTATCAACCTATACGTGGGTGTTCCGGTGGACTATACCTGACCTATGGCCGGTCTTAGGTAATGGAGAAAAGCCATGTTTCTCACACTGCAAGTCGATCGATCAGCTAAATTCAGATATCGATAGGTGTACCGCATGCCTTGAATTGGCCTCCTTTGTCCGTGCAGATTTAATCGTCTCTGAAATGAAACTCTTTGAATTTGGTTTGCTTGTGCTTTTGCTTCACCTACCTTAATACTCTCTCTGTCTTTCTCTTAAAAATATTTCTTGTAAAGCTCTATATTTGTGGGCTGGCACCCGAGGCCACAAAACCCACGCCGTGGTTTGGAATTTCGTCGCACCACACCAGTCCCAGACTAAACCCATCTTGCGAGATCCTCAGGCGGAATCATTCCATACATTCTAAAGAGAATCCTTAAAAGCGGGAAGAAGGACGGGAACTTAATCTAGCAGTCAGAATAGTCGAATATCATGGATAAATATTGCAATTAGTCAAAACTTTTGGAGTTCGACATAACAATAATTAATTGGTCTGTACGTTCCATTTAAGTAACCCATTGGATTAAGTTACTGGCACATCCTCTCATTAATTCTGGATTGTGCTATAAATATTAAACAAAAGTTCTTGTTGTTTCAACATGGAATTACGTCTGGGAATTATATACACTGATTCTTATGCGGTCTAAGCTTAGTGATCATGTAATATACAATACAGGGTGGTACAAGTTCAAGTGTCGTTTTATAACGGCGATTAATAGAAGCGCTTAACGATGACGTAGCAGCGACGTGTAAAATTGCCCACTTCGATTGCGCCGAAGTGGGACATTTTACGCGTCGCTGCTACGTCATCGCAAAATCACTGCTATTAATCGCCGTTATAGAACGACAGTGACCACCCTGTATATCAAAGAGAATAGCGGGTTTTAAAATCCGATTGCAAGGTTGGGGGATGTGGGGAGCTTGATGGCTGACCTGCTCTGCTAACCAACCGCCAACTTCGATCCAACCCACAAAATTCAACCAGGTCACCATTTCACTGCAATGAAAAAAAGATTCGAACATCGTTTGGGGGACAAGGTCAGCCTGGTTACTCAATCCATCGAAAACAAGGTGCCTTTCGTGCCGGATTGAATCTTCCTGCCCTTTGGAGGTAGACCTAGCGTTATTTTGACTCTGCGAAAGTAAAAAATGCATCACGGTGAAGGACAAAGTGCTTGTTCTGTACCACGCACCGGAACCGTACATGTGATATAGTGCGCTTCATGACGTCAGACGAACGCGTGTTCAGTTAGCAGTACTGTCATGATGTAACATCATATGAATCATTTTGTACATTCATGCTATTGTACAGTTTCGAGGCTGAAAGTAGGCACCCAGGGAAAGGTTCTCATTCATTTTAGTTTGATTAGTCTGGCAGGTATGAAATGTTTACACATACCTCACCTGTTTTAGTGAATTGCCTCTAAAAATAAACCCTTAATATGAGCCTCGTTTTACCAAATTCTAGCTGGCCTGCTCAATTTGGCTTATTATTTATTTACGCAACTAGTGCACTGACCTTGACTCACAGCACTACCCACATTGATTATCACATGTTTTCCTATCCCATTACGGAATATCTGATGTGAAAGAAGGAAATGAAAGGGATTTTGGCCCGAAAGAGCATGGTAACCATCTCTCACTTATACTTTCAAGTTACAAGTAAGCAAAGTAAAAGCAGGTCAAAAAAAAGAATAGGGTTGGGGGGGGGGGGGTCGCCCAACCAAACGTCTGTAAACACGAAACCCGCCATTGATTTGGTTGGGGATCGATCGTGGGCTGCTGCATTCGCCTAGCTAGCTAGCTAGTGCTAGCTAGAGCTAGCTTGTTGCTTTTCAACCCACCCACTTCTCAACCCCCCCCCCCCCCTCCCTTTCCCTGCAGTGCTTCAGACTCTTTCTAGTCCTCTCTAACTCCGCTAACTTGGTTTTGTTCGGTTAACTCCTGCGTGAGGAACAGTTTGAGGTGCGGTTGACAATGTCACAGGGTGTAATTCTCATGGGTCATGGCGTACACACTTTAAGAATTTATTGAAGTGGGTAGGGGGTGGGATATGGGGGTTTCCAATATTCTATCCTTCTCTACCAAACTGGCGAACACTTCTTCTAAATTGAACACGAAGATTTATGTATGCCATGAATTTAGTTCCGATTGTACAGTGTGAGTCAGTTTTCTTGGGTCGATTTTCAGAATTTTATTGCATTTTGGGTGTGGCAATAATAGCCGATATTTTGCAAGAATATAATTTCATTATTGGTGCTGACCTAATTCTAACCACGATTGATTTTGAAATGAACCAGAGAGGGTATATAAAAAGTGGTGTCCTGTCCAGTGGAAGCCTTTATCGACCACGCCTCACTTTTTTATCAAAGGTCCGCAGAGTCCATTATAGTTCAACATTGAAAAATTATAGAGGAAAAAGCAAACTTCTGAGTTATTCTTAAAAGAACATTTTGGATCGCGGAAACAGTTTTTTTTTTCTTCAAAAGGCTCCAGGTTATATATAACGATTCGATTCATGATATCGTTGAGCTATATCGATTAGGGATTTGAAGATACTAGAAATCCGAAATGCAATATACACCGATCAGTTTCATTCTAGACTGACAACATGAATCAAATCTGCTTCAATCACAAATCAAAACCAACACAAGTCTGGAGGGAAAGCATCCTCTAGTGCCACCTGGGAAATAATCTTTGGGGAAAGAGAAAGGAATGGCGTCTGCTTTGAAATCTTCCATCCCTCGAGGAAGAAGAAAAGAGAATCGATTTTGGGAGTAGAAACTGCCAAATTCGCCCTCAAAAGACTTTATTTGGCTTGGCGACCCACAAAAAAAAAAAAAAGCCAGGGAATTTCCATTTCGAAACAAGAACGTTCTTGCGTAGACAATCTTTTTTCCTGTCACTGATACTTCTCACCGAGGAGGGGATTTTCTTTGACTGGTTAGCTGTTGAGAGGATGGATTAGATTCATATCAAAGGAGACAGTTTTCAAGAAGTTTCATTGCAATGTGTACGTATTTTTAAAAATGGTTTCAAGAGTTATGAACAGATTTAGACAAATGGTGCCATATCGGTATATATGATAAACCTGGCTTTATAGGCAGGATATTAAAAATTTAAATATAATAATAATATAAAATTAATAGAATAATCATATACGGTAGCTATAATAAATATAATAATTGATAGTTATACCGAAGCAGTTGGAGTAGTGCTAATAGGGAGGTCCTGGGATCAAATCCCGGGGCCGGCGACTCTGACCGTGGTTTTCTGTGGTTTCCCACGGTCCTTCCAGGAAAATTCCGGAGTTGTTTCCGTAATTAATAGGCCACAACCGCTTCCTTCCGTCCCTATCCTATCCCAAAAAGCGCAGTAAAATGAAAGCAAAGAGTTCCAGGCAAAACAAAAACGTCCCCCCTTAAGAGCCGATAGGCTGATAACGGGGTATGAATTATTTATTATTATTATTATTATTATTATTATTATTATTATTATTATTATTATTATTATTATTATTATTATTATTAATAATAATAATAATAATAACAATAATAATAATAATAGATTATAATATTCAAATATGATTGATAATGATTTTACTTTATCCACATTTTTCATGTTCATGCGGCAAAGACTGGAATTTTATTACATTTAGTGGATATGGCGTACACACAGTAGAACGGAAACTTCTGCCGGCTGGTAACTATACCTCTATCTTGTTGCCATTTCCATGCCTCTGGGCTTTCTGCTTTTCTGGTATTTCATTTCGGGCTACCACTGAAATTCGGGTCATTACTAATGAAGAGTTGAACCGCGATAGTAATATTAAGAGATATTATGATGGGCAAATATCAAATATTGTGCTTTCGTTAGGCCCTGGTGTAATCGATGTAAAGTGCCGGTGAATCTGATGGAAGTTATATGATGGGCCTCGGATGCAGTGTTTGCTCATTACACGTACTCTTGTTTGTTAACAAGGGTAATTTTCTTGCTCCTTTTTTGTTCACAATCAATGACTTGTTTGTTCGGTGAGGCATTTTAAAATTGTGTGGGGCTGTAAGGACAGTAACCTACTTAGTTTAATCTGGAAGTAATTTGAGGCGTATTTGAAAAGTGTCTTTATTAGTCCCTAAAGTAGGACTGTGCGATATTTCGATACATCGACTGTCGATACGATATTTTCCTAATATCGAAGTTGCGATATCCGACGCTTGGCATGTTCGATGTATCGAATATCGCGATTTTTCGATGTCGGTTCGATGTCGGTTTTCGATATTTTTCGATATTTTTCGATGTCGGTTTTCGATGTCGGTTTTTCGATCTTCGATATATCGACTTCGATTCCATATTTTTAAGTATCGAAAGTCGATATGTAATTTCGGATATCGCACAGCCCTACCCACAAGTATCCTTCACTCTTCAACAGAAAATTTCTGGACAAATTAGATAATAATGTTTAACTATAGTCGTGTATACTGTAGGTCTATAAATATTGATAATTAAGGGAGGCACACTGATTAGTAGTTTAACCACTACTAGTCCACCTCTAAGGTTCTGAGTTCGATCCTCTAGGAATTTCTGGAGATTGAAGGTTTGGTGAACTTTCTCCTGGCTGGGCATCTACTAATTTAAAAAATAATAATAAATCTTAATACTCATTATATAATCGGATATTTTTCCTGAATTTTCATTCATACTGGCCCTTGAAGTCAGAATATATGAAATGAGATAATGAATAATGTGGCAGCCATCGTGGATTCTGAATTCAACCGAGCGGGACTAACATATCTCGACCTTATCTCACCTTGGAATAATTTCAGCTTTTTAGAGCAGAAAGCCAGAATGGGAGATGAAATTTCCTCGATTCTCTTCGTACCTCGTTGAATTTCTCATTGGGCATAAAATGTTGTAACAACACTGTCCTTTTACATCTAATTCCCAATTCAAAATAATAATAATAATAACAATGCATATTTTCATGACCAAAAATAGGATGATGTACGACCAAAATACACATCGTGACAGTCAACCCACATTACTACCCGACTTTTTCCTATAACCTACAGGGGTAATCCCCTTGTTGATTTGACCCCATAACATCATCGTGACCTTGTCGCGGTTTGTGTAGCGACAACCATTCCCTATATGAAAATCGGTCGATAAATGTTAGTTGGGCATGACAATCGATCGGTGATGGTCATACCAGAGTAATTAGCTAGAGAATACCGACAGCAGCACGGACCAGAGTTTGCTGCGGCAGCAACTGTGGAGATGCAACTAGCACGGTGCAATTAGGCTGAAAATAGCTTGTGGAATGGAATTGAATGGGGTTGGACGTTGGTTTCCGGCTTGTCGGCGCCTTTTATTACTCGCTCTCATGACAATTGGCACGCTCATTATGAAGGATGATCCGGGAAACTGCGTGAGGGCTCACTGCCTCGTCTCATCACTTTCGGCCCGCCAAATTACCTCCCTGATGATATCGTCAGATACCATTACTTCTCCACCAGAAACAAAAATTGGGGAGATTACTCGCCATATTTCCACGAGCAATTAGTAAGGAAAATGTTAATGAGTGCTATGGGAAAGTTGGAACTTTTATGCCGTTTGAGTGTTCTTTTTTTAAAAATATTGCGGGTGGTACGAAGTTCACATCACCGATAATGTGCAGCTTAGTTTTAGTATTTACTTTTTAGAATTTTAATGCCCACAAAATAATTGCTTCTGGAATACTGACTTTTGTGGATTTTTAAATACTAAAAGTAGCCAGAATGCTTTAGGTATTCGCAACTGCCACAATGCACCACGAAAAACAAAAGAAGAGCCTATCCTATCAGGGGCGGATCCAGGGGAGGGGGGGCGAAGGGGCGATCGCCCCCCCTATGGCTCCCCCAGAGGGGAAAAACCGGAAGAAAAGAAAAAAAACGGGGGGAAAAACTCACAAAAATCCTCTAGAACAGTGCAACATTGCACTGTTCTACGGGTTCTTTTCCTTTTTGCCCCATGGGGTCGAGAGGAAGGGTTGTGACCTTGAACCGAATTTTTTTTCCCTAGAAAAAATTGCTGGATTCTCCGCTGTATCCTATAGTGTGTGTAGACAAGTATTTCAGCGATGTGTTTTATAGGTGTAGACATACGTATATTGTGTTGTTTTCAATTTTGATCATTGTTAAGGTAAATTTTTAACAGTCGTTCATATAAATACTACAGTATGTTCAGTAGGAAAGCTACTGGTATGTTCTACTACTTTTTCATTGTACAGTTCTATATATATCCAGTGCCCGTTTTCTCGAATCACATCGGGTTCAACTCCAGTTTAGACTAACTTGGGGCTGACGTTTCAACACTCGTGCCCTGTTCATTCACATTTCTGGAGTCTCCTCTGAGTGTCGCTTACCATTGAACTCCAGAAGGGCGTTCAAAAGAGCATTGTCGTCAGTTCCCGGCTAGTTCCACTCTGTCGAATAAAATAACCTTGCAAGTGCTAGTAGTAAGCTGGCAGGATAGTGCATGTGTGGCGAGTGCACGGCCGGGAAATCCCGGTTCATGGTTATAAACGTCCGATTAACGGCTGTTCAGAGCTCGGTTTAGAGATTTCCGTGGGGTTTAAACTTTCCATGGGATTCATTATTGTGATTTTCATGAGTAGACGGAAGGTTGAATATGCAAAGTGCAAAGGGGATGGGTATCTTTGAACTGTGGTTAGAGAAATTGGACATAAGCCATCTGAACTCTCCACACCTAGTGGAATATGGCTTGTAAATTATGGTTCAGTACTTTTCTGTTGGAAGGTGGGGTTTACTAAGCGGTGCCGTTTGCCAAGGTGCATATCAGAGGATTGTGGTGTTGTTGCTAATATGATGATGTCGATTGCTGGAAGACGCCACATTTTCCACTCTTGACCACATCTGAACATGGAGTTGTTGGCCAATATTCCAACATGAGTCGGTAGAATGTGGGCCACGTTTCATTATTTTTTAATATGCTCAATGAATGGAGCAGGAAAAAAGCGATCCCCTTCCCCTTCCCCATGGGGGGTATCCGATGAAAAAGATCCTCATGCAACCACCTTTGCCAACCAATTAATTGTTAAAAGCGAAAAAGTCAATTTTGCCTTGTTTTCCATTTGCGGAGCTCTCATAAAATAGCCAAAGCCTGGTGCATAGAGACATGCATAGGCAGTAAGTTATTATTTTCAGCGGATTCGGTTATATGCGGATTTCACTTATCCTCGGCGGGACTTGGAACCAATTCACCAACTACGCGGATAACCGGAGCCGAATGTAGTTAAATATAAGCAGCTCCGTGAAAAATATCGCCAACAATCACTGACATTTCAGTGGCAACACACAGTACAGTATATGAAAATAAAGAGCGATAGACCCATAAATGTCCAGCAGAAAGGCGACCTTGTCGCACTATAGATGTCACGAGGACTTTCCTTCAGTAATAATTCAGGAGTCATGTATCCCTTGTCAAGGTAACTGTAGTGCAAGTACAACAGTCATGCATATACCACATCAATGTGATGCCCATCGTTATCTATTCTTATCAGCAAGTAAAAGGCACGACATACCGTATGGTGTTCTTTTCCAAAGAAAAATGGAATGTAATGACACTAATGAGGCATAGACTTGAGGCTGTACATGAAAGGGCTATAAAGGGAATAACAGCATATATAGATCGTCTTGTGTGGTGTCACAGTTGCAACATGGGATTTCTAAATAATACACAGTCATTTGCAATGACCATTGTCTTAGCATGAAATGACAATAACACCCTACGCAAGAACTCAAGAAGTAGGGATGCACAATAACGTTGGCATGCAAAGAGTTGATAAAGGATACTGTATAAAAGAGAACAATAAAGACTTGAGAAGATATTGGTTAGAGGTAGCACGTAGTAACGAGCTACCACGATGTAACGGCAATTCTGTAAGGGGGTTATCCCCATTTGTGTAATGTAATCTCCCTTCATCGCTAACTACCCCTCATAGGGAAATGTCGTGATGTTGTTGTTGTTGTTGTGTAATGTAACTATTCTCAAACCTAGTTTTGTAATTGTACGTTGTTCTGTACACCCAAGTGCACCCGCAGAACCAGACCGTACCAGACGGTCACAGTGGTGTAATTTTTTTCAAGAATAGTATAGAGAATAATTAGATTTAATTTATGTTAAGTTGACATTATATGCTTATACCGTGCATAAGCTGTCGCCTGAAGGAATTTCTGTGAGAGCTGTGAAGCAACGAATTGTGCAAATATAGACTATAACTTACTAGAATGATTTAATCGAACACAGGTTTAGGGATGCAGAGGGATTGTTTTGTCATTACCAAAGTAATCAGTAACGTATGTTGCCCGCAACCCACCAGGGTTGGGGTACGTTATAGGCCTGTGCCAATCCAGTCCTGGGTTGTTTTTAAAATTAACCTACTGCATGAGCCTGCCTAAACCATTTCGCGTCGATGATAAGAACAAAAGATGAAAGTATTGTATTGTTTGTGTGTGGTATGCTAGCTCCGCGCGTGTTTTACTTTTGGATCATCCAGTGTAGAATTCTGCGACTCCATTGTACTACGTTCTATATTACTCATTAGGCTGACTACAATCTCAGTTTGACGTGCAGAAGTTTCTATTGACACCTACGCTCTCCGCACTATGTTAAAGCCTCAAAAATAATCCATATTATTGTTCTTGGCCCTTTGGCCTCATACAAGTACTAATTTTGCGTGACTCGAGTCAGTTCCGAGCATATCGTGCAGATAAACTTAGGGTTTTCTGGGGACCAACTCGATGTTTGTACGTGTGTGTACAAGGGTGAGTGTTTGGCGAGGCAGAGGAATTGGTGAAGGCTATGAAGTTAAATTCATGCGTCAATATTAGCATGCGTCACATTTTGTGACGTAGTCAGACTGGTGCCCTCGATCTGGAATATCCAGTTTTTACTGCATTTTCCAGACACCCTGCATATAGATTTAAGGGGCATCAAGGACATCAAAAATACATATTGAATCCTTCAATTTCAATGAACATAATCGATACGGTGTCAATAATGAACCAAAACTTATGTGGTGTAATTAATTCAATTATATCTATTAAGTATAATTGATTTAATTAAGGTGATGTACTAACTGTATATCACGCTCATGACATGATTTACAGGAAGAGGCAATATCTGTGTCATGGGTCCAGAACACTATTCACAAATGAAACCTGCAAAGTTAAGCTTTCATTATTTTTAGCGGTTATTCACATTAATTCGAATAGAGTTGGAGCATCAAAAGTTACAGACCACTTGGATTCCCCCTTTCTCAATTCATTTTCAGTGGTAGTGCTATAGATGAGAAATCTGTAATCCATGGGAAATATTTGATGACATGGGGTACAGTAGCTAAAGTCTCATCAATATTCGATGCGTGTCCAAGTGGGTCGCGGTTGCCTCTCTGTATTCTCTGCATTTTAAGAGAGATACTCTACTTTTTTTTGTGGAGCCTTACATTTCCTGACTACTACGCAGCAGGGTGTAACAAATTCGCGTGGATTGTGCTAAAACAAGTGAAGCCAATAATAAAATAATGGCGTAGCAATCGCATTTAATGTCGCTAATTATTGCGTAGCAGGGATGTGTGAACGAATCATTGCATCGGTGCAGACACAAACGACAGCTGTAGCCGTATGCCCTATTAGCAATAGGTCACACTTATTTGAGCGTGATGACCCTAGAAATGCTATAGAAAAAGTCCTCGATTATATAGCCATTTTTTTTCAGTGTATTCCCTGAAATATGGCGATGGGCGCCTTGTTTGAGGTGGTGCCTGTGACTTTTGTGACCATTTTGAGGGTCATGATGCATGCCCTCCACCCACTTCCAAATTCCCTCTCCCTTTAGTCCAAAACTGGCCCGCCGGATCCATACGCTTTTCGTGTGTCCATAAAGAAATCGATAATTTCTCCTACATTTTTTTCTATACTCATCTGTTCGTTCCTTGTAGTTGGAACCCTCCCTTTTCCTCCCGTCAGCCAATCTTGTATCAAAATCACGCACATCCGTGTACACGACTAGAAGAATTGGGAAATCTGCAACAATCTGGAAGCAGATTATTAAAATCAACGAAAATTATCGATTTTTATAATATTTTGTTTAAAAAATTTATTTTACCCCATTGGGAGACTCGGCGCTCCATTAGGGGGGTGGAATACCACCATTTTACCACTCAAATTCTTTCTGAAACTTTCACACATGGATGGGGCCAGGGATAGGGAAGGAAGGAAGCGGCTGTGGCCTATTATACAGAAGCGATCCCGGAATTATCCTGGGGAGACCATGAAAAACCACGGTCAGAGTTGACGGTCCCGGGATTCGAACCCAGGGCCTCCCGATTAGCAGTCGGACTCCTTAACCACTACACCAACCTGCTTCGGTTCGATTTTTATAATATCATCAAAATGTATTGGCGGTACCACTCATCATTTTAAATGTCCCGTATCCTCACCGGTGTGGCTCGGGGTGCCCCAGTTCGGTTGTGCGGGTTGTGTGGGCGTGAGGGTTGCCGATCGTGCCCGGTAGCCTCAGCCAGGTCGTCGCCTGCAGTGCCGTTTCCTCCATGGGGCAGGGGTACGACCCTGGTCGGATATTAACTGTTGATTTTATAACAAATTTTGAGGCAATTGAGAGCGTACCATAATGATATAACGAACAAAAGTGGTGCTGGTTTTTGGGACTTTAAATACTAATTAGTCTATTTACGGAAGATATGACCAAGTGATTTTCCTCGGTTTGCAATTTTCACGCCGAATAATAATATTGAACCGAGAAGAGAATTCCTGAAAGACCGAGTGTCATCCCGACAGCTCGATAACCAAGTCGTTTCTATGCATGATTTATGCAAATAATCTGTAAACATTTTGTCTTATTTGACATTATTTTAACACAATACTGGAATTACCTACAAATATAAAAGAACTTGCAGCTGCACTGGTCGAATATTTTTTTTAAACAAGAGAACGAGAAGTGGGACATCTCCAGTCAATACCCGAGTACTGTAATCCATCCAGTCGAGTGTGTAACTGCCACGGATGGACGTAACAGTAACGAGTTTAAAAAAAAAGAGGACAAGACACCTGCATCAGAATTCGAGTACTGCAGAGTGATTGAAGTCACTTAAATAATTAGTGAGTAGCAGATAGAAGGGGCTGAGAATAAAATGTATAGTAAGGTGGGGTAGGTAAAGGGTGGAACTTTTGGATCGATGGCCAAAGGGACAGTATACCGCAGTGCAGCCCTTACTCAGCTTGCCTTTCCTTTTGCACGGACAGGAAACGCTATCCTCACTTTTCATCTTCAAGTCCCCCTCCTACAAAGTTGATATGGCTTCACTTCCACCGTTATGGGAGACCGGCATGAAAACTCTAGTGCAACATGTTGGGATTAGTATTTCTAGGCTCTTTCAGGACCCCCTGAACCTCAATGGTCATTTTATCGGAATGGGTATATTATTGACACTTTTCCAAACAAGTGAATGACAAGAATTGCGTCCGCATAAATTGTAAGAGAACGAGAATGGCTCTTTTGCGGAAACCATATCTTTCAGCTTTACACAGTGTCTTAAATCACTTTAAGGAACACTTCAGGTTTTCGTTAAGGAACGGTAATAACACGTAGACATAGGTTAGTAACTGTAAGCCTCAACGTTTACAGTGTATATCGTTTAGGTAATGAAGATAAACTTATAGGTGCCACTTATATCTTCATTAGCCCAACTGCTCCCAGAGTTGTTCCCATGTCAAATGATGGTCGAATTGTTGACTAACTGACTCTCATTAAGTAAATTTTTATTGTGTTGACCTAGTACAAAAATATAGTTATTCAAGTGCAGGCATATTACCAAGCTATCCTATGTAAACGAATCAAGGCAGGCACGCAAGCTAGTCGCGATATGTGGGTAGATTAAACAGTTACGAATGGCATAACAATCATACGAACCTTGTAGTGCTGTTGTGAATGAAAAGCAATAAAGTAGCCTATAACTATATCCTTCTTGAGGCAGATGTACTGTACTCTGTACATCAATATTGGCTATACATATAGCACATGTTTGTACAAGCACATGAAAAGGGCTCTGGAAAAGTTGCCTTCTTAATGTTTGTAATGTATATTTTGTGAACTCAATGCATGTTATTGGCTTGATTTTATCTGGCTGTTACCTGACTTTTTGAGGCATTAATATTCTTGGCGAATTCAGGTGCTCTTTATGAACCACAGTGAACATTCAGTTTGAGTCGCTTCGGTTCATAAAACGATGTGAAGAGGTCGAGGAAGAGGTGTTATTTATTGCCAAAAAAGCTGGGGATACTGAGGACCACACCTTACAGGCAGGATGGTTGAGATTTAATGCCACATGGTCCATATAACAAAACATTTGTGGAGGGTCACGTAAATTTTGTGGAGTTGATGCTCATCAGTACACAATTTTGGGAAATTTTAGCTTCCCTTTTACTGCGTAAGCCCAGCACAGGATCTTTATAAAACCATATTTTTGAATAGAACTCTGGCAGGGCACCAGCTTCTCCTTGAACACTCCTTTTCAAGAGGCCTATTTCAAAAGGAAAGAGGTTTACCTATATAGAAACATCTCCGTATATTCATGCACAAGCAACCCTTTGGAAATTGGCCAGTCCTCGTTTTTCATAACTTACGTCTACTCAACTCATGTCTCAACGTTTGTGAGCTGAGGCATTCTCAGCAGTGCTATCACTCACTATCATTATCATACATCATAGAGTAATAAAAAACATCGTTAATCCTATTTTCACTTCCGCAGGTAGGCCTTACTGTATAGACTATATTATTATTCCAATAATTTTACTGCGAAAAAGTTATTTGTATTACATAACCAACTGCACTGTATGGATATTACATTTTCATATATTACACATACACATGTTATGCTTTCATATAAGTTATGTACACCAAGCAACATGGGCCGCATACATAAAACTCTGGACCACTGGTCAGATCACTGGCCAGATGATCACATAGGTGATGATGAGGGTACGTGCGAAAGGATAATACAGTAGAACCCCGATTATCCGTCACCGGACCGGAGCGTCAGACAATGAGCAAGAGTTTGAATAGGTTCTTTCCATGTTTTCTTCCACGTATGTTTTATGAGGGTACACTACTGCAGTTAGCGACATTAGATTGGATACACCTCGACCATTCTGCACATTGCAGTTACCGTTTTTTCCCCAGTGGGCGGAATAAGTGTAGTTAATTGCGATTATAATCTTCGCTTTGACACAATTTCCGATACAAGAATATTGAGGGTTAAAGAATGTCCACAAAGTCTTTATTATCACTTCTGCATTGAGTATATTAGTTATACACTCACAATGACCTTTCATACATGAATAAAACCGTCACCATAACTCTTTCGTTATTGCTGTACCAGGTATATAAACTATTGGTTCCAGTTTCTGCACCAAACTTACCACTATAGCAGGCAGCATATGAAAGTTACCTTACTGAGCGCAATTTTTTGGTATGGCAAAACAAACTAGTCCCTAAATCATTTTGTGCCATAATGTTGCCTAGACCATCTAACCTCACGGTACTCTGTCGGTCTCTACCTCTGGTATGTCTGTGAGTAGGATGTGTTACCGACGAACCGCATAGTTTTGCCTCGCATGAGTTCATCATTCTAACGACCTGGAAGCTTTCAGGAGCCTGCGTACAAACAACAGGTCATATAGTTACATGCTTTTGCATCTGCTGCACTGATGATTGATGAAAAGTTGCAGTTGATGCAACATCACTCGCTCGATATTTTAAATTAGCCAAATGAATATTGACATTTTTTTCCCCCAAAGTATTGAAATTCTTGTCAATGCAGCACCCATAACGCCCGAATTTAAAGCCTTCGACGAAATGAACGGAAAATGCATCGGATTGCATACCAGTTTGTTGACATATTGGCTTCCTCTTACAGCAGCCGTGGCTCGGAAGAGTTATTTAGGCCAATTAGTCTCGAGATGATAACGTATATGCTAATGGTATATTATTTACTTTCACAGGCGGCTGGGGCCGGAGATGCGGAGTTGGGTGGGCTTCATGGATGGCGAAGAGGAAGAAAAGAGTGGAGGAGGTGTGTGAAGAAGAAGAAGCCGAGGAAGAGGACGAGCGGGGACAGAACAGAGGAACATGCCGGGCGGCCGAAGAGGCCTCGTGGCTCCTCAGAACACTTTCCTTGAGAATATTATTCGTCGATCCAGCTCGCAACGTGAGTGAATATGCTCAATTTGAATCATTATTCTGATGACTACATGCATGCGTGAATATCACTTCATTGCTTGTGTATACGTACAGTACTATATCGATGAGGATGCACTCTGCAGAAGTTTTACATGCCCCAATCAATCCAATTAACCTAAAAGTTCAATAATATGCAAGAGTGATTATGATGCTGGAGCAGTTTTGTTCTTAACGCATTATCATGATTCGCCTGTCCCTTTGAGAGTTGCAACGGTCTTTATGGAGACTCTGAATCCTTTTGTAGGCACCGCCTGCTGATTTTTATGCACAGCACAGAGTGTACTGTATACCAATAATTGAGTAGGGTATGTGAAAGGAACAAGCGAGACTTGGTGTATGCTTTATTTATTAATCAAGAGTGGAGAAAAGTTCACTGAACATGCTATAGCTGTTGTTAATAAACTGCCTATTAGCGTAGGGATGAGATTATCATTATATTGGCTGAATTGAAGAAGCTTTTCCATCCAACTAGCCAGCCAGTTACCCAACCAATCAACCAACCTACTACTCATTCATCCATCTGACAAACCAACCGATCAACCAACCAGCTCCCAGAGACAACGTCGACCACAATGATCTACTCTCCCATACCACGTCTTTGTTATGCACATAAATTTGCTCTGCGGGAAAGTGCCGTACAGAATAATTTTCAGGTGTCCCATCAGGTGGGCGAGTTCGTGAAAGACAGACTGAATTGCGTTGCCATACACACTTTTCATCAAACTTGATGGAAATTGTTTTAGTTGTCCCCAATGGTTCCAAAATCGGAACCTATTTCGAATCCAATCTGTAAACATTCTAGACCACTACAGTACTCAAAAGGTACCGTAATTAATTTGGTATCAGACTTGTGTCAGGCGATGTAAGCGTATTCTACTCCTTTGATACAAGGTAACTTATTGTTAACTCGGCAAGAATCGCCTATATCATGTAGCAATCGGTCAGCATTTGGTATACCATAATATTACCAGAGAAACTTAAGAAGGCATCAATTGTACGGAATACTTGGTGAATAAATAATGAGGTAAACATTACTCTTTATTTCAAAACAAAGCTTACCGGTACATTTGATTTATTATCGAAAAGCAGCATTTGAATATATGCAATATACAGGGTGTTTCATTTTTTTTGTCCGAACAGTTATCGGAACTGCTACTTTGTAAGCAGTGACTTGCAAACGGTGATTTTTCGGTAGAATGGGGAATATTCCCTGCGAATCGTAGGTTGAAGTGGCATACGTGCTGCCGCTGAAAATTGAGGGTCAAGCCTGGAAAAAAGAGGGTCATAGATGCCATGGGATGTGTGACCCTCTTTTTCCCCATTCATCCGACAAATCACCGGTTGCAAGTCACTGCTTACAAAGTAGCAGCTACGTGCAATATTCCGATAACTGTCCGGACAAAATAGCTGAAACACCATTGTAGTACTGTATAATAGTCAAGTCTTCGGATAAAGTTCAAACATTTATACATAGAGTGGCTCTTGGTTCTGTCATTTTAGAGTATGCAGTTTTACACCGAATTAATTCCGAAGCTGTGTGTTGAAGACAAAGGAAAAGTGCCAACAAGTAGGATGAGATTAGGTACCGGTAACAATTATCTTTTCTCCCCCTTTTTGAAGCCACATCATCCTGTTATCCTTCGTGAATAGCACGCTGCATTAATTTTTATGGCGTTTAAACAGCCATGAATGTTATTATACCTCGAGGAAGCTCTCTTCTTAGTAGAGCAAATACAGATTCTCCTGAAAACTGATACGCAGGTTAATTTAGTTTCCTTCTGGAGAGTTGACAGCCCTTCACATTCCTCCATCCATGGCTTGGATACGCACAGAAGCATTTTGTGCCGGGTAATCGACAGGGGGGGAAAAAAAGTGTATGTTGGTTTAGGCGAAATGAAAGCAACCAAGCCATTAGAGGCAAGACCGAAACCTAATTTAAGGGTGGAGCCTGAAAGCTCCCCGAGGGCGCCACTTATCCGCAATAACGCTTTCAGTTCTAAACAAGTTTCTAACCGCTTCCCAATCGAATTCCCTCCGCTTTGTCCAATCATCTCTATACATCGTCCCCGCCTTCTACGTCACCTGATGAGAAAATTGTTTCAGTGGCTTGAAAAATGCAATCAGAAGGGAAGTCGTGCAATTGTCGTGTGTCCACTGTGATTATTATTCTGCCAAGATTTATGCATGTCATAAAAATGTGGAGTGAATTATGTTGATGAGGATATGAGTAGATGACAAAGTTGGACGAAAAATGGCGGGATGGCGCTTCAAAATTAGGGGTGTGTTGTGATATGTCGATCATTATTTATTGGAATTCTCAGTTTAAGTGATTGGTATATTTCTGCTGGTGGTACAGTCAATGAAGCGCAGTCACTTTACAAGCAAAATATTAGTTCGTACAAGTGCTGGTTGCTGTATACTTTGTGCAAAGAGCTTGTTATTTGCGCAAAGTAACCTGCGCATGAATGTTCTTTTAAATACCCAGATCAAAATATTTTTCAGTGAAAAATAATTTTTTTACCATAATAATTAATCTGTCACGCAAGATATGTAACAGAAGCCCCTGAAAAACTCCATAACTTAAAAGTTCTGAATAACATTGAAGGATATTTTGTTTGGTCAATTTTTTGTATAGTAGATTCTATGATTATTCTTTACTACATGCTGGACACGCCAGAGAAGCTTGAATAATCAGGAAAACTATCCAGTACAGTAATGTTCAGAACGTGTGTATTGGTCAGATATTTTGAACGAAACTACTGTGCAGCAGCAGTACTGGACGTACTGTATGTAGCCAGTTGCTAGTTGTTGTGAATTGCCTGAAAACCTAGGTTAATGCACACGGTATAACATGTATGATTATGACCATTATTCAACCATTTTGAGGTCCTGTCACAGTGGAGATTATCGTGGATCTCCACACATTATGTTATTTTCCACCTGAGAACAAAGCTAGCCAGTTTATAATAATAAAACCACACAGTGAAATGGTGCACGACTGCAAACAGCTGAATAAACAGAATCAGCAGCAAAAACAATAAGCCATCCACAGGGTACGAGGGTGGAAGTAGGAGATTTTACGATTACAGTAGGTGGACGGGTTCTGCCTCAGTTTAATCTTAGCACTTAGCAAGGAAGCGAACGAATTCAAGGAACGAGCTTCCATTCCGTCGTTCTGGTTTTAGACAATAAACCCCTGTTATCCTCTATAATATTTACTGTGAGGTAGGTCGCAGAAAGATGGGCACAATGTGATATGGACATCGCATCTTCGTGTAATTTTGAAGTTAGTCACCAGATGATACCATAAAAAACGTTTCCTTGCTCTATGAAAATAATAATAATAATAATAATAATAATAATAATAATAATAATAATAATAATAATAATAATAATAATAATAATAATAATAATAATAATAAGTCATACCCCGTTATCAGCCATCGGCTCTTTAGGGGGGAAGTTTGTTTTGCCTGGAACTCTTTGCTTTCATTTTACTGTGCTCTTTGGGATAGGATAGGGACGGAAGGAAGCGGCTGTGGCCTATTAATTACGGAAGCAACTCCGGAATTCTCCTGGAAGGACCGTGGGAAACCACAGAAAGCCACGGTCAGAGTTGCCGGCCCCGGGATTTGATCCCAGGACCTCCCGATTAGCAGTCGGACACCATATCCCCTCCTCCAAACTGCTTCGGTCGCTCTATGAAAATATTGGCCATATGGTTTCAGAAAAATATCTGGATATCAGCAAAAACAATAATAATTATCCCCGTAGTACATGTGTCATAATATTATATTAAGCTTAACAAAAAATTAAATAACACGATAACCAATTTCGCAGAAGATATATACTCCACGGTCAGTGACCGAGCAAGAGAGTGAGTACACGAATACGGAATAATTACCCAGCAATAGTATAGAGCGTACTGGTACTGTACAGTACACACCTGCGAGATAGGCGTTACCATGGTGATGGGAGCTCTGTGCAGGTGTTGAGGCTTTCCTCCCATTTTTTCGAACTAGTGCTCAAATCGATTATGCGAGTACTACGTTTGTGCATTATGATGAACTCGGACCCACAGTAATTTGCCATCATAGTATGCCCTGCTGTTGTTTATTGAGAAGGCAGTTTATTTACTATGAATTATGTAACAGGATTTCATAAGTACAGTAGAACTTGTAGATGCTCTTTTGTCAAATAATTACAAGACTGTAGTGGGATCCTCAATATTTCGTACCATGAGGTATGCACGAATCCATCCTGACCTCTGCAGTACTTAAAGCACGAATATATTTTTTTTAAATCAAGATTTATTGAGAGAAGCCATTGACCTGATGATGTTTTCGTTTTAATTGCCATTGTGCTCATAAGTATATATTTCCCCCTTGCTCCAAAATGGAATGGCTGGAATCGATATGCTGGTCCGAAAAGTACTGTAGTTGGTGCCGTAGAGGAGTGATTTTGGGTTCCGAATGGGCTCAACAGCTGCAGGCCTTTCCCTCACGACTCCAGGAATAGCAGCCATAACGGTGAATAGGACTATACCCTGATGCGCGGTTATGATTTTGAGATGGAATGGTACAGTAGTAACGAGCAAAATTCCCAGACTAGCTGGAATACCAGGGACTCACCCATCCTATCCATCAGTCATCCATCTGCAGTATATCTATCCATCCATTCTAGTATTCAACACCAGCATAGCCTTGACTTTTTGCATTCATTTCTGCTGAATTTAGGGGAGGACTGTAGGGGGGTGGGGGTGGGGGTTCATCGATCATTTTTGAGTCGGCATTTGGAACTCTTCGGGAGGACCGCCTCTCTGATAAATTAGCACCTAATCCACTAGTGGTGTGCCCTTCAAGTTTGACTTTGACACTACTGCAAAAACTTTTCAAGCCAGGACTGTCGACTGTAGTTACGTTGCAGTAGAGGGTTGGTAATCTATCTCGAACAATGAACATGTTGGTGCCCACTGAAGTTTTGGACATTTCAGTGAGATCGGTTGAATATGGACGTGTTTGTTTATGCATTACTGTCGTATAAATGGGAACTTGATTCAAATTCTGTTTATTAAATGTCCGAGCTCTAAATACTCATGAATGTGACGTGATACAATAATTTTGCTATGTGGCGGTGAAAATCACTTGCATCACACATCAGTACTACAGGATGGTCATAAAATGCCTTTAGAATGGCTAACTGTTATTTTTAAATATGAGGTTTAAAATGGATCACATTTTCATGAAAAGAATAGTCAGTGAACAACAAAAGTGCAAGCAAAACTATGACACAACTTTCACACTATTTTGAAAATTCACACGTAATAGTGAAAAAAGGTGCAATTTCATTTCCAAAAAAAAAAAAAATGTAAATGTCCTTTAAAGAAATCATTTTTTTATTACTTCTGGTGTTCCCACAAAAATAATGGCCGTGCCATTGTAAGGTCCATCAGTGAGTTACACAGTGAATAGAGCATTTGAATTCAGTATGTTTTACATATTAAAGCCTCTATATAGGTCACCCTGATTAGGCCTATATATCAATCTGTGACGACAAATTTTTGCTTCTGCCAAAGTGCTAGAGACTTTTGCAGAGTGAGGAAGATATGAAGAGCAAAGCTCCAGTTTTTATATGCGTATCACTGTCACGAAGGCGACAGACAGGATAACTTCAAACGCTCGACAGAGGCCGAGTAAACACGTCTGTGTTGCTTTGCGAGCATCGCTGTCACCACCACCCCAGTCAAACACATAGCTGATTTTTTAAAATCACACCCGGTCCTACTGTGGGTGTGTAACTTTGACCCTTCCTGTCACAACATTTTTATTTGATATGGAGACTTAAATGGCTATGCGAGTCGGGGTATTTAATCGCCTAAATATTTTAAACGCATAATTGTCAGCAAATTTAGTCATGTAAATAACTGCTACACTGAAAAATAGCTTATTAACATGTAGTCTGTATACGCAAGTGTAAGTGCTTTCTAATCACACTGGGATCGATATAACTTATAGTATAAAAAGCAACCATAATAATTTACGCGATCTATATGAAACAGATGAAATAATAGTCATACGCAAAGATTTACCGAAATAAGAGCACACAGATGTCACTGGTAGCCCTCATATGAAAAACCACGGAAGCGAATCGAACATAACTCATTGCTTATGAAGACTACCCCGTTCCTTTTTGCAGTAAATGTCCGGAGCGGTCTCTCTGTATTTTTTCAACCGAAGCCAAGTAGCCAATTGTACAAAGTGCTAAATCAACAAATCCAATGGGATCTGCCTCTCTGCTTCGCTTGATTTATCGCAGCCAAACCTCCGCATTGGCAAAGCCATTTTATATCCTTGCCATCCGAACCGAAACACTTTCTTTAATATCTCTCTGAGGAAACTGCATACTTTTCTTGACCTTTGCCTTTATTTTCTTGTGACCTTTTTAACATGGGAGGAAATGCCCAGTAGCCGAAACATATAAAGTTCATTTGCTTTTTGAAGAGAGATGTCAATAGCAGAGGAAAAATATTGTGTAATAAATTATTGTTGCTTTAGACATGATGGTAATTTTTTTAAACTCCCGTGGAGAATTGGTTTTTTTTGCGNGGGGCCTGATTGCAGTTTGCACGCTGGGTTAATAAATATTAATTTCTCTTGCACGAGAAGGTAGGGGCCACTCGCAGCCCATGAAAAATGCGCGTGTGGGCTTTGTTAGATGGCTCGTGACCAAAATTTCCCCCCATCCTGGGAAAATCGGATATAAAACATATGTGATGTTTTTTTTTTTTAAAGTCCACATTCAATTTCAGTGGAAAAGTTATTTTGAAATTCGTTCCGCATTTACAGTATATATCACCGAGCACTGTGCGTGCTCTGAGGATATTAAGAGTTTTTCACATTGTAGCCATTTAAGCTTTTTAGTCATGCTATTTTAGTAAATTAACTGTATATTTTAAATGTTAGGTTTTTATCGCACATGTATATTAGTCAGTAAGTTGTAGGATGATGTTATATGATGTTTCTGGACTGTTTCACTAAGCTTCCAGGCTCATAGTGTATGTGTAAGAGTACATTCAAGGAAAGGGATTATCTAATGCAGGTAAGGCATATTAGATATATTAAAGTTTATTGTTATAAGTAATGCCCCAGGATATAGGTGTTTTCGTGCTTCCACAGATCTGTACTTACTGTAGCCAACTGTAATTGACCGCTCAAGCGAAAAGTTCTCTGGCACAGAATCAGCAGTTGTGGCAAGAAAAAGGACTGCAACATTCATGTCTTTTTTGAAAGATATATTCCAAAATGTTCAGATTGTCTTTCCTGCCTGGTTCCTCTGAGATTTGGACACGGAACTTCTGAATAGATTAGCCATGTCTATCTATGATTAGAGTTTGCCTGATTCATGAGTATTGTTACCAGTAGTATATTATATGATACGTTTACATTTCCTGATCATTGTCCAGCTTCTGATGGTTGTTTACCATGTCCGCTCGTCGTCCGACAAATAATGTGATACCCAGTGATTGACCTGTGGATTCTTAGGAAACCTTTTTGTGAAAATAATCCGACTTGATTCATTGCTATACTAGGTTTTCACAAATGGAGGGAATGGAAAGAATTCCGGCGAAAACACCCACGCAAGAGCGAATGAAAACATGGTTCTCTCCACTTAAAGTATTCTTTTTCAAGTCAAGCTATACTTAGAGACTGACCTAGAACGATAGAGCGTCACCTATATGGCTATATGAGTAATAGCCGGCTATGCCTATGACCTCTCCAGATCAGCCTCAGGTGACATGATTTCTAATGGATTGATATAATGGAGAAGCACTTTTGCTTAATTGTGGTAAATGCGGGTATTGTTACGGCTACGTGGGATACCTAATATCCTCCCACACAGGCTTTTGGGAAGCATAACAACCTCATCGACCTTCTACTAATCCTAGACGTTCTAGACTTTCCTCTTTTTGTATTGGTAGGGCATTGATATAAAATAATACACTCTCAATTTCGCCAAGCAAACTAACTTCCGGCTGCATTGGTTAACCGGATGTCGCTTACAAAATAATTTAGTCACGTTAATTACTTGCACAATGGTACTTGCAAAGCCAGATCAATGACACTCGGGAATACCTGCAACAGAGTGATGTGGGAGTGATGGGAGTCAATGAGGGGATGGAGGTACCACATCACAAAAATGAACATCACACATACCTGCACGCTTATCTTATGTAAAAATGGTCTGACAAACGTATCCTGGCGCAGTGTCGCCATGCAATAATTGGCATAATAAGAAGGTTAAAGGGGTAGAAAAACCCTTCACCTTGTTACAATGCTGGTACAGTGTTGGACATTAATCGTGACATACTGCTAGCGACATTTTCTGATGCGGCAGAAGTGCAAATCGAAGTGATAGAGTGTGAGCCGTGCGAGTAAGAAGAGGTAGGCCTTGAGTGACGTCACGTGCTGGGGGGCAATGGAGAAAAGGCTTGTCCCCCAGCCAGTGACGTCACCCAACGACTACCATTTCTTACTCGCACGACTCGCACTTCGATTTGTACGTCTTCCGCATAAGAAAATGTCGCTAGCAATATGTCCAGTACTGTACAGAAGTTGTATAGCGTCAAGATTGTCCGAAACTTAGGTGGTAATTATCGAGACTGCTACCATAATTAATCATACAGAAAATATATGGCGTGGTTACTGATACCATGCATTTTTGAATATTCGGAAACCATTTCCGTTTCCGAGTTTTATTCCTTTCTATGAACTTTCTCTAACCAAACTAATGATCACGTGTTAATGGAATGATCACCACCACTGATTTCTCCACCAATATCTGAATATCAAATGCGATTCTGCTGAACTAGAGACAATATGTATACACACAGTTGATACTGTAAGAACAATCTGCGCCACCACAGAAAGTTTGCGTGAGGAACATGTGCAAAAAATCTCAGGCTGCTAAGGGATCCAGCACTTTGGACACGCACTTTACAGGGCGGGCCACCCCATCCCCACCACTTCAACCACCCAGCACAGCACGATACGAAACGTCCACACTATAATTCCTCGCTCGATGCCGATTTTCTTCCCGGAAAACACCTTTATTTTCTCTAGGATGACAGGATCTGCATTATATTCAGGTTCTGACCTTTCATGAAACCAGTTTCAGGGACACGTCTCCAAAGAAATGTTCGGTTGGTAAGTGCTTTGTAAAGAGTATAGGTATTGTCGGCTCGTATTTGCTCGTACGTGACAGGTTTATCGGTCCAAGAAAATATACTTTTATACGAAGAATGGTAAAAATCAATGTTATGCATCCCAAAGGGACCATCTCTTTGTATGTGACGTTACAGTTATTTTTCAGTCTAGACCTTATGCTGTACAATATTGGGTACTAGATGCAAGTAATGTTTTAGAAAATAATGTAACATTTTATGTAGGAAACAGAAAAATGGAGGAAGAATGGTACATCTCACAGGAGACGGGAGGCACTTCCTCTTACGTTATACGCTCAACCTGGCACTGTTTTCTCTAGAGTCCAGACGAATCCGGCCTTCCAAGTCAGAAGTTCTCACTTGGCCTATAGTAAAGCTACCCCAGTCGTTTAAAGTCTCAGAAACAGATTCGGAATAATACAGAAGAAGAAGTGTTCTCTGATTTATGTTCCTGTGCAAATGTAAGACAAAATTCTCCTAGTTGGTGTTGGATATTTTGGCTACATTAGGGAAATAATAGCTTCTTCATTTTTGTTTTGTTGCCCATGTGAATAATTGAGAATATCCTGTTGTGGTACCTAGATTCCATCCATGGGTTTAAAAATCTTGGTATGGGATGATATTTCATAGAACATCAATTCGATAATCTATAGGTGACCTGTGTTTTTATTCGGAATATGGAAATCCTTTATTTTCGACATCCAATTGGTTTCTGTATTTATTGCTGGCTTTGTAGCATTCGTGTAGTCACATGAATCTCTACCCTAGTGCAAAATCCTTGAAATGGTCCCACTATGTCATTGATATATTGCAGTGTCCTTTGTGACGGATCAACCGGAAGATTATAAGATTTAGGCAGTAAAATAAATTGCACAGCACAAGAGTTCCTATACCCCTATCGCTGTGGCCATATAAGCCAGTCTTATATCAATCCGAACTGATCGTTTTGAAGGCTGACATAAGAGATCAGAAAATATTGCATTTCAACATCGCTTTATAATAATATTAGCTAGCTCTTCTCCTTTCATCCCTCCATCTCTCCGATACTAACTGGTTTCGTATTATGCGTTTTATATAACTGAAGCTGCATCTGCATATGGCACAAAAATGAGGTTATTGGGTCCTTGACTCAATCTTGGATCATCTTATACCTTATACCTTATACGAAAAATCCATCCTATAAGGTATAGGATGGATTTTTCGCATCGTATATAGGGACGAGTTTGGATAGGCTTTTGATAGAGATTTCCTTGCTTTTCATATGATTCTTCCTCCTACACAAAAATCCCAGTACGAGTAACATAAACCTTATGGCAACAGAGAAGGTTGAAAGCAAAACAAATATCCAAATGATGAATGTGATCAATACCTTCTCAGTTTATAATCAGCATTATCATTAGAATCTAGACGTGTATAGGGTTGCACTGAGAAGATGAATATTTGAAAGAGGAAAAGAGCTCTCATTTTCCACTCAAACTCGATTGCCTCATCTTGCTTAGGATGGAAGGTCAAAGAGTAAAGAAACTCGATATCAAAAGGGATTCGGTGTTTGTGTAGGCGTCCGTATTATAGGCAACCCGATAAAACTAGGTAGATTAGGGAGCAAATGGAGACTGTATTTCCGTTTCCATTAAACGATGAGTTTAAGCTTTTGAGTCTCCATCTTGGTGGGGGGGGGGGGAGGTGAGTGGAGGGGNACTTGATCGAAGCAATCCCGTGCGTCGCCGCATTTTCTGTACGATCCGCTTTCGCTCAATTAGAGTAAAGTATGCTCGTGGGCTAATGGGCCAAACGATCCATCCTGGCCCGTTTCGTCATTTGCTCAAGTCGAGGATGCTGCCAGATAATGAGACTCAATCATCTGCTGCCGCCTATATAGCCCTTGCGCGCTCTCCTGCGCCATTTCGCATCTTGGCGCGCTCATTTGCCCCCTACATCCATTTCCATTCCTCGCGTGTCCCTTAGAATGGGAACGAACGGGCTATCCAGAAAAACGAAGTACAACCTTCAAACTTTATACACTAGCCTTCTTTCTAAGTGCAATTTAAGTGTAGATGCGAGTGAAGGAGCTCGTTTTGTGTAAACGAGACATGATTCCACGAAGGAGGCTAATGAGCTGAGGTGGACAAAAAATATATACAGCTCTTTGAAATATTGCCAGTTTAGCTGGATAAGCACAAGAGTTTTCTGTGTACTACTCTATAGCTATGAGGAAATGTCAGGCAATGAAAGTTACTATATTACTAGCACCAGCGTAACCCTATAACTGTCTTGGGTGTCCAGCAGCGGATACAGGATGTAGTGAAAATAAAGCAAGTCGATGCAGAACCAAAAAGCGAGGTGGTCACATTAGATGCTGATGACAGACATTCCTAGAGCGTTGTCAGACGCAGATAATGTAGAAAATTATTGTTACCTGTTACCTCGCCGTATAAGTTGGTCCCAAATACCGCAACTATCCTATGATTGTGCTGCTGTTGCCAAGGGGTTAACCACTCGACTGTAAAGTGTACACTGGAGCACCAAATTCAAGCAGTAGCCTACCAAGGAGTACCAAAGAGTAAGGTACCTAAGGAGTACCAGGGAGTACCACTGCAAGGTGTACACCGGAGTACCGAAGGTAGTGGTTAACCCCTTGGCTGTTGCTATATAAGCGCAAATGAGATTTTGATCACGTATGTATTACAAATGTATTACATAAACTTGGACGGATGTGTTGACTGTATACATATTATTACCACAAGTTTGTAGAGTACAGTACACCAGCACTAAGGCATATACGGTGCAGAGTTATACTGTAACTGCAGCATTTAGCAAAGGGCAAATCGCATTTTACGAGCCAGCCAACTGCATTAGGTTTTAACGAAGCGTTTTATGAACATCGGATTTTGCCACTTGCTTGCAACATAGTTTGCTGCACACTGAGTAGTGCACATCATATTCATGCAAATACGCAGTTGTGTTTTTATCAGAATCAGCACCGACTGAAGTACATATTTTGAAACCCTGATACAAATTTAAATAAATTGTTGGATTAGTGGAGCCCTACATAATGATAAACTGCCAGTTATTATACCATAGGGAGGGCATTGGGTGAAATGGAGCAATTCCGTACACTAACTTGTTTTTTTTTTGTTATAAATGAACTTTCAGTAGTCATTGCCGGACAAGTATTGGCTTTTTCTTTTCCAGGGAAAAATCCGTACATCCCCGTAGTTTACAGCCAATGGTAGGTAGCAGCATTAATGGTAAAAAGTACAACAGCCACATATTATCTGCTACCATAATCGCATATCCTTGCACAACCAAAGGCGTTTCACACGCAGTTAAACTCGAGATAATTTGAAATCTTCTCTCTCCATGCTTCCTCTCTCAGGGGGTAATAAATTGAAACCATATTGTATACCTTTCTTACGGCGTTTATGGCAGGAAGATCTGAGGCAACATGTCGTGCCAACCTGACTGCTGGCGGCCATTTTAAAACAGAAATTCACTTAGGCCGTGTACAAAATAGCTCCATCCTACATGATATAGCCTACTGTATCAATTGTCAGTAAAATTGAGCGCATGGTTTAACCAATATACTGCATATAAATAACATCAATTCGAGAAGTATTATGTTCACTTTCATTTAAAGTTGTAAAGTATATATTTCACATTTTCCACAACTTTTTAAAGCATTTTTTAAAGTTTAAATATAATATATGCAGAATATAAAGCTGTTGGAGGCTGCAGCACAAATCGACTTCAGTTAAGTGAAACGGTAGACGTCCTAACATGGCAAGGACTAATGGCAGGGAGGGAGAGTTGAGTCGATAGCATATCAGGAGGTCGTCGCGACGACGGCCTTATTCATCTGTCACTAGTTACCGACGTGACGGTCCACGATGTCCTCAACCTACTTTTCTCCAAACTTCCTTTGCTAGATTTTACAGTACCGGCACTTCCTCTCTAAATTAATCACACTCACATTATGCCCCGAATAAAAGGCAGTGGAGTAAGCCTTGAAGCTCTATAGTCTAAGAAGTGTCCCTTTCGTACTGTTATTTACAACTACCGGTGCACATTGTTGTGACATTTTAAATATTCATGAGGTAAAATCATCGACATTATTTTTAGGCATTCTTTTTATAGGTTTCACAAAAGTGGACAACATACAGTAATAGCTGGATTTAAAATAATAATGCAGTACATCTAGCTTCACTTTCTAGTTTAATTGTTGCTGTTAATATTTGGCCTTAATAACTTGATCAACTTGCAAATATTCGGTTGTTATAAGTCACAAGCTGTGACTTTTGTGATAACAGTGCCTTCAAAATCCAAAAAAGTATTTCACATCAGTCCCGGAGGAACAACACTTTGCTCTACGACGTACGTGACATGAAAGGGATAATCTGGGCCTAGTGAGAGTCGAAATTCAAATAAGTCCTGCTCAATACAAGCTATACACCAAATCCTGCCACAGCTGAGACAGACCTACGTGCATTTCACATAACGTTCTTTTTTTTTTTGGTTATCGGCTAATCATTGTTGTGTTCTTTACATATCAGAATTGAGTTCACATTCATATCGTTGACACCTTTTCCTTCAGCCAGACTAGAATATGCTATTTTGAACACCACGGAGCAGTGCTAACATGAGAATAAAAGGAAGCAAAATCCCAGGCAAATGCAGTCCAAAACTTTGAACTCTTCGCAATCAATTGGGATATTGCTGGGCAAAGGAAAACTGACGTGCCAGAGAACTTTTTGTGTTCAAGCCTCAAGTCAATATTATCGGACTTGTGTGGAGACCTGGCTTACGGGGGGGGCTTTTCGTAAACAGCAGTTTGTGGCCTAACTTTCGACTTTGTCATGTCCCGCCCAACAAACATCTTTATTTGGCGGAGATTCCGGTGGTTTATCTTGCTTGTCGTACTAGCTGATTTCTTGTCAGTGAAGTGCCATAGGTGACACACAGTGGCTCGTTATGCATGTCGTTAAATATGATGAAAGCTTTAAAAGGCCGTTCACGATGTGTGCTACTTTAAAACTCTTATCCTTAATACTACTTATATAAGGTCCTGTTGTGCTTCTGAAGGTAAATTAATTACTACATATTTATCCTCGTTATTACTTGTTTACAACAATAATTTGTCTACTCAACATAGTGTACAGTACGTATATGCCTGTCTCAAAACCAAATTTCATATAATGTAAATGCTGCGTATATACGTATCGGTAAAAATCTCTTGGATGCTCGTATAGAGTCTCTCCTGTTGCCTCCCCTTCAAGTGTAGCATTGATTTTTCATACACCGCTGGAAAGCCTTGTGTAATGGGCTTTCCAATGGTATATATGATACCACGCCAAAAGTGAAGGTGAGTTCACAGGAGCGAGCGTCCGGCAAAATTTCTACCTACCAGAATGTGAACTCAAAGACTGTATACTATACAAAAATATAGGAATACATTTTTAAAAAGTTACGACAATAAATGATGGCTTCAAATATACAAAACGTACAAAACAATGTTAGTTGTGGATGTGGTAATATGCAACAAAATCAAA
This sequence comes from Catajapyx aquilonaris, assembly GCA_000934665.2. NCBI lineage: Eukaryota > Metazoa > Arthropoda > Diplura > Dicellurata > Japygidae > Catajapyx > Catajapyx aquilonaris. Next base: position 68,454 of record KZ538012.1, read on the forward strand.
AAGTGCAGTGTGTCCAGTAAACAATTTTGCACCCTCTAAAATCACATTTTGCAAATTTAGTTTCGTTTTCCTGCTGGCTTCTCCTCTCAAATATTTAATAAGTACATTTTGAAACGTTGCAGTGCCTCTAACGGGCAACGAGGCTAGCGAACCTGTAATCTATTTATCCCCAGCGACATTTACTTTGTCGTCAAGCACGTAAACAGGACTGTTTGTAAACCTGGCTGTAATTGAAATTGAAAAGAAGTAAGAGGTGGCCGTGAGCAGAGGTTGAGAGAAAATGTTGACAGTCCTGAGCTTAGAAGCTATAGTCACCAGGGAATTCTTGGGTAAATTGACTGGCTGTTTCCCCGCATGGCAGCAGCACCGGCAGCAATAACATCACGTGCCTTTAATCTGCCTCTGGAATGTTGAACCAGCGACTGGAGAATTCCAGTGTCCTCTGCTTGCATGCCGTCAGCCCTTCAAAACTTCTCTCGAGGGATAAAATTTCCAGCTTATTCCCGGTTTTTGTTTTAGTCCGACGCCAAGGCTTTGTCACATGGGAAAAACATCCTGACTTTTCAGACCACCAAGTTCTGCGCTTGTTGTTTGGAATGTGTTTTTAGCACTGTATGCCATTTGTTGTTTAAAATAGGTTACATTTTAATGACTGAATTTTAAAGCTATTTAGTTGTTAGATAATATACAATACTTGCAGAATATGTTGCACGACCTTGCCGGATCAGGAGTGTATGAATAATGAGATTCGTGACTAGAAGTTTGACATTAAATTACAGGGGTAGACCCTGTTTTACAGCCCCACATCCTAACTTTTGTCCTAAACCTCCTGCGGTATGGTTTCAAAATAGCATTTCTTTTGTACTGCCCAGTACCCACCGATCTGATTGGTGGAGCCCACTCTCTGCTCCCACCAATCAGGGTGTCTGGTGTAGAGTGGATGGGGGAGAGCTCGCCTAATCCCATTTTTGAGAAGTTATGCTGACAACGTTTCAAAATGACCTTAAAAATGAAAAAAATGTGAAATTTCGTTTGAAAATAAACTTAATGTCGAACCTATTATAATTCGGCCGTGAATGATTTCACTTGCATGGCTTTATACAGGTGCTCTTAAATTTTCTGTTGAAAGTTCCTGATCAGTGTGCGATCTAGATGTGTAACACTGGGAGGGTGAAGGCACCAATCAGGACTGTTCATTACCCAACGGAACGACTGTTTTCTCGGCGTTAATATAAATTTAAATTAAGCCTCTTGTTTGTCACAGAGGCAAGTCGTTAAGCACCAGTTTGTAGGAGGCAAAATTTAAGCCAGTCGACGGGAGATCAACTCCAAATCCGAGTTTATGTCCGACTAACCCTTTCTGTCGGTCACTGTGCATCATCATGAGGGACAAGTTAGTTTTCCCAGCCAAACGTTGGCAATGGCGACCTCGACCGCATCTCGTTTCGACTATTTCAATGGGCTTGTCGGGATGTAACCTGCCAGATAAGCCAGCCGTTGATCATGGAAGTTTTAATTCCCGCTATAGCCTGTAGTGTCAGCCAGGCTTGATTCACGTGCACTCAACGACGATTTGTTCATTATAAAAATTTGCACTCACAACCCGCATGGTAGTTATTATCTTTAAATTGAGTAATACCATACAGGATGTACTGCCACTGTACAGTTGGCTACATACATAGCAGTTATATTACTGAAGTGCCCGTAGTGTGGCTATTGATTTTTCTAACTAAAGTTCTTATGTTTGAGCAGTTATTTTGGAACATGTACTTTAGGTTTGAAAATAATACATGCTAATATTAGGATGAATGGAGAAGTACCATTTTAAATAATTCAGGAGAGTCCACACTGCGAAACACTGACTTCATCAGGTGCCATAGTGGGTCACAATGGGCAATTCTAAATGTACTGAGCTGTGAAATTCATTGCAATTCAGGTCTCCGATTTAACCTTATCATAGCAGCTACTGTTGGTAGAAACCTCTAAACTAAATTGCTGCTCCCAAAAAAAACTGTTTAATTAATGAGCAGCTTACAGTTAGTTCGAAAAATCGCAAAGGACTACCGGACAACGCAATCTGTTAATTCGTACATATTATTAGAAGAGGAGAAGAGGGATACGTTTTTACTAACGTTTTAATGCGAGATTAAATCAGAACATTTAAGGGCAGACTGTATGGAAAGTAATTAAATACGTCAGAATTTATTTGTATATAACAAACATTCTGAAAGACTCACATTTTTGAGTTATGAGCTACTCTCATGCGAACTCAAACAGAATAAACACAACACATTTTCCTCACATTCCCACACAATGTCCACCGCTCCTTTCTTCCATACCCCATTGGTCCATTCAATACGAGAAATGACCAGAGAAGTCTAATCATGTCTCGAACCGAATCACGGACTCCTTTCTTTAATCCCCGCCAACTCGAGTGCTGTACTCCATGAACCTCGTCCGCCTTTGTCGAGGCTCTCTCGCCCCAGGGTCGTTCCAAATGCTCCCACACCTCTTTGTTCTTTTAGGGCTGGTCCTCCGAAAATTGACGCGGTAAAGTTGAAATATAAAGATGGCGTTCAGATGGATTATGAATTATTATTATTTTAAATAAATGGTTATTATACATTCGCCTGCATCTAGCAGTTGTGATATTAATAATAATCGGGTCTGGTTATTATGAGCCGAGCCAGTATATGTTGTGCCATCCCATCACTAGAGGGCTGGAGTGGCGCATGCGCGCGGAACTAGGTGGAGCTAGGGGCGTATGCTCTTTGTATGATTCAGTTGTGTTGTGGCCGGGAAGCAGGCCAGTATAATAAACGGTTGCTTTGTACCCGTTGTATTAATGGACCACAACCACAACCCAGAGTGACCATGCGCTAATATGAGGTCAACTCTCACAATGTCCCTTTAGAGTAGGTCTATTGCAGGTATTTTACACTACTGTAAGTAAGCGCAGCGCACAGTTCTACATTAAAGTGGCTCATTTTCATATGAAGCCGAGTTGTACTGTACTGTACGAATGCAAATGAAGGACAGACTATGACAGAACTGTGAGAATGAACCACAGCTTGGCCTCCTGAAACCGGTATGGTCTTTGATGAATCCGCTTTGCTTTTAGAGATTATACCGAGCGTGATGCAATATAGAGCCATTTGATAGGATGCACACGTTCCACCTGGCCAATCATCAGAGCAGCTACATTTTTGCGAATTTGAAAAAGAAAAAAAATACTACTCTTTGATGATTTTTTGTTGCATCCGAGCCAGCGCACATGGGCCACCACGGCCATGATACTCAGACTCACGTTCCCAGCAAATACCACAAGTTAACTAACACTGAAGTGCTCTCTGCTGCAATGTTTTCTGGACTGAAAATTGTGTAGCCAGCGCCCTTGTCGCACCAGCATACTTCCGAGTGCCTCGTTCATGTAAATTGAAGTTATGCCTCGCACCAAATGGCCCTGAAGGCACCAAATTGTTGTGTATTAGCTGGTCTCGGCCGACTACCAATGAACACCACATTCTAGGTTCAGAATATTACAATTTTATGGTGGTTCATGTGAGGGCTTACTTGGGCAGCAACATATTAATTATGTACCTGAATAACATGTATGGCGCAAGCGCAAGTGTGGAAGGATATGAATGGGTTTTTGTGGGGATATTCACTAACGTAGTGCCTCTCAACATCAGAAAATAATAACTCATTCTAAATTTATTATCAGATAATCTGGTTTGTTCTTTGGACTTTTCTCATATCGGTAAGCTTGGGAGTGGAAAATGGCCATTTCAAAAATTGTTCACGTCTTTCAAAATTATACATTTCCTTGCTATATTGCAAAGAAAAATGAGGATCACGTCCTATCACCTGCGGTGAGGAATTCGAACGTTTGCTGATGAGTTTTGCTTGATGACAAAAGCAAACAAATCCAGATCGCGTCCCGAGCGTGACGCACAAGGATCGCAATGTGATGGGACTACTGAGCTGCAGGCTCGTGCAGGGTACTAAGCAGGGATTATTTAAGGAATGTCAATATTGGAAGAGGTTGTTGATTAGGGGTTTTATATTTTATCCAGCAAAAAGAATTGTAGAGGTGCATTTTTTTAGGTGTACGCATTGTATTTTTCAGGAATACTTTACATTATACAGTGTGTACAGTCCGTTAAACCAAGGAGTGATCTGACGTCACATTCGGTCCGCCTCCTACCATGTCCTCGATTCGCTCAGCAAGTACACTTCTGCGCATGCCCAGAAAACACGGCTGGTGTGACGTCAGATCGTTCTTTGGTTTAAAGGACTGCAGCTTGTATAATACTTCTCGGACATACTGTCCGTAACAAATTGGAGGCAGTAAGTGAAGATAGTAGCCTACTTTTCACTCCCACGTACACTATATTTATACGATTACGTTATTTGATTAATAAATTATTTACTTGCCATTTGATTAGGATTACTGTAGGCCTTACTCTTGGAATCGATTAGTTTAATGACAGTTGCGTGCGTTGCGGCTCCGAATGCACGTATCATTATTCGCACAGTAGCCAATTTTCCGGAAGTTTTCTATTCTGATGATTTTTTTTATGGCTGCTTGTCACTGATGTGCCGATGTCATCCGCATGTCACGTTTTCCGATATGATGTGACTGAAACCAGCAGTGCCGTGACCTAGCCCGTAATAAGCGCTTAGAAGTTCACGTTATTATTTGGAAAGATGAACATTCTTGCTTTTTTTCAAATTTTAATATGGTAATATTAGTTACTTAATTTTGACATTATTTTAGTACACTGTTCTCTCTGTGAAAAAAAGTTTTGGCAAAGGTACACTCGCGCTCTACAACCATCAGCAAGGGGGTGTACTGTACTTCATACATACTGGTACTGTAGACCTGTATACTGTATACGTGTGAATGCATTGCACACTGTTAGCTAAATGTAGCCTATACTATTTAGTGGAATTAACCATTCTAACTCAGCGTGCAGCGGCTTCTTTTTATTATTTATCTTGTTAATAGAGTGAAGTCAGTAAATAAAGCGAGCCACTGCCAAACGACTATGTTTTCAATGAACTAAACCTAACAAGGCAGCAGAAAGTGAATTGTAAACAAGTATTTCATCATAGGAAAAGTTTGTTTCTACTATAGTAGGGTGTCCTGTGATCACAAACTTATTCCCTGGAAAATAGCACCTTCCACACGTTTCACTCTTGCACGTAAGAGGCACCCGGTGCCTTTAGTTTGCTCTACCAAGCTCGAATCGGCTCAGATGTTGCTCCGGGGAGGGGGAGTTTGCTGGTGAATTTTATTCCAGTCTAATTTTGTTTGCTAACGACGGCGTTAGACTCAGCGACGGACTTTCTTAAACTAAAAGTTACCCTGCTACACTTTTTTTTGATGAAGTTCTCCAGTATGGATTCAAATGTAGGCTACTTATTGTAGCACAGCAAGGCGAAAGAAACATAACTAACAGTTATATACTGTACTCTCAGTACACTTTGGCCACACATCCTGGTGCTATACAATACAACCACATATCTTGCGATATACGATACTTAACATCTTATCATTTAAAATGCAGCAATTTTTATTCGGAGAAGATCCTGCCTTGCAGTTCAGTAACTGTTGACTTGATTTCTGTATATCCGGTACTTTTTTTTGAGGAGGTTGAAATGCAGTGCTAGGAGAAGCAGGCCTGACCTCTTCCTTTCAGAATAATTCATGGGCTCTTGTCCAAAAAGGAAGAGCCCGCTGCTGCTTATCGAGCGACTGTCTAAAGTCTGTGGAGGTCGTTGCCTTTTTCTGCAATACATGCGACTTCAGCATGCCTCGCCATGTCCATTAGGTTTATGGGAAGGCCTGCATTGTCTCTGGTCATGAGTGTATATGGTGTAGTCCCCGCTGATGTTTTCTCGGGTCCTAGGTCATTAGTTATATTTGGAACTCAACATGATTAAGGTGGTGCTTTCTCTTATCTAGGGATAGGATAGCAATTCATATTATACCCTGTTTCTATCTTCATGCTATAGACCATTTGTTGTGACTAGCAAAAAATTGGTAATAAGGTTCTGACTTCTGATAAATGGTCAGAAATATCAGTTCCCAGACTCCGACGCCTACTTGGCCATGTCAGTTGCCAGGTCGGCAGAAAACACTCCGTGGTGTTGCCGCCTCGAGAGCATCTTCCAATATTTTACCAGACTACGTCAGATTGTTGAAATTAAGGTCCATGTACATCATAATGGATTTTGGAACACAGATCAGGATTAACATCGAGTTGAGGGGGGGGGGGGGGGTTAACCCCCTAATTGTATACCCTACATAACGAGTTCAATCCCGTGTCGTGAGGTCGAGTTGGATTCGCAGTTGGGGTGCAGGGTTGACTCTGCCAGCCCATTATGACTGTGAGGATTACTGATCCCCCTGTACTGTACATGTCATATGTTCGTGCGTAATGTTACTTCGAAGTACATCACATTATTTCGACGACTTATGTAGACAATAAAATTTCCACGTGTATACTCATGTAATTCAAGTACAGTTCTAAAGTATACACACACATTTTAACATCCAATACAATACCGGCATACTTCAGGGGAGGTTTTCATGTTTTATTGGGCCTAACCCTGTAATGCCCCTTGGGTCATATCTGGCACACCATTTAGTGCAATTTGGCACTTACAGGAAATATAAAAATTTCAAAAATTTCAAAAATTGCACTAAACCATGTGCCAGATATGACCCAGTGGGCATTACAGGGTTTAAATAATTATGTTTATTCAGCAACTACAGGCTATGTACATATAATATGGACGGTTTCTTAACTAGGCCAATCAGTGTTAAAAATAAAAGTTTAAAGTCTTGTGCGGTGCTCATAATGGTTTGGCAAATACGGATGTTTGACCTGAGTCCTCTCCTAGATCGATCTTGTTGGGGCATGGAGTCACACACTCTCTCTTCCAGAAACTGGCTTGCTAGCAAACACCAAATAATTTATATACCGTATACTTTTTATACCACAACGCAATAATGACATACCTCCAGTGATTGTAATTATTGCATATTGCAGACTAGTTAGACTATCATTGCACATGCCTATTGTTTCTGCTTTGCCTCAGTTGTTAACTGTCGGCTGAACGGTGCTCATAATTGTCAAAAAGTCTGTGAATCATAATTTTAATGAACGTTACGGTAGCAGTATACTGCATAACGGGTAACTATTATTGCGGACATTTTTTTTGTGTAAGTTACATACTGTGTTACTATACCTGCGACCAATACTTCCGTCTAAGTGCCTCACGTGTGGCAAATGAGGAATGTGTGCCGCAGGATACACGAAAGCACCATTGACCGAAATATTTGGGCTACATTCCACACTGTAGATTTAAATGTAATCCATGGGCCCTTACATATATACTGTATATGTTTTCTGTTTGTAAGAAACATGGCTAAAAAGCGACTTGCAGTACCAGAGGCTGAAATGTCATTCGCCTGGAGGAAAGGCGGCGTCGATTTTTTATGTGTTTTTTTTTGTATGCGGCTTGACTACAGTTCCCGAATTTGAGTTGAGAGTTGTTTCTTTGGACAATATCCAAGTAGAATACGTGTTACAATGTTGAGATGACATCCAGAAAGGGTCTCCCAATGATATTGCATCAGTTAAATGGCTTCATTCACAGCCATGTATTTAACTCAGTTTGTTATGTCATGATTTCATAATAGAGCTGAGAATTGGTATCGTTAACTGGCGAAGCACACACATATCATGACTGAATGATTGAAATTTTTTATAGTACAAAATAAACATGGGCTCTACTGCAGTATAATAGTGGTCAAATATTGTATAAACATGAAACGTTCTGATCAAACTGAATTCGCTCAATTAATCCAAATACGCCCCTAGCATACAAAGGTGATGCAAGAATGGCTTGTGTTGACCTCTTTTAAACTTGGGCTTGTTAGCATAAGCATAAAATACACTCCGGAGTACTAATGGGGATTTGTGTAACATATAACATTTGCTGCGGAACGACTTAAGGGAATTAAGGTTTTGCTTGAAGAAGCTTATTATAAAAGAAAATATTTATGTGCAATCCAAAATTTACGACCTTTAGCAAGCCTATAACGTAACTTTTGCAACATTCAAACTGCGGTAAAAGTCTTTGTACTGAAGTAACCTACATTGTGTAGCACTGTACTGGCTTCTTTATTTTAAAAACATTGCATGCCATTCTATAAGGTTTGGAATGTTGTTTTCAAAATGACTGTTGAAATTTGTTCCTGGAATGTGTTGACGAATTTATAATTCTTGCGAAATACAACCATAATTTTGGCAAATGAGGTTAGCAATCAACTCACTACTTTAGATGTGTTTCATACTACTTTACTAACTGGTTCACTCTCCCCGACAAATTAAATGCAGAGGTCACCAAGGACAATTAATATTTCAGTGCAATATTAGAGCTAGCTTAAAACACCAGATTATTTTATTCTTTTTCGTCCTTTGGCAGACATAAGAGTGCAAATCTGCCCGGGCATGATGTCAGTAGATAAGCTAAAATGACTTGACCAGGCGAATATGAAGTGCTGGTGATGGGAAATAGGACCAGAAATTTCCCTCTTGACTGTGGCCTGTTGGCTTAGCCACTAGACTAACGTGCTCCCTATTAATTTTAATTAGAAGAGTCATTCTAGTCGCAAAGGTTGTCATTTGATAGTGACGCTGACTTTAAAACATGATATTAAGAATTTGTATCGCGTCAGCTTTTTCAACCTTGTTGGTTTTATGTTGGATTGAGTATGCTTAAATTCATGTTGTAAAAAAAACTTGCTTTCTGTGTCACTGTACCTGATTATACTGTAGCTTTTAAAACTAACCTCGGAAATAATTAGTTAAACCAATATTTTTATTACGAACTACAGCACGCGATTTCCCTCATTTGTGATTGATGTATTAAAAGCATGATGTTCTGACCATTCATAGAGGCGCGATCTGGGCAAGTTAGCAAAGTTAGGCTTATGTTGTTACTATACTGATGTCTCCAATTAACGTGGAATTTAGTTTCTATTAAAATATATTCTCAAAGGTAACTTATTATGTACTAAAAGTTTGATTTCTCCCACCTTTTTGGGTTATTTTTGTTCGCATTTCTCATACTCCTATAAGTGCGGTTTTTGACATTATATTTTAAGTGGTGCAAGTCGGGCAAAAGGGAAGGGAGTTTTTGTTCACCCTATAGGCTATATCTGATGTAATATCTAAGGTTCTGTACACTACCGCTACGCTATAGGAAACTTACAAAAGAAGCTATGGTGGGTATTTTGGTCTCGGACTGTGAAACTCGATTCATTAAAGAGACACTGCTGTATATTGAAGATTGGACTTTAAGATTCAAGCACATAAAATATAGATTTCGGGGATTTAATGTTGTTTTTAAAAGGGTCAACTTAAGCTCTGAGGTCAAAGTCGTCTGGAAAGCATCATCAGTTTGTTGGTTACACAATGAGTGGATTTGCATAAAAATATTGTGGCTACGGCCATTTTTTGGTGTGGTTCTCTGCCTAAGATAAAAAGTTTACACGTAATTCCTTGAATGTACTGTATGCTTGTGAGACTTTCTGACAAGAATGGATAGTTATTATTCTAAGAAATATTTGGTGCATAAGCATTCAAGTATGCATCCTGTTTTCTTAAAAATAAATCGATTCACGGTATTGTATGAAATCCTTCCAAGTATATACGACAACTCCAGCGTTTTTATATCTTATCCATATTTTCTATAAACCGCAGAGTTACACAATGAAAGAGCCGTCGCACTTTTAACAGGCACATCAGTCAATAGAGAGAACATAACTAATATCAGTGGAAAACTTATTATCTTACTGTACATTTTGTGGAAAAGCAGGCAAGATCAGTATAGCCTAATTTTGACTGTACTCAACAGAATATTTCAATTGTTTCTTACTGATTTATTTTGTTTTGCCAGTGTTTATAATGCATGTCTATAGCATTATCTTCTCCTGTGACTTGTTATGTGTAGTGAAATTATCATGAACTTTAATCCGCCAGTGTCTAGTTCAGACAGCTCATTTTACAACCCACATGTCAACCTCTCAGTTTAATACAGCCTAATAAGGAAAACTTTTTGCTCTAATGCTCTACTAAATAATGGTGTGCCCCACTGCGTAAAAGAACCATGCTAAACATGAAATTGGCAATTTATTCATTTTGAAGACATGCTTAATGTTCATGAAATATACTTTGAAAGTGCACTTTAGTGTGCTCTAATGTTAGCCTTCAGGATAAAATATATGCGTTCAAACAAGCCGTTACGGAAAGTCAAACACACTCAAGCTATACTATGAAGTTCTGCCAACTTTGTACAGTACCATACGCAAAATGGCCTTACACATTGACTGTATCATATAAATACTTGATTACTTGAGCTGGTATATAAAATCAACATTTTTTGAGTGAAGAAAACAGAGTCGATATTCGCTAGTGGTGGGAACGACTGCTGCTCGACCTTTGAAAACACCTATATTCAGGGTCACACGTGAACTGCTTATTTGGATCGATGGTCTCTGCCCACCTTCCTCTGCACTAGGTACATATCGTACTTGCAGCCAGAAAATTCTCTCGACTAAAGTCCCTCGTGTGCCTTCCCATGCAGGCTGATGCACACATTCATTGCATGACTAGATGTCTGAGTCCCAATCTCAGGAACAGTTTTTCCCTTCTCCTGTGGGTCCCCTGTACATACTCTGCGGGCCTTCGCCAACTGCTTACTCTTTTATGTGCTGGGAGATAAATGGGAATAATAAAAGGCTGGCAAGCCGATAAGGCCTCTCACCTCCACCAAACCGCCCAGATAAGATCAGCTCCCAGAAGTTTTGTGGAGCTATGTATCGATCAGGGGACCTATCTCGAAAAGGTGAAGCAGGTCAAGATGAGGTGCCACCGCCTTACAACTTATACTTTCCTCCTACTGATTAGCAGACTAATTAATTTGATCTAAGGGTCAGATTTTTTTTCGGTCCAACTACTGCAATTTAAAGTTTGCAGACTTGCTTTGTACTAGGGATGAAGTGAGAGCATAACAGGATCATTCGTATGCAGCGTATGATGTGCAAATGTTCACACGTGCATGTAACTACGGCAATTTCCCAACTTGTATTATCTCGTTGTTTGGACTAAATAGGACCCGAGGAGGTTAATAATTTACCGAGATATAGTTCAACTTTATTCACCTCCACACTTACAACACGTTGCTTGGAGGGATATCTCGGCAGGGTGCAAGATTGCGCCAGACGTAAGTGACCTTTCGAAATTCTAGGAGCAAATAACCCGAGTTAATTTTAAATTCTTCAATGTCAATATATTGGATATATTTTCATATCGGGAGACCGAATGTGGCAGGGATAGGGGCACGCTGTACCAACCTACCCCAGCTACTTTCCTTCCTGGCGGATACACACCTATACTCCCGATTTGAAAATATATCCAATTGATCCAATTGATCCTATTTAGGCGGCGGATACACACCTATATACACTTCAGCGGATCCACGCCTATCTTTCAGCAGATATAAACAAGAGGTAAAAGTGCGGGGTTTCCCGATATGAAAGTGTAGCCTATCAATAATGATGCCATTATTATTATTATTATTATTATTATTATTATTATTATTATTATTATTATTATTATTATTATTATTATTATTATCGTCATCATCATCATCATCAATATTTTGCCAGATTTTGTGAAGTTGAGCAACAAGTTTCTTGCCGGAAAATATATTATTGGGAATAGGCTATAGCGCAGGGGTGGGCCCATCTGGTGAAGTGGAAAATGCGTAGGAATGAAAGTCAATTCCGAGCCAATTGTCAAACTCTGGAAGTTAATTCGAGTGCACTGTGTCAAGACAGATGGGGGATCTTTGATCCCTCTTGCGGAGTCATCTGTTCATTCTATTTTCTTAGAACTCCAACAGAAAAGGGACGGCTATTAGCAGCCAAGATCCGATAGTCGTGCTGACAAGCTAGGGCCAATTTCCCGCAATTTTGTCCCACTCTTCAGCTTCCCTTTGGCCTCCAATTGATGCATCACCTTTCCATTGGCCCGCGATCAACTAAATGGACCTCATCCCTCCAGGGACCTATTTGAAACTCCCAGCAAGTGGAACCTTTCGTGTGTTTCTATCGCTACATATAGACTCCTTTTGCTATACTACTACTCGTAAAACAAATTAATGTAATGTTCCGAAATGATCTCCTAGAGTGCTTTCTCACTTTGAGTGTCACTCTCATGTGTCGAATCTAACGTTATTGACTTGAGGGGGGGGGGGGGGGNGGGGATGTCTTGTGATGGCCAATATGGCTGCTTGTCTTGCGGGTTAGCTGTACTTTTAGGCGCTTCAGTTTCTCTTCTGGGTTTCATGCGGATTTTCCCAACGTTAAAAGGTTACTGGAGAGGATGTTGAAGGGCATGCATTGATTTCCCATTATCCGTCAGCTTGGCGTGCTGAAGTGGGGGGAGGTGAGAAGAGGGATTTTTTTTCTGGGTGGAGGGAGGTGGGGAGGAAAATGAAAACTGGAGGAGAAATGTTGAGGGTAAAGATTGACAGAGAGGATTATGCTCCTTTCACACATTTTTAATAACAGTTCTGTCAGTGACGTAGCGTTCGGGGGGNGGGGGTTGGCTACGTCACTGAGTTCTGTCCTGGTAATGTAAAAAAAAAAAGTGCTCCATGGGGCTGTGACAGTCTACTAGAACACTAATACCAATTGTTGATATTGTGACAAACATATAGTTATTAATTGGTTAAATGAGGAAGAATTTATCGTTGCTTTGTTTGTTGTTGCATGCATGGTTGAATGGGTTAGAGGCGTCGGTACATTTTAATTCTGTTTGTAGCCAAGGCAGCCTTGATAGTTATTAAGAGTAACAAACATGATTGCAGCCGTTGTGGCGTTAATTATTCCCATGTAAATGCGGAGACGACAGACACATTTGCATATACAACGAGATGGTGTTAAATTTGCTTTTGCATGGCGTCAGAAGAAAGGGGTATAGAGGTTGGTGGCCATCGATTGCCCTTGGTACTCCTCTCCCCTTCACAGAAATGTAACTCTTCCTTTGACCCCTTTTCCCAATAGAACCTTCAAACTTTTAGTGACTTCCAAAATCTAGCCATTATGACGGTAGTTCATGTACGACTCTGGGGATTTGACATTTGCAGTGGGACAAGATCGAAAATTGACTGTCTGGATAAATTACTGCCGCGTCTTCAAATCGCGATGGGATTCCCCTGGAATCCTCTTTTGGTCATCTGGTCAACTGACGGAATCTTCATCGACATAAGAAGGCAAGGAGGGAGGAAAGGAAAAGAGGATTGTTTGCCATGTTTCTTCCTTGCTTCCGTCCTTCTTCCTTGGGATAGTGCAAAGATCTGGAGGGCCGCGCAAGCGTACTTACCGATGCCAATTGATTACATGTCGCCGGAGACGAATGGAGGGCCCCAAATAGCTCTGGAAGGCAGCCAGGACGCCCTCTCAACCCCCTTTCTATTTTGCCCCTAAGCAGCTAATCCTTTCTTCGACAACAATGCCCCGGTCTCTGACAAGCGCTCCTATCCGAATTTTACTCCGCCTGAAAAATTACTCTCCGGTAGCTTTGCAGGCACTTCCTCAAAATATTTTCTTCTTTTTATTAATTTTTTATATATAGTAGATGCCTGGTCTTCATGTTGAAAAAGCCTGTAAGACGCGCATTGTCATACTGTCTTCCTGCCTCAGGAAGTCCTCAGCAGCCGACCGGAAAAGCACTTCTTGCGACTAGAAATTATTTCTTTATGATGGCTGATGCATCTTTTCAGCTCAGAGAGCGGGACTTTTTTTTTTTTTAGGTCTGTGATTTGCGCCTCACAACCTGAGTATACAGTATATATGAGTCTAGTTGAAAAATGAGCTTTTGCTCATTTTTGAAATTGACTTCTAAGATGCCAGCGTGGGCTGTCACCAGGCACAGTATGAAGGATTACAAGGGATTGAGCCAAATACGTTCGCTTAGCCCTCTGGACTAATCTATTCGGTATACAGTGCACAATGATGGTAAAACATTTGCATGGCATTTTGTTACTAGGCCATTTTCAGAACTATGGTTACTCTATCCGCGTGGACTACACTCTTAACCATTTACCTTCTCTAGAGAGGGTAAAAAAGAGGCCCCTTTTTTACCTTCTATTTTCTAAGGTAATACATGCAAAATTTACCTTAGAATCAATTTACCCAAGAATATTTACCCTACAATGTAAGGTAAAAAATGGCCACTTTCTTACCCTCTCTAGAGAAGGTAAATGGTTAAGAGTGTATGGTCGCATCTCATTTTGTTTGTCTTCTGTGATGAGGAGTGAGGCAGTGGTACGTGGGCTTCAATTATTTTGGTAGTAGGTCACTTATTAATAGTATTTTTAAAAATTGTTATTGTTTTTCTGTTTGGGAATTCACTACAGGAAGGCTAACAGTGGCTATAAACTGAGCTTGCTTCGCTTCTGGGTGCTTAGAAACTTTGGCGAGGCTATAAGGGTAAATGGAGACGAATGTATAGAACGATTCAGTGAACGCACGCCAAATTGTTAAATACACTGTGACTGTCACAGCTTATGGAATTTAGTTGTTTGAATAGAGTTACAGCTACCAGTAGGCCATGTTTCATATAATCATTTTCCGTAAGTATTCCGTTGCTTTCTGGCTTATTCAATACCAACCTATAGCATAACCATAAGAATTAGAGCAACTTAGATTCGTTGCATAGGCCTTAGTTCGTCTCCACGTCATGGAGGCCTTTTGACTCTCGAGCCTAAAAAGCACATCTCAGGTAAGCTATACTTTTGCATATATACAATGTTGCATTATGAAAATGTGATATAAAATATATTTTTTCATTTGAGAATCCGTGAGCCTTTGTTTTGGAATACTTTGCTAAAAATCAACAAGATGCAAGCCTGTTCCAAAATGAGGTTCCTATGTTTAAAAAACAAGTGAAGTAATATATTGCTAGTGTTCTTTTTGCAACTGAAGTACCGTATTAAGTGTACACTCAAATAATTCTTACTACATAATATACAGCACAGTAAAGAAACGTGTATACTTAGTAGTGTATACCATTCTTTTCTTCCCCCAGGGGACCTACAGGACGTGTGTATAAGCAACATTTCTGCCGATACTAATGTCAGATTAATTATGAAACACATGGTATACCGCAGGAGTCACTTGCTTCCAAGCACATACTGGCATTGGTTTTTAGTTTACACAGTTTGATGGTGAAGCACTCTAATGAGTTATCAGGTTTTTTGGTGACCTAAACTAGTAGATGGTCGAATTTGCAAAACGCGGTGTGGGGGCGGCGTAGGTATCAGCGGGGAATATCTCGGTGGGAATCCAACTGTGGCCAACCAAAATAACCCAAGGGCGGGTCTTGTGAACCCGCCAATTGCGTCGGCCAGTCCTGGTCAAAGTGCGGAATTCACGTAATCATCTGGTTCCGGTTTGTCAACTAGAAAGTTTGGACTCGTGATGAGTGGTTCCACTGAATTGTTTGTGTATGCGAAAGTGCAGGTCACGAGAGCGGAATTTCCTGTGCTCCGGCATAGATTCCGAGAGCAATGAAATATTATTTGGGTGGAGGCAAGCACAGAGTGTTTATTTCCATGAAGGGGTGGACCATATACCAATTATTATCGTTACACTACTCGAAACAAGTAGACCAACATTTGTATGATTTTTTGAGGCTGTATACAGCGACCTAATTTACGAAAGTTTCTGTATCAATATCATTTACTATATTGGGTACTTAAGTCAAAACTAGTCAAAACCTTCACTTTGCTAGAGTGCTGATGGTTGTACAGTTTAATATTGCACGGTGATGCCTATATTTTTAAATGAAAAAGGCAAGGTCGCCGAAAGGGATACATACCTCCCAGGATATTTCATATTTTGTGCTTGAAGAACATTATCTCGGTAACGAGGTGGAAAGGATCAAATGACCCCTTACATCAAGTGCTCCTCTGGTGCCAAGGAGTCCATCCTAGATGTTTGACCTTTATGAAACTCACTGCAGGACATTAAAATGTGTCTTGGTAAAATTCATGTACCATGGCCAAGCATTTCGAACAAAATTAGAAGTTCACGAGGGGTCATCAGAATTGTTCAGGCTGAACCATTCTGATGACCCTCATGAGCTTCCTTTTCACCTCTTTTATCTGCAACACAAACTTGCTGAATTAATATGCACACAGATATTGACAGGCAGCTCCTGGGTTCGTGCTATGGGTCCAGATAGTTACGCTGTTGACGTGTAGTCAGTCATAGAGATCCTCTCACTGGAATTACCTGTCCACAACTGTTATGCCTTCGTTACATTCAGGTGTTTTGTTTCCATATTCTACGAAAGACTTGAGACGGTACGAAGCTTGCTGTTCCCTTAGGCTGGGTTGCTATGTGGTGGGGAGCTGATAGTGCCAGGAATGCGCTCTAGGGTTACCAGATTAGCGTTCCTTTCTTGATGTCTGTTTGTATCCGTGCTTTCACTGCCAACATTCCGTGAAGAGGGAGGCATGGTGGTCTAGTGGCTACGCCGCTGGCCAGCCAAGCGGGAGGCCGGGGTTCAAATCCCGTCCCCGTCACCTCTGCTTGGCCGGGTCTTTTTCCGCTTTTCACCCGACATGCCGGAGCAGAATTGCACTCCCTTCTCTGCTCGGGGCCAGGAGAAAAGGTCTGGTGTTTAAGAGGGTCTGCAATGACTAGAAACTACATGAGAGCGCCCTCCCTTGGGAAGCTACCCTTCCCCATACGCCCGTGGACCAGGGCGTTGCGACGAAAAAAAAACTGTATGTAAAAATTGCAAAATAAATAAAGGTCCGTGCAATACCTCGAATGAGGTCCGCACTACCCAATTATTATTATTATTATTATTATTATTATTATTATTATTATTATTATTATTA
Organism: Catajapyx aquilonaris; assembly: GCA_000934665.2. Taxonomy (NCBI): domain Eukaryota; kingdom Metazoa; phylum Arthropoda; class Diplura; order Dicellurata; family Japygidae; genus Catajapyx; species Catajapyx aquilonaris. The sequence goes on from KZ538012.1 coordinate 85,452, forward strand.
TTATTAACATTCCGTGAAGAGAGGGTGAGATATTAAGTGTAGAGACAAATTATTCTAGTCATTAAGGAGGTGTTCCACGACGGAGGGCATCGTGGCGCGTTGTTAGGCATTTTAAAAAAGATTATAGTTTATTACTAATATAATGGCATGTACACTTATTAGTGAAACATAAGGGACACAATGACTTAGTGATTATGTGCCACTGGCTAATCAAGATGGAGGTCCAGGTTTCAAATATGTCTCGGTCCCTGCACCTTCCCTTGATATAGCTTCTTTCGAGTTGATTTCCGACATGTCCGTGGAGACTTGAATTCTCTTCTCTTCCTAAGGCTAAGAGAAATACGGTTTAGCTTGAAGATGATTCGACACGACTGGAAAACTGTTCATTAGTGCTTCCCTTGGGAACTTTTCCCATCCCCAATTCCCGCAACTGCATTTCGTCATGAATTATATAAAGGTTCGTCCAAAACCTTAAAGGGGAAAATAAGTTACCTTTATTATTATTATTATTATTATTATTATTATTATTATTATTATTATTATTATTATTATTATTATTATTATTATTACTATTATTATTATTATTATTATTATTATTATTATTATTACACCAGTAAAATGTATCTATATTTTTGTGACTTTCTAAAAACTCCCATCTTCTTAATGGAGAGCCCGCAATATTGATATGACGTAGGAAGGACAATTTTTTGCTATTTTTAGTGTAAACCGTTCGGTTTTTGCCAAGGATGTCTCTGAGTCGTCTGATTGTAGTTATTCTACTCATTAGCAGGAATTTATTTATTATATGGGATATTATACTGGCGATTGTCAGTAGCGTAGCCGCAAGAGCATTTAAAGCTTCTATCCACTTTATTTGGTATGCTATTACTGTTATTTGCATTCCCAAGATTATACGGGGTGATTTATTATGCATGAAATGCAACCCACACGCATATTTGGCTGTAAATCGTGAGTGGGTGGACAAAATGTGATAATACTGAATGCACACATTCCTTATTACATATACTTAACAAGCTAATGACACGTCGTGTGCTGAAAGTGATAGCATTGCTTTGACAAGTTCATCTGGATGTCGTTGATCGCAGACGCCGAAATCATAAAAACTGCTGTCACTGTCTGACCTCAGTCGTTAAGTTTTCTTTCAACGAATCAATCCCTCCATGGTTTGTTGCGCAAAACTGTTTTGTTCATGACGTTGACCCCCTAAAGAATAAAAAGGTGAGGGGTTATAATCAATCTACCATGGTATGAACATTGATTATTGGAAATTACTCGATCCTCTAAGAAACTTATCGCCCTCAGTTTAGTTGGGACCTTTACGTCAATTCCCTGTTGCATGGTAAATACCTAGGGTAAATACGGCAAGAAGATTACCCTGAGCGATGCACCAATGACAGGCGACCACTAAAACCTTCCACTTGACGTGTAGACGAGGTAAATAACGCACGACTAGCATAACATGATCTACTGAAAAAATAATTCAATCCAATTTTTGTCGACATGGATTCCAGTCAAATAATTATATGGGTTTCATTTTATATGAATCACCCTGTATCTCATCATTTACATTTCACATAGTTACAAGTGCCTGATCCCGATTGATTTAATATTATCATGTTGGTATGAATATAGTCGACAGTGCTGTCATATTCTCACGTAATGATGGGGG
>KZ538012.1:94961-162250 GCA_000934665.2 Catajapyx aquilonaris
CCCCCCCCCCCAGTGGACGTCACTATCAATTGCCTACGTTCCCTATTTGCTATGCTGCTGTACTACCATGTTGAAATGGAGGTCATAGGTTAGGACACTCATTCTGCCTCAATCCATTTTCTAACCTGGATTATTCTCGACCTGCTGGCTGTAATTAGTCAGGGGGTTTAGATGTCAGAAAACATGCCCAACTAATCTCTAGCGGCCATAATTAACTTTGGAAGAAAATCATCCTACTGGCTATTTGCGGTTGTGGCGCATATAACACAGCTCTAAGGAAGGTGTTTTGCGACAGGAAAATTATATGAGGGAGGTGAGCGCAATCCCTTGGTAATGGCCGAATGAAATGACCACGTTACCTAGATGGGCCCTAATTTTACTCTTTTATGTTTAAAAATAAAACATGGAGTATTGGAATATACCTAAGAGTCTATTTTTGCTGTCAAGGACTGAGGTCTCACTGGAAATGGGCACTACAGCACGCAGTCGTTTATCCTGATTGTTCTGGGCAACCCTGCATGTCACTCATGGCTCAGATGTCTAACTTGTAGGATATACTTTTTGTCTCTGAATATAAGACGTAAATATTGTCAATCGATCAATGTTAGACTGTCTACAACATATTCATAATTTTACTGGACCTAGTTGTATGCACTAACCTGTGTGTACCACCCTGTGTTTTCCATAATTAACTAAAAGCGCAGATAATTTTCACTAGGGTCGTCACTAGGGTCGTTATGCAGATAATTTATTTATTTTATCATATCACGTGTTTATATTAAACATCCGATTTTTTACAACACTGCTCTACTTCTCTCCACATTATCGGATGTAAATTTGCTCTATACTCACCCGCACCAAACACACTCATGCGCCTGTACAGTACATGATTTTGCACTAATTATGCAGTGTAGGTCCTTAAAATGTGCGTCATCAATTTAAACTAAATTAATACAGCTACACACTGTTGGCTCCAGCACCAACACCCTGCATACTGTACTCCCCATTATTTTAAAAAAAAAACATATTTTCATTTGAAAGAACTTGGAAAGAAGAAGCCTCAGGCAGTCAGGTGCATGATGCATTGTCGCACAACCTAAATAACACACTATTGCCACGAACAATTTCAAAAAACCATACCAAGCCCGCACATCATGAATAGTCTCGTGCAAGAAAACGCGCTCGTATTGGGGTTAACATGTAGAAAAATCCATTTGGGTTAAAATGGCAGCCATAGACTTCGTGACAAGGAGAAACAGTCTGCGTGCACACGTAAGTTAGAAATGCCCTGTTTTTTTTATATGTATAGGCTACACTTCTTCTCTCCATCTCAGACGAGCAGCTTTTGCAGGACGCAAGAGGGTGAATGTCACACGCAGCCAGAGCATGGCCTCACAAAATATTTATCATTAGTAGTTGATTGGGGGCAGAGGTGCACTGTAATAACATGCAGCAATGTGATAGGCTTAGATGGAGAGAGTAAGCTGTATTCAGCAGCACCCGGGGCTTGGAGGCGATGCTTCTCTTCCATTACTGGTTCTAAGCCTCTTTTAATGGGACAGACGTGTATGTGGTCGACGCACACTGTCCCCAACATTGGCCTAGGCTCTTCAAATACTACACCAGAGAGAATTTACACTTGATAGAGGAGGGAACAACTTTTTAGAAAATAAAATAGATGTTCTGAGATATTACTTTAGGGATGTCCATGACCTAGGTTCCAGTACACGTGTCCAGGAAGGAAGAGAATGTGCATGAAAAGTCTTTTTGTCAAAAGACATTGCGTGATATTTCGCATGCATTTATTACGTCATGGTGGTTTATATATGTTGGAGAAAGCTGCTGGGATGACAACTGCGTAACGATGTTATCGTGGATCATGCAAGGTTGAGAGAGATATGGGTCTATAGTATAAAGGCCACAAACAAATCCAAGAGGGCTCATAAGATATTTAGTGGTAGCCTTTTCGGGTCTTTTGAAGGTCGAGGATCGATTTGGGGCTTGTCTTTTCATCAGATTTTGGGAGGTATCAAGCTCGAGTGGGTTGGACCAAATTGTTTTTGTTAAAAAAATATATAGTAATCGATTTTCGCTTTGAATTAGCTATTCTTGTGAGATTTTCTATAAGAATTCATGTGAATTACAAATCTATTGATTACATAAGAATGACTGACATCAATCGAAAGGAAAGTAAGCAATCCAATTTCAATGACTTACGTATCACTTGAGTCCTCTAATCCCGGGATGTCAGGTGTAATAAGGCCCACAAAATACATTCCTGTCATTACAATTAATTTAACAAGTAAGACAAAAATCGCTATAGTTTGCTGTAAGTTTGCGCAAAATACTGCACAAGACCGAATAGAAAGATATGTTGTATACTATCATAATGGGCTTCAGGGTGAAAGTCATCACTATTGCAGAACGTGCTTGTTTGTTTTGTAAAATAATACCGCATTATATATGGTTTAGGCACAAAAAGGCACTGTAAGTCATCCTGACATGAAACAAGGGGTTTGTGGTTTTATGCTTTGTTGATATGGCGTGTCATTTTTCACTATAATGAAGTGTACTGTAGTATAGCACAATGGATCTCAGTAATTCGGAATATTTGTTGTCATTTTAATGCTTTGTGGGCCTACCTATATTACAGTACAGTAAGCTGCATTGCCATTTTATGACCATTTCCAAGTGGTCTGTATAGCCTATTGAATGAACAGATGTTGAAAGACTATCATAATACTGTAGGCCTTGTAGATACCCTAAGCTGTTCATGCAAGGTGGCGTAAAAGGTGCGATAAAATGACCTGAGGGTATTTTCATCTTGAAAAATAAGACACCCAAGTCCGAGGGGAAGTGTGTGTCTTTTGCACCATCCTATAACTGGTGTTACTCTGCCTAAGTTAAAGGTCCCAGCAGCGGGGATCGGGAAAAGTTGATAAATTAATCCCCCTAGGCGATATAAACAAAGTCGGATGCATGCGAAAAAGCTAAAAGAAGGCCCAAACTTCTAGTGCCTATAGCAGGGACTGGAGTTTGCAATCAAGGATATCTAATCCATCAACTCTTCCCCATGTAACCCTCTTTCGGATTGTCAACCTAGACAGAGAAACACCTTGTAGGCCGTGAGCTCTGAATTTACATTCGAATATACAGGGTGTTCCGAGTTCGTGGGTCGTTTTTAGTTATAATAAGTTTTGCTCAAAGCTGTTTTTTTGTAGCTTGTTGCATACGTAGCTTTCGTTACTTACACCGTACACCGTACATGTACTTCTGATTTTTTCTTACGTCAGTAAAAGATCTATCACGTCGCGAAGTCCCAGGGAACTAACACAAAAGTATGTCGTTAGGTAACCCGTATATTGTACTTCGTTGTATAACTCTGATATAACCATTCCCTGTACATCTTATTGCCCTGACACAATCTGCTCTAGGGGTCATAGCAGAACGAATTTCATGCATTATTATTCATACATTATTGCCTCTTTTTATTGCTTTACCTTCATCGGATTCCAACAAAGGCTACACGAAGGTTATCTGAATAAGCTCCTAAAAAAAGCATTGCAGAGTCAACTTGTATGCTTTTACCGTACATGTTGACACTACTGGTTGTGAGTTTTAGCAGCTTATTCGGATTACTTGGGATGATATGGTCGGTTGTTAGAAAACCCTGTTCATATTAGCTTCTCAGAATCGCGTTGCCCTGCACTTAATGTTTGCAATACATTTCAGCTGCTACTATACGTACATGCACTGTATGTGAAACATCAATAGCGACTTGATGTCAATATTTTTGTTAAATAGAGTACTTTGAAATTGACCAAATAAAAGTATTTATCAGCAGACAAACAGGATGATGGATAAATATTATTAGTGAAAATACTGTATTTGTCATGATTTTGAGAGAGTTGAAGTGTTGTACTAGAAAATGGCTTGCTGCATGTTGGAGGAATGTATTTGTTGCTGTGTTGACTATGAATCGATATTGTCTTTTCAGCGGACAGCAGCTTCCTCTTGGCCAACGCCCAGATCGTGGACTACCCCATCGTGTACTGCAACGAGACTTTCTGCAAAATCTCCGGTTACAACCGAGCTGAGGTCAGTCACATCACGCCTCCTCCAGACTGTATATACTGTATCTAAGCTTTTGGACATGGCTCGGGCCAGCCTTATTGATATTGTTTCTAGACGTGATAGCTGTCTAAAAGCGTCGCGAGTGCTACTTTCCAAAGCAATATGAGTTCATAGCCCGCTATGGCTTTCGAGTGGCTTCGAACCACCAGAGAGTTATGTATCGTATACTTTTTTATGTTCTTGTCACCAGAGTCAGGGTGGCCTGAGGTAAGCTGTTACGTAATAGTCCAAGAGTTATATTCTTGTGGAATGTGTTACTATAATAAGGGTTAGAAAACTTCAACTAAGATATTACAGACAATTCATTGTGATTGTAGGAGTCCATTGTAACAGTATAACTGCATACTGCAGTGTCATCGAGTATTTCTGTCGCAGCCGCATGGTGTACTGCCGCATTTCGCGGAAGTGCTGTAATGCCTCATGGTTACACCAGGTGGCCTAGACTTTCGGAGCACTTTGTCAGGTGCAGATTGCCTTACTGCACTTGATGCAATACATTTGTAAAACGGCTGTATGGTTTGGGTTGTGTAACTGCTGCAGGTGGGGGCTATTAATCGGCAGGATAGTTTCTGCAAAGGTTAGCTTACAGCACACAACCAGCAAGCAATATGCCAATAATAATCATTATTAATCGGGTACAAACTGGACGGTGTTATGCAATAATGGATCAACCCACAAAAATATCACAATTTAGTTAAGCCCAGGGAACATACACCCAAAGGATAGTACTTCATTCAGTTAAAATCAAGGTGGCGAAATCTGCATACTTCTGCCACAAATGACCGAAAAGTTAACTCACAAATGGTGTGCATGGACGGTGTTATGCAATAATTTGTCAACCCACAAAAATGTCAAAAAAGAGCTAAGCCCAGGAACATATACTTGTACCTAAAGGATCCTACTTCATTCAGTTAAAATTAAGATGGCGAAATCTGCATACTTCTGCCATAAATGACCGAAATTGTTCTCATGTGGGTTGACTCATTATTGCATATCACCGTTCAACTAATATACTCTTCAGAACTACGTATATACTCTTCAAACAACCACGGTGGTATCGCCCAGGCCGGTACGTTGCATCGGTTACGATATCCAGTGAAAAAATGCGTGTATAGGCTTGTGTTGGTCGTAGCTGTATGGCTTTGGGTTTGTGACATTGCGCGAGTGCACGTTAAAGATCCCCAGAGTGGCCAAATTTCCAGGAGGAGGACCACCCCCTGGCGTCGGTGTTTAGCCTTAGCAGCAGAAATAGGCCGACGTTAAGCCCCACTGATAAGTATGGCTTTGGGTTGACCGCACCTAGTACTGCCCGTCTTGTGGCCCTGCCAGGCACGGTACGTCGCATTGCGTGATGATTTTAGTTAATTGCGAGCATTTGCGAGCTGGGCGCTTATGGTGGATTGTATATCCGCAACATTACTGTCCGTCTTGTGGCGACGCAGGCCAACGAACGTTTTTGTGGCTTTGCCATCAGTACCAAATCAGGAATTAATTCTACAATCCCCACACCAGACCGCCAAGTAAAACCCGTGAAAATCCCCAATGTGCGGAACCCACGGAAATTATTTTGTAGATCGTACGGTAACCCGCCGGTAAAGTAGAGTTAAACCCATGTATTTACGTAGTCATAGTAAAGGCATTAACATCAGCCCAGCATAAGTCACAGACTCACAGTTAACCCCTTCGGCCCCAGATCGGCCCGAACCACACAGTTTTTGGCGTACGCGTACTCCGAAGATACGGACAAGATATTTTGCAAATAATAACAGCTATACTTACGAGATCTGGGAAAACCCTATGAATGTGTCTGGAACCATTTTACTCGTCTAGAAGTCCCTAAATTAATTCCCAAAAAAGGGCTATAATAACTAGAAATTGGACTACAGCCGCCCAACTTTTAGGCTGATTTTATTATGAAATGCGTGAAAATATGCGGAATAACAACCTTGAGAACCATGCCAGACGAATTTGCTGAAATCGTCGTACTTTGCGAGAAATAAATTAATATTTATTTGCGGCTTTCTAGCACTTAGGAAAATTCCTAAATGAGTATGAGATGAATTTTCTGAAATCGTCGTACTTCATGAGAAACAAATAAATTTGGGAGTTTTCCGAAGTTTTCCGAAGTTTTCCGAAGTGCCAGAAAGCCGCAAATAAGCATTAGTAATTTATTTCTCGCAAAGGATGATGATTTCAGCAAATTCCTCTGGCATGGTTCTCAAGGTTGTTATTCCGCATATTTTCACGTATTTCATAATCAAATCAGCCTAAAAGTTGGGCGGCAGTAGTCAAATTTCGAGTTATTATAGCCCTTTTTTGGAAATTAATTTAGGGACTTCTAGACGAGTAAAATGGTTCCAGACACATTCATAGGGTTTTTCCAGATCTCGTAAGTATAGCTATTATTATTTGCAAAATATCTTGTCCGTATCTTCGGAGTACGCGTAAGCCAAAAACTGTGTGGTTCGGGCCGATCTGGGGCCGAAGGGGTTAAGCATAAGAACAGTTTGCACCGTGAGCCATCCCGAAGCCCAACTCCCCCTTTTAAACTTTTTCTCGGCATCGAAAAAGGTCTTTTCGAACGGCTCTGTCCGTCCGTCTGTTTGTGGACAGTTATCAGGGCCTAAACCGCATGAGATAGCGACAAACGGTTTACGGATTCGGATTAATCGTAACCAAAATAGGTCTGATGGCCAACTTCCGGTTTTCCGGGTTCACTATATCCGCCAAGGTCAAATCTGCAGGCAAGTAACTTGGCTTGACTTGGCAACGGGAAATGTGACTGACAACAATCAATGTCATTCATCGTGTCGTATCGGGTTTGTCAAGGTCATTTCCCGCTGCCTGATGAGAAAAAAGTCTACTCGAATCCCGCTCGCATGATTTGCCTAATCTTGTTTCCCCACCTTTTCCTGAACTGCATGCGTGGATCAATCTTCAACCATAATTATACACTATACCAGGGTGTTCCAAATTCCTCAGTCATTTTTATAACTGATATCATCGGATAGCAGTTATTTTTTGTAGCTTATTGTTAGCCAGGCCGCTCTCTTTAAACTTCTATTTAATGTAGCTTATTGTTGTGCCCCGATGTGGGTTCCCCATCGAATAAAACAGTTGCTATAGAATGTGGCACCTACAGGGGCACAACAAGCTACAAAAATAACTGTTATCGGGCGATATCAATTATAATAAAACGACCAATGAATTTGGAACACCCAGCTGTATACTCAAGGAAATGTCATGTATTACCCAAGGACAAATATGTCCCGTCCGTTACTGATACTTTGTCCCGTCCGTTACCTACATTAATTTTTATTCTACCAATCACATAGCAACAACTTAATTTTGGAAAGACCCTATTTTGTTGATATTTTATTTTTATTCTTATTTTTTTAGTTTACCCCGTGATGACCCTTACGGGTGCTATAGGGGGCTGGCATACCACCATCAGTTTTCTGTATATATTTTCACTTCATTCACCGGGGCAAGGAAACAGGGACAATGGGAAAGTATAGGGATTTTTGGGGAGGGAACATGGGTGCAAGGTGCAATGTCGTAGCTATGGGTCATGTTCTGTTCCCCAGGAGGTTAGGTTGCCAGACACCTCCTTGGTGCAGGTCAGAGACCCTCCTGACGCAGGTGAAAGGAGAGTTTCCCCACAATAATTTGAGTTTAGTACAGTATTACGCTTTACGAGTACTTAAAACATTTTTTTTCAAAATATCTAGCCGATCCTATTATTATGCATGATAGCCCAGTATGAGATATTTTATACATGAAATCACGTAAACACACAGGGATATAGAAATTCAAAATTGTGTTGTTTAAAGCGAGTCACATTCCAGGCATGCCATCCCGTTTTAGATTTTGGGCGCCGATTTTGTAGTCCACAGCGGACGACTATTACCATAATACTGTATGTGCGGCAAATAACTCATTAGCCTGAAATACGGCCGAATTTCATGGGCCGTTAATAGCTCGCTTTGTATGGAAAGCAATCGATGGGGGTGTTTAATCCGGTCTCTTTTAAATCCTCCTGAATCTCGTTGGGACCAAATTTGCAATCGCTTGAGCCCGTACCACACTAATCCATCCTGCTACCCACATGCAAAAAATGTGGTTACTTCTCTGGTCATGTCGGTCACTATTTTGTATGTTGTCAAAACCAAGGGGCAACTGAGTTAGAGGTTTTTTTTGTGTGTGTGTGTGGATGCTCGACCCATTCTGGTAGAAGTTTGCACTCACGAGAGTTTGCAAAATATTCTGTAGACTCTTCTGAACCAATCAGAATTTATTGTTGTGTTCAGGACAAGTTGGTGAAATTTTTATGTGGCTATGTTATTCGATATTATTTTATAAGAGGAAATATGTCTTGTAAATAAAATCGATTGGCATTGCTGAATTGTGTGAGAGTTAATATCGTTGTAATAGTATCCCGGCGGTGCGGTTGGATGGGATTTATTGAATCATACTACGTATTACAGGGTGGTTTATAACTGATTTGCGTAATTCACCGCCAACTGTTCCCGGAGGGCACTTAATGCTCCAAAATGTCAAGTGACATAATATCCGTGCCTCCGTTATCGATATAGGTGTCGATGTCGCTACAGGCCTTACTCATATAGTGCCAAGTACTAAGTCGACGGAAATTGGTGCCGTGTTATAAAATCAAGACGATAGGAACTAACTAGGGAACGATCAAGGTCGGTCGCCTCCTATTTTGTTGAAACTCGCTTGAGGGGTCACTCATGTGCGAAAGATACAGTGGTGAAATTCCTAAATGCCACTATCCAGCCGTTTCCGAGATATGAGCGACAAAACAATCCGAATTTTGGCCGCGCGTACAGGTGTGTCGGGCGGGAAGGGACAAAGGCCAACTCGCGGTCAAAATTCGGATGTTTCTGTCGCTCATATCTCGGAAACGGATGGATAGTGGCATTTAGGAATTTCACCACTGTATCTTTCGCACATGAGTGACCCCTCAAGCGAGTTTCAACAAAATCGGAGGCGACCAAGGTTGGTCGTTCCCTTGTAAGTGCAACTAACTACAAGTGTGCGATATTATATTCATATCATTTTCGTCTCTAGTACCATGGCACCAATTTCAGTGTAGTTCACGCTAGGATGCTTAAGGCTTTGTAGTCAATAATGCATCTGACTAGGCCATATTCAGTCACTCTACATGTTTGATAAGGATACACGCGGACCTTCCGGATCTTCTGTTGAATTTATGCAAGAAGTGGCAGCGAGTATCGAATACTGAGGTTGTGTAAATAATGTTTCCAGCTAGCTTTGAAATCTTGAGGTCTATAGTAGCGTAGTGGATAAACTCAACTGTACACTTGGCCTTTCTGTGTTGGACAGGTGATGCAGAAGTCATGCCGGTGCAGCTTCATGTGTGGGGAATTGACCGACAGAGAGACAATAGCCAGGATGGACGAGTGTCTCGACAACCACTTGCAGGAGCAATTCGAGATACTCCTCTACAAGAAAAACAGTAAGTTCTAATTATGGACAAGCATACCCTGAGATTTTCACGAATTAATTTAATTTTGACAGAAACTCCACTATGGCTACTGCTTCAAGTAGCCCCTATCAAAAACGAGCGCGACCTGGTGGTGCTGTTCCTGCTGACCTTCCGGGACATCACAGCGCTCAAGCAGCCCATAGAGGCCGACGACAACAAAGGTATAGGTGGAGGTGTGTATAGGTGTCGTGGGCCGCTGCTGCGTGCGCATCCATTATTGTTACATGATTGTATTCGGCTGCTGCTCTCCTTGGCTGATGCCCTTTGGCTTCTATTTGTGGCTCATTGGGACGACGCATTTGCTGCACTTATCACTTATTCACTCATCCGATACGGAGCTGGGAAGAAGTTCTGAAACATGGAAGCGAAGGAATTTACGTACCAGCAGGATTAGAGTTACTGCCAAGTTTGACTCTTACAGTTAGCGTTTCAGGCGATGTGAGACCAAAATTCACTCTTACAGACAATATTTATGCCCTTGGAGATGTAGATGCCCTGTGCCTTGTTCCATTGTTTAATCCTTTATACCTTTCCCTTAGCAGAATCTTCTGCATAATTTATGCTGTTCAGTAAGATCCACCTTGTTTCGCAACAAAGTTTCAGCTAGGATATATTGTGGAGGTTATTATTGCAATGCACATATCATATTTGATCGAAATATTTTGTTGACTTATCAGTACCGGTACAGTACCTTTGGCGATTCCTTTACGGAACGTACTGTACATATGAGTGTGTTTTTTGTATGAAATGTACTGCAATATACATGATCAGTTTTAACAAATTTGAGACACAGTCAGAGATTCCGAGATATTGAAAATCATCAGCCATGTCCGTCCAGGCCATACCGTTACAATTACCACGTTGAATCCGTACTTGCCATTGTGACGGTACGGACCCGGTGCCTCACACCACCGGACAATATATAGGCCTATTGCAATTTTCGCTTTTTATCCAATCATGTGTATTTGCATGCTTTGGCTTCTTTGAGGACATATTTTGTAATCTTCACCATATGTCATTCTAATATGTCAATTTACCGTATGTCGAAGATAGTGAGTGTTTCAGAATGAATTTCCGTACAAATTTTATTAAAAACAGGTTATATTCGCATTTAATTGAAAGAAAATAAGCTAAATGAAGTGCATCAAAGCGTCGTAATTGTCCTTCGGTCTTTGCAGTAGTTTGTAGTGTATGAAATATAAGCTGCAGTCATAAAGAATTTGTGGGCTTGTAGTGAATATTATAATATGCAGTAATAACGCATATGAAACTGAATCGAAAAAACTACATATGAACAGTAGTTTCCTATGCCTGTTGCAAACCAAAGCAAAGACCGATATGTTTGATCAAGTGTGTAGACCATTGCGATTTGTGTCGTGACGTCCTTAGAATTTGTCCAGAATATGTCAGCTTCACGAGTGACCCGAGATTGTGTGACATATTTTGCTGTTGCTGCTCATACTACTGATTCTAGCTGCTGCTGTTGCTGCTGCTGGCGTGGACGTCCTAAAGTTTTTGGCCACTGTTTGTGGGTCGTTTGGCTCGTGTGGCATGAACATTCTTTTGTGGGTTTTTGCCTAGGTTTTTTTGTGCTGCTGTTTTTGTGTTTTACGAGGGTAACACTCACCCTCTCATGGGGCATGGAGAGGTAACGGATTAAATAAATAAAAAATAATAAAAAACAAAATAATAAGAATAATAATAGGGAAAGGAATTTGCTACTCAAAGGGTGGGAACTAACAACGCTCATGTATCCTGATAGATTTCTTCGTAGGTTTAAGCAAATTCGCCAAGCTGGCCCGATCGGTGACCAGGAGTCGATCGGTGCTGGTGTCGCAATTTTCTTCGCATCTTCCTGCCGTCAAGGAGACGTCCAAGCAGTCCAACTTAGGCCATGTGAGTATCCTCTTTATTGTAATCCTAGTGTATTATCAGCATACAAGTCCCAAAAAGAAAGTTTTGAAAGAATCGAATTGGTTACATGCTAGTGAATACAGAAAATGAATGTCTTCCTGGCTTATGAAATCTTCATCATCATAATCATTCATGGTGTTTTCCTAAAAATATTTGGGGTTGCTAGCGGATAACGAGGAGGTCCTCGCTACCATATTTCGTATGACTAAAATGGACTTGACCAAGTGATACAGAAGTGCTAAATTATGCTAAAACTATACACCGGACATTGCATACCGAGTTGCATACTGTATGCAGAAGCCCAACTAAACTTTGGCCAAATATATTCAATAACATGGCATTATATTCAAAGTATACACTGATCTATCATTCATGTCACTGTGACACATAAACATAGTACCGTACGTAGTGTTTCAGTATTAGAGTTCTAAAGGGTCTTTTCATGATTATCGGCAGGTTTATAACGTCACGTATAGCGTTATTTGAAAGCAGACTCCCTCAATTGATGCCCAGATTCTAACAATATACCTCTATCGGCTACTATGTATGGTTTCAACTCCAGGGGGCTTTAATTAATACATAAATGTGTGTCTAAAAAGGTAATTTTGCAACCTTGATCTCTTTGCAAGAGACGCGTGGCCCAGTTTTTTTTGGGTGCTAAAAGGGGTTCGTGATTTGGGGTATGGCGATGTCGTGACTCATGCATCCCACATTATGCTCGCCACTAATTTTACAGTGAGTTTTTTTTTCTTGTCCCCTTTTGCGAGCTAGCCACTGGACAAACCAAATCGTTTGAATAACGTTGTGCTCAAAGTACACAGGTACTTTGTGATTAGTAAACTGAGGGTGACAGTTAAAACGGTTTCTTGTGGAGACACACCTCTATCAAATCATTAATTTACCTTTTGTTGACTGCAAATGGGGTTCCATTGGGGCCCTTTATTACGAAACGCTGTTCCTGCTATTGTTAACTGGTACAAATGTTGTTATAATGGACTTGAAACAGTTTGAAAGAGGTTTTTGCCTTCAAGTATCTATGGGGCTCAAATTGTTTTGGCCACTTTATTCTGGTCTTGAAGCAACCCTTCGCACAGGCCCCACGTTGAGCAGGTGTGTGTGTGTTCTTGTCTTCAATAAGGTCTGGGGACGGAAACAGGTGTGTTACTGTAACTCTGGGGACGTTGACCCAATTGTGGGGACATTTTCGGTCCCCACAGCTTGACCCACGAGAATATCACCGTTACAGTGGGGACATGTCCCCACAATTTCGTTTTGCAGGGTTTCACAAAAGTCAATTTCTCTCAGCCTAGGTTACGTAGGGTAGGGTAGGTTAGGTTAGGTTAGGTTAGGTTAGGTTACACTCGCTACGAAAAGTTCAGTTTCCACGTCCCCACACCTTAGTGAAGACAGGTCTATGTGTGTGTGAGTGGGAAGGGTTGCTTCAAGACCAGGATAAAGTGACCAAAACAATTATTTTGAGCTCCATAGTACAACAGAATACTAACAATGCTGCTGAGTTTTTCATGGCGAATGATAGCAACTGCAGGTTGTTGAGCTATCAACATAGGTCTGCATTGGTCCATAAGGACATCGTTCTGAATCCCTGTAAAATTGTTGGAAAAATGTGGAAAACTGGAAACGGCTCGTTCTCCAACAGCCTTGGGATTCAATTGACCTATTGGCTGAAAAGGGTGAATATTTCAAAATGGGCCAGCACAATGGACGTATTCTATAGTTTTTCACACGATACTTGCATTGAACCACACATTTTTAATAGCTTACATTTAGTCCCATGGAGGGACATTGAGATACCTCAATATTGCTTAAATTTTTTGCTCAATTGCACTGGGGAAGTATTGACAATTGGCACCTAGCCACTGACACCAGAGCCAAACGGTGTAACTGGTGTTCTTTTGCCAAAACTACCCAGTGACGTATAGCTAGTTTTTAAAATGTTATTTTAATTTTTTTTAAAGAAGGGGAGTTGGCGATTGTGAGATGGAAAAGTTGGTGGGCAAACCTTACTCTCTCCTCCCTCTTTCGCTACTAATTTTTCACCTCTCAACATTCGGCCCTCCTATATAATCAATATTGGGGTTGGGAGTTAGCCCCTACTCCCACCCCGCTTGGATGCGTCACTGGCTCTACCTATAGGCCAAAAAGGAAGGAATTTTAAAATTCCCAAGGTTCCGGAACCACACGGACCCGACAGTATACAAACTTCCTACAGGACTTCTTGCTGAAACTGATGCAAGGTGTTGAAAAAAAAAATTGTACACTGGGAAAGTTCAGGTTGAGTGGGTTCCGAGAGACGTAATAAAACATGATTTTATAGTAGATAAAATGCAAAGTTTTAAAGATATTTTACTGATAACAGTACATATTTCTATAGTTTGAGGGATCAAAAACAGACATGTCCACTTTTGTTTGGGAAACGCCATGAAGATGATGATGATGATAATGACGTTTGGAATACATACACGCCTAGATGATTTTGTGTTAGGAAGCGAAGGTCAACACTTGCCTTTACCAGGCAATCATTCCTGCATATAAAACCAACATTGGCTTGACATTTGAATTAATCGTCATACATGTCCATTGCAGAATTTAGAATCCCCTGTGGTCATGCACATTAAAAAAAATGCGCATCCCAGTATGCCCGTCTGTTTGAATAGTACTGATGTGTATGTGTAGGTGATGAGCCTGAGTGCAGATGTGACGCCCCAGTACCGGCAAGAAGCCCCGAAGACACCCCCGCACATCCTGTTGCACTACTGTGCCTTCAAGGCGATTTGGGACTGGGTGATCCTCTGCCTGACCTTTTACACGGCCGTTATGGTGCCGTACAATGTGGCCTTCAAGAACAAGACGTCGGAGGACGTGAGCCTGCTGGTAGTGGACTCTATCGTGGACGTCATCTTCTTCATCGACATTGTTCTCAACTTCCACACCACCTTCGTGGGCCCAGGAGGGGAGGTGGTGTCCGACCCAAAAGTCATCCGCATGAACTATCTCAAATCCTGGTTCGTCATTGATCTTTTGTCCTGCCTGCCTTATGACGTCTTCAATGCCTTCGACCACGACGAAGATGTAAGTAATTGTTCCACTGCCGACTATGAGGAGAATGTAAGTAAAATCCCTCACCATCCTACCTCTTCTTGTCTCCTTATTCTCTTCTGTTCCTACACTTCCTTTCGCTCTCTCTAATTCTTTTCCGCCTTTGCCAACACCATTACCCTGGTTTTACCATCTTGTTCCCCCGAAACGTGCCATCTCTGATCTGCGCTTGAGGCCACACTATCGATTTATAGGCAACGGCATTTTGGTCGGAAACGCGCCAAATGAACTATCCGACGATATGCAGTAGAATGATGCTGACTCAATTTGTCTCTAAAAGGGATAATTATCCGGGTGAAATTTGAGTCTCTAAATGGAATTTTTGGAATTGGCTGTGTTGCTATGAGGTTCAAATGCTCGTTAATATTGTTCTGATAGAGCTTGCAGTGTTATGGCGCAGGAATGTAAGCGATTCGGGTCAGATGGGGTGTTTTTATACCATTCCACATGCATATAACAACCGAGTTGGCCCATTCCATTGTGGTTAGTAGTGGCAAAGGATTTGGATACATTTTATTTTGATTCTGCTGGACCTGCTGCTCTGGGCCACTTCTCTCTCTCTCTCTCTTGTAGTCCTGAAGTAGTTCTATCTGCATGGCGCTATTGGCAGCTCATGGCTGTGATCGTTGCATTTTCAAAAACTAGGTCATCGGCTCTGTGTGTAGAAGAGGAGGCTTCTACAGTACAGACCTATGTATATATGTAAAATCCGTCAATTGAGGTGAGATTGTGCCAGCGCATTTTTTGGACAACAGTGCGCCCTACCGTGATTTTACTCGTCACCGGATCTGAGTATTCTAAGATCATGATCTTAGAATACTCAGATCCGGTCACTCCCACCCACCCCCGCGTTTTGCAGGGGGTGTTCACTTGAGAGCGCCATTAGACATTTCAGAGCACTTCACTGGTACGGTATGTGGCGCCCCTACCGGACTACGCTGAACTCTACAGGTACAAAAGGGAAGGGTTACATTGGGGGACCCATCATGGTCGCCGGCGGCCATGTTGGGCCCGCATGTAGCTCTTCCCTTTCGTACCTATAAAGTTCAGCGTAGTCCGGTAGGGTCGCCACATACCAGTGCTCTGAAATGTCCCATGGCGCTCTCACCTCTCAGGTGAGCACCCCCTGCAAAACGCCCCGGCAGGCGATAAGATCATAATGTAGTATAAGTATCCGGGGGCAGTTGCCAACCTTAACCACCCCTCAATGTATAAGTAAAACGTGCATAAATTCGCTTGCTACCAGTTGTTGTTCAAAAATGCGCTGGCACAATCTCACCCCAATTGACGGTATTTTAGAACTGTACAGAAAATTACAATCAGTGATTCTAGAAAATTATTTATTAAAATTGGGAATATTTGTCTTGTTGTTGATGATGCAGTACCGGCACCTCATGCGTGTGCTATAGCATACTGCTCTTTGTTGGAGAGCATCAAATTAATGATGGAATTTAATTTCTGAATTGAATTCACTTCAGGCTGTGGCTAATTTGGCAAATGAAGCGTTCTTTGTAATTGAATCCACAGTTATTATCGTGCACTATTCATCGATGCAATATAGTTCCTACAAAAGATGTAACAAATATTTGTTATTTGCCAACCCCCATATAGGCCTGACTGCAATTTTTGTTCAATACACTGGTACAGATATCAATATTTCCTGAACCTCCAGCGCCCAGTACTACACCCTCTTAATAAATTTGGGCACCCCATAAAATGCAGTAAATCCGTTTTTACCACATTTTCAAGGACAGGTACGGTGTATCCAGTCCAAGTATTTGCTCTTGGGTGAAACCGAACGAGATCGTAGACTTGGAAGGTTGAGCTAAATAATTCACTTGAGACCCCCTGACCTAGTTTTAAAATTCTATGTGCGCAACAGATTCTTATAAATGCCACCTATAAATTGGCGGTATATGACCCGCTGACATAGTGCATATCTGATATCGGAGTGGTATAAATGGAGCTTGCAGAAGGATTATAGACTTTGCAGGGTCGTTGTAAGGGCCATACAGTAGGTGGCCTGCTTATCAAAGGATGGATTTTGTGGCATGGCGTTGAGATTCTGTCGAGCTTATCTGGGAAAGAGGAACCCATTTGACATGGTCTTCATGGGCGGATACTCTCTGGGGGTTCCATGGGCCATTGAAAATCATCTCGAGGCTTCGCAGTGAGAGGCGGATGCGGATTACGTCAATGATACTGCTTGTGCTGATCAAAAGAGCAGTGGAAAACTGGCTGGGGGGGGGGNGGGGGGGATGGAAAAATAGAAGAGAATGAACAGTTTTCGCTGTTGGTTTGCTCTGGGGATTACAAATACTGCAGCAAATTAGACTTCTAGTTGCGAATCCAATTGCGTGGACCTGCCTACAGTACTGAACAATTTGGCGGAATTCCTCGCAGGACCTGGAGTTGTTTTTTTTTGACTCAGTGAGCTACATAAAATGAATTTTTTTGAACTTCTTTGCTGAGCACCATTATGACTTTAATTAAAACGGAATTACATCAAAAATACGGCCCACAAAGGAATGAATGGCTACACAGTATACCGTATATTACAGTAATATTTATCGTGCCAGTTGAGAGTTGTAACTTTACATTGTCAGTGAAATATAAACACAATATATTTATTGTAGAATGGCACCTCATCATGAAATTATCGCAGAGACTAACTCCAATAAGTTCGTCGGAACATTATGAAATATCCTGAATTCTCAATTTTCATCGCTCTAAAATAGACATATTTACAGCCTTCTTAAACCATGTCCCAAAAATTGTTTTACCTTTCAAGACAACTCACAGCCTGAGAAACACGACAATTTTCATGATGGAATTCGAGACGCGCGCGCGACATTTTCCACGACGATAAGGTCTGACTGAGGAGAGCGTGCTTTGCAGCAAAACTTGATGTCAAGGTGACGACGTGAGCAGCTTGTCGATGGGAGTAAAGTCTTGTATGTACCTTACCAGTGGTTTAACTCCATTCAAACTCGTGCCAGGTCACAGACTAAATCTCTTAAACAAATCACTGCATTAGCCTGGTCGTGACTGTGGAAAGAATAGGCTCTAAAATACCCGAACATTTTCTTCCACATCATCATATCGTTTAGAAACATTTTGAATTTTAAAAAAACAATAATGTGGAGTTATGGCACTTTAATTTTTAAATAAGGATGTGGTGTACCGCCACCCTGGCATCATTATGCAACCGGTTTCCGCCAGTCATATTTCTAATCTCATGAGGCAGTTTTTACTTGTACACTACCTGTCAAGTTAGAACCGTACGTAAATAGGTGACATATTTTTGGGCCAGATATTGATCACGTCATTTATGTCGCTTATCCCAAAACCTCCACCAATATATAATAAGCTTTTCCTTGGACACCACAACCCGGGCCCTCCTTACACGATCAATAACGATTACGACGATAAACTTTTTATAATACTGTTTACCAACCAGCATCCCAAGGGTCACATGAAATGGAACTGCGCTAATGAACTTTTTAGAGAAACAATTTAAATGCATACTAGAAATCTGTGTATTTGGGAGCACCACAATATGCTAACTCTAATCACGGAATATTGAACTCCTCTTTCGTGACGTCATTCAGAGAAGCGCCCCCCCCCCCCCCCTTCTTGCTGAATGGCTGCAGCTAAGCTTATTTGTGTGCAAAATTATTATCAGGCAGTAATGCAGATCCAGATGGCTAGGCTTGTTGCTCTGTTGGCATGTGACAGGGTAGATGATTATTATTTGTAGCCTGATGACATCAGAGCACATTTCGTTTAACTTACACTGCGTCAAACTGGATGCAAAATCGTGTTTAATTTCACGTAACTATAAGCGACGTGGACAACAAACCGAAAATGCAGCGGAGTTGGAATAATAGTGCTTGAAAATTGACGCTGTGTGGATCAATGAGCATATGGCGTTTTGTATTGGGAGCCTTTGGAATGAAGAGAGTAGCCTACAGCAGGGATGGGTTGCCTGGTGGTGGGAAAGCAGAATAGCCCTGGAATTAGAAGAGCTTTGTCCTCCGAGCATGAATAGAACCAGCCTAATTGATCCTGGCCCCTGCTACCGGTATTTTGTTTGAAGAAATTTAGTGGACTCTCTTGTATGGAAGAACGCAAGATGATTACATTCTGCAGTCTCATTTCAAAGAGTGTAACTGGACCGTCCTACCATTTTGAGCTGTACAGTGAACTTATGAATAGTAAATTCAAAAGTTTTTAGATCTGACCTTTGCCCCTTTCAAAAGATGTTCTTGCGTGGAATTTTCGACCCATGAGTCCACTCGCGTGGAACACCCATCCGCTCCCCTACCCTCCATTTTTTTTTTCCGTGCTCAACCTTTGCCCCGCCCAAATGTTAAATCTTGCCCTCACTTCAAGTTTGCATGATTACGTCAAAATAGCGTGCAATGTTTAAAATGACCTCGCTTTGCACTCACCTCAACGATTATCGATGACCAGTCGAATTGACTGATGTATTAAATATTATCACGAAGCATCATTAAGGGTGTTTCGTACAGGGATTTCCCCGGTGCAGGTACTAAAGGGCGGGGTGGTCATATTACTTTGGGCGAATCGCTCGACATGCTTGCACCACCAGTAATTAACTAACAAGAGAGAGTAAGTGGGACATCATCACACGTTTCAGACAGGTATTTTTCAGCTTGGGAATGTTCAATCCTAAGCATTCTTGCACCTTCTGTCCTTTCTTAAACTAGTGCTATGCCCGATTGCATTACGATATGTCTCTTCTTCACTTTTCGACTCTTTTTATTCTACGAGTAGCCTGCAACAACCTCAATATCTTCTTGTGTTTGTATAAGAAATTAACATCCCGCACGTAGATGACGTTGTATTATGTGTACATACCGTACTGTACATACATAGACTGGGATAGCAGTTCCCAGGACACCCGTAGATTAGTCGGTAATGAACAAGCACATTTTTGGTAAATAGTGAAAATGATGTCCTCCAGTAATTACGACTGACCCTGCGGCTCCTCGCTGTTTCAGGGCATCGGAAGTCTCTTTAGTGCTCTGAAAGTGGTACGGCTTCTGCGATTAGGCCGAGTCGTGCGGAAATTGGACCGATACCTAGAGTATGGCGCTGCCATGCTCATTCTTCTCTTGTGCTTCTACATGCTTGTCGCTCATTGGCTCGCCTGTATCTGGTAAGAATTGCATCGTTGTGCATAGTTTTCGGAGAGAAACACAAAATAATTATTTTTCTGGGCAGGTATTCCATTGGCAAGACGGATGCAGACAACGGTCTTCAATATAGCTGGTTATGGAAGCTAGCCAATGTGACGCAAATGCCTTACTCCTACATGACGTCTGAACACAACACCACAGAGCTCATAAATGGCCCACTGCGGAAAACTATGTATGTTACGGCGCTGTACTACACCATGACGTGCATGACAAGTGTTGGGTTTGGCAACGTCGCTGCCGAATCAGACAACGAAAAAATTTTCACCATTTGCATGATGATCATAGCAGGTACTAAATCGAGTTCATTGATTTTCTCTTACCACTGCAGTGATATATCGTGTGCTCTATGAAAATATTGCCCTATTTCAGCGCTGTTGTACGCCACCATCTTCGGCCACGTGACGACCATTATCCAGCAGATGACTTCAGCCACGGCCAAGTATCATGACATGCTCAACAACGTTCGCGAGTTCATGAAACTACACGAAGTGCCCAAAGCGCTCTCGGAGCGGGTCATGGACTACGTAGTGTCCACGTGGGCCATGACCAGGGGCATTGACACGCACAAGGCAGTACTATTCTTTCTCATATATAAGATGTATTGTCAGTCTCTACACAACACTGTATATAGTGTGTAGGAACTGAGTGTCAACAACACATCTTCACACATGCTTCCGATCTTATAGATACAAGAACACTCAGTGACATGACCATAATGGCATACATAAATGTCGTTTATCTCTCTTTCTCTTTCTCTACTTCCCTATTATGTACATACTGTTGCTCTTTCATCAATACTACTTGATGTTTTGTGTCGCATGTGTGTGAAGTTTGTTGTCGAGAAGTTGGCTCGAACATCAATAAGAAAAAAAAGAGAATCTTGTAGAATTGAAGGGAAATATATTAATTGATAATCTCGGCGGTTGGCAGGTGCTGAACTACTGCCCGAAAGACATGAAGGCAGACATCTGTGTACACTTGAATCGAAAAGTGTTCAACGAGCACCCAGCCTTCCGACTCGCTTCCGACGGCTGCCTCCGAGCTCTGGCCATGCACTTCACCATGAGCCACTCTGCTCCTGGTGACCTCCTCTATCACACAGGGGAGAGCATCGACAGCCTTTGTTTCATCGTCACAGGATCTCTCGAGGTCATACAAGACGATGAAGTGGTTGCCATTCTGGGTTAGTGACCATTCTTCAGTGCTATATTTTGCTACTGGTCAGTTTCCAGTACACTTTAACATGTTTTAGGCAAGGGTGATGTATTTGGTGATGCCTTCTGGAAAGAACCTGCGGCAGGTCAGTCGGCGGCCAACGTCAGAGCTTTGACCTATTGCGACTTGCATGGAATCAAGAGAGATAAACTATTGGAAGTGTTAGATTTTTATCAAGCATTTGCCAACTCTTTTGCTCGGAATCTAATCCTGACTTACAACCTAAGGCATCGGGTGAGTTTCATAATATTGTCTCGCCAGTTGCAGGAGTGAATATCCATGGTCCTTGTTTCTCCTGCAGCTAATATTTCGTAAAGTGGCCGATGTCAGACGTGAGAAAGAACTGGCAGAGCGTCGTAAGAACGACCCTCAACTAGATCAGAATCAGGACCAGTTGGTCCGTAAGATCTTTTCTCGTTTCCGAAAAAGTACAGGCAGCAGCGAGAGAACCAGTCCAGCAGCCAGCCTGAGCGACTCGCCTACAGGGGCACCTCCTGGTTCGGCTTCCACTCCAGGAGGTGGTGGCCATTTGGACGTGGAGAGAGGCGATGGAGAAGGCGAGTCCGCCCCATCATCCGCTCCTGTAGCTTCAGCTGCTACCACAGCTGCCATCAAACCCAGACTCAGCTCTGTCTCAGAGGCTCGGGCACCTGCCAGAGGGAAATGGGGAGCACTTCTATCTGGAGGAGGTGGTGGAGGAGGAGGAGGTGGAGGGGGAGGAGGAGGCGGCGGGGGCGCCTCTTCGACATCCACTGCTTCGTCCCCTGCTTCCAATGGGAACAAAGTCTTTCCCAAAGCGCCCCGTTTGGGAGCTGCTCGTCAGCCACAAGAGTCCATAGCAGAAGGTGTAGAAACAGGACACAGCCCAGGGACAGTCAGCCCCGCACCGGTCATACCTGCATTGCCTCCTGCCACCAGCACTGCCAATGTCGCCACCACATCCACGTTGGCGGCGGCAGCGGCTGCCATGAGCAGTGAGGTTCAGCAGCAGCTGGTGTCCGGGCTGGCTGATCTGCGGGTGGATGTCCGACTGGAGGTGCAACGGTTGAGCCAGCGAGTGGGGCACTTGGAGGACATGTTGGCGGAGGTACTTTCCAGGTTGCCTCCTGCACCCACCAGTGCTTCCAGTACGCACACGGCCACATCTTCCACCGGAGCCACCAAATCTGGTAGTGGGGGCAACAACCCAGCTTCCGATTCTCAATCGCCATCACCGTCTCCAAGGTAAGTGTAGTTCTCTACATGATGTGGTATTGGACAACTAGAACATTGATTGTTGTTTTCAGCGGAGGCGAAAGTAAAGAAAGGGCACGGAGAAGAGGATCTGACAGTGAGGAAGGTGGTGGTGGTGGTGCAGTTATAGGCGGGAGGGGTGAAAGGAGGAGAAGGAAACCATTTGGTGGTCCTACAGGAGGTCGGGGAGGTTCGGGAGGAGGTTCCAGGCCCTCTCCCACGGACTCCATGGTCCAGCACATGTTAGAAGAAGAGATTGAGGAGCAGCGAGTTGGAGACGAGTCTGCTCAGCAGCGCTCCAAAGAGTTCCTGTGATAAGTCCTCCCGCCTGTCCGCCATTTCTGCTCCACATTAATTCTCTTCCACTCTTATTAGTCCATCTGTCTGACAACTTCCTGCCAATTTCTCTACTCGCACTTTTCATACTTCCAAATTCTCTTTTCAGAGCCTTACTCCTATTAGATTGGTTTCGAAATTCATGCTCTGTTTTGCATTATATTATGTGGTTGAGACTATGCTTTCATGGCGTCACTATACAGTAGTGATTCCGGAATATAATCGGAACAAGGTTCTTCTCTGTTCTCCTGAAGCTGGAGCTTTACCCTTGAATCTATGCAACATTTTTCAAGCCCTTGTACGAATAATTTATTGTACCTAGTCGACAGATGGACAATAGTGAACGCGCCATAATCAGGAAGGAAATGTAGAGAGCAAGTCCTCTGGATTCCGATGCAAGGGAATAGAGGCTGGCGGCGGCGGGGGGTTCAAAATTCCAGAAGAACACGTTCAGTGCGTGGTGTAACTGCACCTAGTGCAGAGTGCAAGCAAGGATGGAGGGCCCCCAGAAACTTGACTCCCCATCCTCCTTTCTTTTTTTCTCCCCTTTCAAAAAGAATCCTTATGCAAGGATGCCTCTCCATCCTCCTCTTGAACTGAGTGCAAAAGGTAGCTATAAAACACTTTCCACAACGAACTAATAAGCGCCTCTTCTTCTGCTGGGCGCTTTTTGGGGAATTGTGCGTGTGTGTGTGGGATTGCGGGGAAGAAGATGATATACATAAGGACTAAGCCAATACTCACTCTTTTCGTGAAAACAA
Source organism: Catajapyx aquilonaris (assembly GCA_000934665.2). Lineage (NCBI taxonomy): Eukaryota > Metazoa > Arthropoda > Diplura > Dicellurata > Japygidae > Catajapyx > Catajapyx aquilonaris. The sequence goes on from KZ538012.1 coordinate 118,427, forward strand.
CGTGCTGCTGATGTGATGAAGGTAAAACAAATCTCATACCAACTTAAGAATTGGCTTCAAGGAAGAACAAAATACAGATGTAGTGCGTCACTAATCCAGAGCTTAGTATGTTGTTGGACACTAGCCTAGTGGAATCGTGCTGCAACATTGATTATTACAGGGAACAACGATTACGAGTCATCCATTCTGTATTTATTTCACGCTGAAACTAGCGTGAAAATGTCCCAGTTTGTGTACCGAGTAACAACGAATCTGAGCGGACGAGAACAATCATTATTGCGGCAAGGTTCCACTCTAGACATACTAACTAAGCGCTAACTAAGGCAAACCAATCAAGCATACTATGTTACGTTCGCTCAACCTCCAATCTCTCACACAGAGAACCTTCCCCAAAAGAGTATCCTTTCGCTGAGCGTCTAAGCAATAATATAACCAAGAGTTTTTGTCTATAATTCTCTCACCACTCTCCTCTCGCCACTATTTTTACACATCAGCGTACATCAACAATCAGCAGTAGAGTAGCAATAGTATACAAGTGAAACTCTCTTTGAACACGAGTTTTTATCATAGTTACTGTACTGTCCTGCCTATCCCCTTCATTTTGTGTTCCTTGCTCCCTTTCTGACCCTTTCTCACTCACTTGTTCTTGTTTTTTGGACCTACACGGTCCAAAACCGTGCAAAATATTTGTTAACATTTTTTGTACGATAGGAACCGAGTAGCCTTTCAAAGCCTTCCCACCACACCGTGGACCTGTTTTGGCCTTTCTGACCTACAGATCTCCCTGTCCCTCCCTTTGTAAAGAAATCAAATACAGTTAAAAAGTTTTTGACTTGCTTATGGCCAACTGCTTCATTCACCCTTGACCCATCCAAACGCGGCTCGGGATACGTTCCAATCAATAGCTATTTGTTACCGATATCAAATCATACGCAACTCATTTAGGGCGTTTACCATTATTGCTCGACAATTATTTCATTTGCGCATGAATTATGCAATAACTGGCATTGTATTCTGTTGTCCAAACAATAGCCGGAAAACAATCCTAGAATCGGTAGAAACTACGTCAGGTAGTATAGGTTTTGTGCGAAAAGCGAGATCAATTATTGTCGCAGAATATTGATTCTATCCACAAATTAGTCCTGTAACGAATGCAATCGTCGTTAAGGTTGCAAAAATAATGGACTCTTTGTTGTTTTTGCCAATGCCGGATGTAGCGTTTTCATTGTTCCAAATTTGTGTTTCAATTATTGCGTTCAATAGAGGGTGTTGCACTGCCCAAGTCCACAATTTAAGAGTGAGTGTGGGAGGAGAAATTGTGGATTGTTTTCTTCAGCAACCAGTTTAAAACGAATCAACCCATTGGACTTCACCTGTCGTATTTGTTGCTCCTCTTTAAAGTGGATGTTGGAGTAAGCAATCCATAATTTCCTCGCCATACTCCCTCTTGAAGTGGGGAGTTCACCGCCCTGTATAGACCTACAGTAAAATAAGAGCAGTGATGATACTGTAGGTGATTTACCTCAAGTTGTCTTTTAGCCATCTACGTAATCACAATATTTTTAGTTTTTAATTTAGATTTGAAAAAAGTTACTTCCGAAACTCACGTGACGCCAAAGAGCATAAGCGATTTTATGGACGTATGAGAATAATTTGCGAAAAATTCCGAACTTGCGTCACTTCTACAATTTCCGGATTTTGAAGGAAATAAAATTAATGATTTTAAAGTCTTTTCAGATAAGGTAACGGAAATGCAGGGTGTTTCAACAACGTAGCTGTTTTGATAACCAATTAGACAATAGTAGCAAACAATTATTATGTTAAACATAATGAAGAGACCGACCATATCCATTTGAACTTAAGTGATTTCACTGACATAGTCATTGCATATTCCCGCGAGTATTTTTTCCGAAACGTTCTGTTGTATAAACGAAACTGAAGAGTAAGTGTCTGATTATGTGCATGATTAACATGACATAATTTTATTGGGGACTTTCCATTTCCATTAGATCGGACGCAACCGGACCTTAGTTGATACCAGTATAGTATCTCAATCATACATTTTAAAGTGGTCTATTTTTGGTCTTTGCAGTTATTCCATCTGATATCTCTGCTATTTTTAAAATATCCTTGTCGAATCTACTCGTAGAAACACCATGCCCCGCCCAGTGCATTTCCTGCAAATGAGGAGCCATTTTTTTTGTCATAAAAGAGAAATATTATTAACATAATAGCAGTAGAGTACACAGGGTGTTCCTACAGATACGCACTTCCTCTCGGACACTACTTACGCCAAAACAAAATTACCCCGGTTATTCTTGGCAATTACGATTTATTACAGGCATGCTGACAATGTGACTTTGGATTGGCCCTATTCTGTGGGCATCCTGCACGACAGGCGACCCACCAACCAGCCATGCTGCATGGGTTGCCTGACTCGCAGGATGACCCACATTACCAGTATTATCAAAGCTACTCTAAATTTAACATTAAAATTGACATTTAAAATTATCTGTGCAATTAAGTCGAACTTACCAAAATTAACTATTATAATGTTGTCTTGTCGTGTTTCAAGAAGCCTAAATCCGAGAGGAAGTGCGAACCTTAGCGACATACTGTATAGTGCAATTTAGGGACTGACTCTCGATGGAATCCGTGTCATGAATTCCTGCGCACTTCACAGGGAATAACGACAATGGGTGAGATTTTTGTGCTTCTGCCAAGTCTCTGCTGGCAGCGTGTGTGTGCTAATGAGAATTCTCCCATGGATGAGCATTTTCACGTGTGACCGTGGGTTTTAGAGTTGTTGACAGTTGATTGTTTCATTACAGTTTGTGCTGCTAACTTTAGCATAAGGACAAAAAAAACACGAGCTATTTCTGCAATACTTTTCCCCTACTCTCAACAGTCATGTATAAAGGGTTCACTCCGTTAAAAACAGGAACACAACTGCACATACTCTTCACAGATTAATGCGAGAAATGTTACATTCTAGTGTTCTAGGCTCTACGTTCTCATGTCATTGTAAATATTATAAAATTTTGTAGTTATTGGAGTGGACTGTTGCAAAATCCCATAATATCTTGTTTAAAGCTACAAATAATTTCAAAACACATTGATGCAAAAAATTAAGAAGACAGGGTTGATATTGGAAGATTTAAAAAGGATTCTAGATCATGAAATTGCATAACAAACTGATGCGCTTGATGAGACATCCTACCATTGAAAATACTATAAAACTGGACCACTAGTATATCTGTTTGCAAGTCATTGGATCCGGAGAATGAACCTACGGTATTTTTTTCTAGCGTAACTGGATGTCAAATGAGAATTGCAATAGAGAGGTAATATCCATTGAATTGATTTCCTATAACGCAGGTCACCACAACAACAGAATCAAGAGTCACCTTGCTAAAAATCAAATTATCACTCTCTACGAAAAGCCCCTTCCTTTTTTAAAGAGACACTGGCTACAGTAAACAGGGTGACACAAAAGAACTTTGGTTCCTTCCTATATACTTAGTTGTTTTATTTGGGCAATTTATCTCTTCATTAGGAAGCATTCAATTCGTCATACATCTGAATATTAGAGAATTATAGAGTCTGCTACTTATTCAACGATGGGTCGCCTGACGCTCAAATATTGGCTCACTTTGTGAAAAAAAACACGTCCAAAGGGTGAGAAAATCGTTCCCGATAAGAAATAACAATTCCGTCATACTTTACGCATGCAGTTTTTGATTTGTTTGATTGATATTTTCAATTGACATATTATGTTACTATCCATAGGATATGACGTAAAAGGCTATAGTTTGTGATACTCTATAGTGCAGTAGCTTTGCAACTGTTTTTTTCTGGTACCATTACTGCCACATCTGAGGAAGTAAGTCTTACAGAGCAGAAAATTTTCGACGCACTATATGTGAGCAATATAGGCGCAATAAATGACTCCTGCAAACGTAAAGTGATTATTGGAAAAATAACACTGAACATGAATATAGTAAAAGTCAAAAATATTTGGCCACTGAGCTCGCATATGCCTGCTTTCCACATGATTCCGCGTCAAAAATGAGAAAATTGCCATGTCTCATCAATTTGCAAATCTATTCGGCAACTTTCCATTTTCAACCGAGTTTAAGCATATGTCAAACAGGCTTAGCGCTTATTTATTGTTACGATGGCAGGGAACTTGAGCGATAACAAATGTTAACAATTTTTTAAGAGCATGTTAGACAATCAACTAATTATTGTGCTACTTCATCTATACTGGACATGGTTGTAGATATTCCTCCTTTGTTGCCTGAACTTGTTGGAGTCGTAGGCCAGTCTTTGATACATCCTGGAACAGAGTCTGGATTCTCCTGATAGTCCAACAACAGCGCTCAACCACTTGGCCATCTTGGACGCCCAGTTTCCTTTCCTGCGACCAGAAAGTAACAGTTTCAGGTTTTCACCCCGTTTTCATTCATTACCATAACACACGCTGTAATTACCAGTCAAAAAACAGGCGATGTTTTCTCCCTTGGGCGATTTGGAAGCAGATGGACTTGTGGAATGTGATCTGAGGTTCAAGCTCCTGTAGTTGTTTCCAGGCCCTCTCCAGCTCCAGCTCCAGCTCCAGAAATGCAAGATGTTCATCCCTCAAGTGTCGCCGATTCCTCCTTATGTAACCCCCTTGTGATAATCAAGACTAGGTGTAAGTACTCAGGTCCCAATTTGGGTAGAAAAAGTGGCAGTTCCGGTCTGCCCTCGGAGAAAGAGAGTGAAAGTAGGCCAAGAAAATGCGTGTAAAAAACGGGGAAATCTTCCAAGACATGATTTGAAAACGGTACTGGTTAACATGAAGTTCAAACTCACTTTCATCTGTTTCCTGATTTATGAGTGACAAAATTCTTGGGTGTCTCGAAAGTAAACGACCAGTAGGTTCGATGAACTCGAAAATGACATTCCAACAATGCTCAGTAATTCAGGTGTACTTACAAGGATTAAGGGTGAGCCCCAAGAAAATCTTCTTCCAGATTGTGACTATCTTGGTAAGCGAGGTGAGTATGGTGAAGCTAAGAGCCAATGGTATCCTGGACTCCACCTGAATAAGATGTACCGAGAGCAAGAGCAGGAGCATCAGCAGCCAAGCAACCGCACCTATCCTCATGCCTCTCCATCTGGACACTACCCACCAACTATCTAATGTCTCCAGCCAGATTCTCCACTTACAGGTCTCCCCTGACACACTTTTCGCGCTAACTTCATTCGCCGCACTCTTCCAAGAAATCACGTTAACATCAAAATTATAGGGGGGGGGGGGGGNCCGATTCTAGCCAAAAAATTGATGCAAATGGTTTGTGCAAATTAATTGCTATGACTCAGGTCTTAACGTTAATGTACGTTCTACTATTCAATTTACTCGTTTGGTCCAGCCAATGCATACATTGAACATAAAAGTGGTAGGAAATACATATGGATGTTCTATGAAAGCTGATTAATCATCATCATCAAGCTGATTAATCACAAATCCAGTTGATTCAACCGAAGCAGGTTGGTGTAGTGGTTAAGGAGTCCGACTGCTAATCGGGAGGTCCTGGGTTCGATTCCCGACCGTGGTTTTCTGTGGTTTCCCCTGGTCCCCCCAGGATAATTCCGGGGTCGCTTCCGTATAATAGGCGCTTCCTTCTTCCCTATCCTTGGCCCCATCCATATGTGAAAGTTTCAGAAAAAATTGAATGGAAAAATGGTGGTATTCCACCCCCCCCCCCCCTAATGGAGCGCCGATTCTCCCAATGGGGTAAAATTAAATAAATAAATAAAATAAAATAAATCCAGTTGATTGAAGAGGATAATGAGAGACTTGAAATTCTTGATATTGATTTTCTAACATGTGGACGAAATTCTCAGAACGGACCACAAGCATAGGACTGTTCCTTCGTTATTTCTTGGTATCACAAGAAGTCAATAGCAAATTCGTAAAATTGTTTCACATCAAACCAAAATAATTGTTTTATGAATTTATGAAATATTTTATTTCCCGACATGATAACAAAAATGATTGGTCAGGGTATTGTGACTAGATGAGTTATGATTCTTATTTGCCAAATATTGCACGTGACGAGTTTCATTTGAGCTTGAGCGGTGATAGAAGATCAAGCACTTGCCGACCTCCAAGAGGACAGTTAGGGTAAAAATTGTGACATCCTGTCCCTTCGACCCCTGCAACCAGCTGACCCATGTGAGCAGCAAAATGATATCTCGAGGTCACTTCCGCCACTGTTCCAATGCTGGTATCCCTATACAGGAAGAAAAATCGAAGGCCAAATTAGACCAGAGATGGCGCACAGGAGCACGTGAGAAAAGATGTCGGAGGTCACATGCCACAAAAGAAAGTGGAGGGACACCCAGTTGGGGCGTTTCCCGTTACAATTTTCTTTCATGGTCTCACCAACTGTTTACCTGAGAAGCTTGAGGAGACTCTTTTCAGCGTTGCTCAGGCTAGACGATGTGACTGCGTGTAACTCACAGATTAGCTTCGGCAGACACGATGTCTTCAGGATCTGCATCACATGGGCGCGAAACTCGTTTCCTGGTGGGAAAAAAATATATATATCCGGAAGCTATGAGGAAGCATCCTGTTATTGCTAGCATTCATTATTAATGCAACGCTGGCAACTGCTTGAATGGGAAAGTGGCACAGGCGTGTGCGTCATTAACCTACATATCTCTTTCTCGAGTGAAAGTCGGTTCTGCACTCTGACACAACGATTTACGAGACTGTACAAGTAGCGATGACCGATACGATCAGCTGTATTGTTCACTCTAGTAAATTCTCCCATAAATATTCTTCGATCGAGCCATTTTTATTAGATGTTGAAACAGCAATGTCTCATCAACTATTTGTTTTCTTGATGAATATAATGCAATGCCCTTGGATATATTGTTTCGTTTTAATTTTTTTTCAAATGTCGCATTGTAGTGTACGTGCCTGGTATTACAGTACAAGGAACTTTGCAATCGCATTGTGAATTGTCTCGTCGTTAGGGTCAGCTGCATCCTCACTTTCGGATTCCCAGATGGTCATTAAGTTATCGAAAACAATCGTTTTACGAGTCATATCGAGGATATGTTACACCAAGGACAAGAGTCCCAGGAAAATTCACTGATACGATGGTGACAAGGACATGTGTTTGACTTGAGGGTTATTATAGTCTAAGAATACGGTATACTGTTGAAAAGTAGTGGTTCTTCCACTTTTTCCTCCCTATTGATGTCGCAAAAAAAATGTGGAAGAACAGCTTCCTGTCAATGACATAACAAGTTCATTGTAACTATCAGCATCATCTCACGTCGCCCATATTCCACCCCGTCATTATGCAAATATGCGAAACATTTTGTCCCCAACTGATAGCAAATTTTCAGGATGTTGCCATTTTTATAAGCCTGAGATATTTTTTTTTACATACGAGGTATCAGTGCTGTGAGGTAAGGGGAATACATTTGTACAGTATAAAGAAGTGTGAAAAATATACTGCATTATTTAATTAACCTCTTTAGTGACTAGATCCTGCAGAAAATATTACTTTCTACGGTATTATTCTCATCGGAGCGAGCAGCTGAGTGGGAAAAAGAAAGATGTTTTGATGTGACCTACATTATGGTACATTGTCGTGCTGCAAGTAGCATCGAGAATCCGCTTTTAATATCCTCAGGGATAAAAATTATCCATTTTCTCGTCATTTTTTTCGTATGAAGCCTCAGGCATAATTATAATTAATTACCCATACAACATAGCTATTCTGCCTCGTCATTGAATATTGCACTTGAGTGGAAATCGTTGGCTAATATGTTGGCAAATATTTACTCGCGATAATAAATAATAGTCCTTCCCTAGAGTCTATGAGAAAATTACTTTCTACCGATAACCAATGCCCTTGGATTGGGGAATGCCACTTTCCAGCCCGAACAGGTGATAACGCCTATCATTGACGAATGTGTCCTACTCACTTAATGGCATGACCTGCTGAGAAACGTCTGCTACAGTCTGACGACGATTCTGAACTTCAGACGACATCGTTTTCTGATGTGATTCTTGCTCCTTCTGCTGCTGCGTCTCGATCCCCAGGATAGTAGATGCAATCGAGGAAGGTCCATGTGCCAGCCACCGATTCCTCTTAAGTCCTTCAAGCACTGCATCCATCTGCTGAAAAATGTATGTCCAATCCAAAGATAGCACAACTGCCATGGCAATGATGACCACTAGCCTCCTGGGGTTGGGCTGCATTATGACAGCCACAACAGCTGTTTGCGTGCTGCGCGCTGAGAATGAACTCACTAACACTTTGCAATCACGGGTGCTACACTGTCATGGTAATATGACGCTAGGGACCGACTTACGGACCGACAGCTGTCCAACCGTTCCACTGCAGCTATCTATTGTTTCCAGCTTCTCTCTTTCCTTGCGCTTGAGAGAAAGTGAAAGGATCGTAGGCTTGCTTGACTCCCAAGGCCCACTTAACCCAACGCTTAAGGCGCTCTTTTACTACTGTGGCGCTGCTGATGCATCACGCCAGATTCAAATTGTTGCTGCACATCTACAGGTGAACCTTACGACATATTGTAATGCTGCAATTTTTTAATAAAGCACTTTTTTACAGAATGTTGCTGAATCCTATGAGTTAGCAATGAGGCCTACAATTTTCAAATGGCGATCAAGGTGAACTGATGACCTGGAAAGCAGAGTTTACTGTAGTGTACTGCACTGTTGGTATTGTACCAAATGCATGATACTATCCTCTGAGAACACTGTCAAAGGAATATATTCTCTGCAGGTAATGGGGACAATTTTATGATAGGTGTAGCGGACACTTGGTTCGTTATTGGTTTAGGTGTCTCAATGGTATTTGAATAAGCCATCATTGCATCTCATTTCCTTCACCGCTTCTCATTTCCTTCTCTATCCCAGTGGTTCCCAAAGTGTACGGTACAGCCCCCTGGTGGGCTGTGGAATAACCTAAGCGGGGCAATAAGTAACCAGGGGTCGGCTATTAATTTAAATGGCCATTAACTGCAACAATATTAGTTGCCAAAATCTTAGTTATAATAATAATTCATACCCCGTTATCAGCCATCGGCTCTTTAGGGGGGAAGTTTGTTTTGCCTGGAACTCTTTGCTTTTCATTTTACTGTGCTCTTTGGGATAGGATAGGAACTGAAGGAAGCGGCTGTGGCCTATTAATTACGGAAGCAACTCCGGAATTTTCCTGGAAGGACCGTGGGAAACCACAGAAAACCACGGTCAGAGTTGCCGGCCCCGGGATTTGATCCCAGGACCTCCCGATTAGCAGTCGGACACCATATCCCCTCCTCCAAACTGCTTCGGTTAAAATCTTAGTTATCGTCTGAACAAACACTGGGGGAGTCCATGACAGTTCACCCAAATAAAATTTAAAATATCACCCTACATTTTTTTGTCAGAAATGAAAATCGGCATCCTGATTTGAATCCGCAACAGTAGCCTAAATGTCGTATTTTCAGCTCCCGGAGGTCAATAGGTCACGCGTAAAGGTACGGTCAATAATGGACACGGCTCGAAACTTGCTATTGAGATTCTGCTATTATCTTTGTAACTATTTGTGTTATGGTTGAGGCCGATACATCAAAATACTCGTAACAGTTTGGGGAACTTGATCCATGCCATCAAAGTACAGAATTAGCTCAAAAAGAACAAATAATGTCAAGGTCAAATCTTGTGACCTTTGACATTTCTCCTGCGGTGGATACGTATTTTTTTTGAAAAATGTACACTTGTGCACCAACTCATCATATAGCTTGGGGTGAAAATTAAAATCGTTAAGAAAATTTTGTTTTCCAGAAAAAAAACAAATTTTCCCGGCAGGCGCATGAGGATGTCACTTATGGCACAATTCCGAAGAAAAGTTTGTTTTCAATAAGTCTAATTTGCGCATATGACGTCATAGGGTGATGACATACTGTAATTATGTTATTCGTAAAGGTACTTAATTTTAATTTTAATTTTAATAATTTTATTGTGTTGAAGTGCCTTTACGAATAACATAATCCCTCCGACACCCAATTGCAAGCTCTATTTTATTATTTGGGTTATATTGCTGATTTGATAAAAAACTGTTAATACTAAGGGGAACTGAATTTGTATACCAGGAAATACCAAACCAGCGAGAGAAAGAAAGAGCTCTGTATTTGTATTTGTATCTGTATTATTATTACTATACTATGTAATGATCAGCATAATTTTTCTTGTATCCCTGTTTTTGCCTCTTTTGTTCTCTTTCCAGTCATTTACAGCTAAGATGGTGCCATCAGCTGTCATCAGGATCCTTTTCCTTGTATGCCCAATCCACTACCTCCTCTTACTGCTTACAAATCTTGCAACTTTTTGGCGTCATGTGCTAATACTTCTTGACACATGATATGTTGAAGGGAGGAAGATTTACCGCCTGCATTTAGGCTTCCCCTCTTCGACGTCATGTGCAAAGATTTTCTTGGTGCATGAAGTCGAAGGGGGGAAAACTTGCAGGCTGAAAATCGTAGTTTTAGTAGCGACGAAAAAAGGCCGGGGTCGTCCTGGCGTCATTTCGGGTGGTCCCGGCCGTCCCTGCATTCGCAAAGTCCGCTGGCGCGGCACCTATCTCGTCATATCCCCTTTTGGTTTGTCACTTTTAAAAGAGTCAAGTGAGGCGCTTAGAACAAAAGTGGCCCAAGTCCATTTTTGCCACTGCCGAGAAATGACCGCCATAACGCTCAGAAGACTACTCCAGGTTGGTCCAAAGTTGGTGTAGGTCCTTAATTTGGATATCTGGCCAGTAGATGGAGTAATCATATTTATGCTCCAAGGAGAATTCCCACCGCCATGGGGCATTTCAGGTCAATTTTTGTAGTATTATTTTTTGGACTTGGGCCACTTTTGTTCTAAGCGCCTCAAGTGATAGTCTCTTTTTCGTTCACTCCAGTGTCTTTTATCCCTCCCCTCTCTGCCGGCAGCAACCGGCTGGACCGGCAGAAATTTCTTCTATTGGGACATCATCTCCCGCTTCCTCCATGGCCTCCAGCTGCAGGCCGTCAACTGTGACAGAGCAGGCCGAATCCCCCGGGTCGTCTTCAGCCACAGCCAGGCCCTCGATGTTCAACTCCTGCCCAACCTGCCCGGAAAGATATTTTTAGTGTTTAAAATAGGCTCTGGTCAATGTTGAAAAAAATTGGTAATTAAATAAATGGATTACCTCCATATAGTACTGCTTCAGACTTAATCCCGATTTTTCAGGACTGTCGACGAGGGGCTCCAGCTGGTTGACAATAATGATGTCATGGAGGTGCCCCTTGGCTTTCATGTGCGCGTAGATCAGGGGCTTCCTCATGTAGCCCTTCCCGCACACCTTGCACTCGTAGAGCTTCTTGTCCGAGTGGGTGAACCGATGGGTGTTGCGGTTCCCACGGTATTTAAACGCCTTCCCGCAGATCTCGCACTTGTGCGGCTTCTCCCCCGTGTGGATCTTGAGGTGTTTCTTATACTTGTCTGAGCAGATGAAGGCGGTTTTGCACTGCTCGCACTTGTAGGGACGCTCCCCAGTGTGGACTCGGTTGTTGTGGCTGACAAGAAGTTGGCGCCTCATGAAACCAACGTTGCAAGGAATACATCTGTACCTGCGGTCATTGTCGTGCTTGGCACGCTGGTGCGATCGCAGGTGGGTTCGCTGCGAGAAACGTACACCGCACACCTCACATTGGAACGGACGCTCGCCCGTGTGCGTCCGCAGATGAACGACGTAATGTTGCTTGAGGATAAAAGTCCTTCCGCATGACTCGCATCGGAAAGGACGCTCGCCCGTGTGCGTCCGCAAATGGACGACATAATTCTCCCTGCGGGTAAAAGTCTTTCCGCATGAATCACATCGGAACGGACGCCTGTCAATGGTGTGTACCGACATCCGGTGAATTGCCAGGGAGGATGCCGAGGAGAAACCTCGCCCGCACTGCTGGCACACCGTATAATCCGGCTCCGACGCATGTGCCTTCTGATGGTGACTCGGGAGATGATCATTCGAAAATGCCTTTCCGCCGTGAGCAGGCGTAACCTCCTCTTGGTGAACCTTCATATGAGCATTCAAGCACCCGTCCTTACGACACCAGTGTCTCTTCGTGTGGTCTTGATAGTTGCTTAAGTCCTGCAATAAGCAAATTAGTACAAGTAGTCATTATATATTTCATAAAAGTTACATTACAGACCTGGAAGCTCCGTTCGCAGGGGAAGCATATGAATCGATCTTCCTTGTCCTCATGTTCCCTGAGGTGCGACTGGAGAGATGACCCTTGGTCGAACTCGGCCAGGCAGACTTCACATGCATACAGGACATCGCCGTGAACCGTACTCATGTGGTCGGACAGCCACTTGGACCACACGAAGGAGCGCGGACAATTTGGGCACTTCATCCTACCATTTCCTTCAAGCGGAGGGTCGGCACCACTCATCGAAGCATCCTTTTCGTCATTATCGAAATCAAAGTCTCCGTCCCCCGAATGTCCATCCATGCAACCTTCACACGCACCGGTCTCAACCTCAGGCTGGTTCTGCGCTTGTCTGCACACATTTCCTTTGACCACCCTTTCCTCAACATCTTCACCCGCATCCGGCTGTCGGTTCTCCAACTTCTCCCAGAACTCAACCTTTTCTTTGTACATCCTGCGAATGTCGTCCTTCATAGCCTCCAGGCTGATCTCCACCTTGTCCACGTCGTTCAGCAACTCAAAACATTTCTTGCACACCATGTGCGACCGTACCGCTTTCTCACCCAGCGGAATGCCAAGGAGGTTTCCCAGCCATCCGAGCAACGGCTTGTGGGACGCATTGGTCGTATGATTACTGTCTCGGAGTATGTTGCAGCATACTTGCATTGAGGCCGGGATCTTGGTTGAGCATATCAAGCAGTTCCTGGGCTTCGGTGATCCGGAAGGTACTGGGACAAGGGTCGGGTAAGGCGGTGGGACAGTGTCCGCAATGGAAGTACTTGGGATGCATTCCATTATGTCCACTATATGGCCTGAAAATTGTGGGAATGCTAATAAGTGTTCCAATTATTCGGTTCCTTTCAGATGACCTTGTTTGACCTTTTGACGGCCCAATTTAATGATTATTCAGTTCCTTTTAGATGCCATTTTGATCACCCAACCTAATGATTGTTGTCAATTCCTTTTAGATGAACCTTTACCTTTTGATAATGTATTATTCGGTTCCTTTTAGATTGCCTAAATTTTTGACCTTTTGATGACCCAACCTAACTCACCTAAGCCTGACGGAACGTTCCTCAGAGCCTTCACACGCCGGAACAACCAAACATCTCTACGGAAACGGATCGACAACAATCAATTGGCAGGACAACCAGAGGACAACACTGATGAAAAGAATTGTTGATGTTCGAACAAATTTTGAACGTGCCGAGGTGAGTCTACCAGATGAAGACTCGCTCTTTGGTTCCGCTACTGCTCGTCGCTCTGGCCAATCATATTGCGAGGTTTGGACCAAAGATGGCGGCCATCATTGGACTAAAGATGGTGGCCATCATTGGACTAAAGATGGTGGCCATCATTGGACTAAAGATGGTGGCCATCATTGGACTAAAGATGGCGGCGCATTATAGACTGGGCCTAACCCTTATTATAGCGATAATACGCCGGGCTTTTTAAACAACACTAGAAAAACCCTCGCTCCACTCGCATTTTCCTAGAGCGCAGGTCTAAAAAACCACTCGCTTCGCTCACTCTGTTCTAGTCCTGCGGCCATAGACTTGGGTCTACATAGCTGATTACCCTCTTTTTAGTGGAAAGTCCATAAGTTATGCCTTTTTAACTATCAATGGTGCCAACGTTTTCCCGTTGGCCTATGGCTTCATAACTGAGTTATTTATGAGCATTTAATGGTAATTAATACAGAAGCAAAACCCAGGTATCTTGTCTATTTGAGGTGGAAAAAATTTGGTGACTTGAAGATCAGTCTAGGGTCTATTTAGGTACTACGGACGGCACTATAAAATTAATGCAGTTAAATCAAGTTAAAATTACGCACATGTTGTTAGATTTCACGCCAAACATAGTGTCTTTTCTGACCGTGAAGTTACCGAATTTTTTCCAGAGCAAATAGACGAAATAACTGGGTTTCGCTTATTGTCCTAATTACAATTAAACTATCAAAATTAACTCGATTATAAAGCCGTAAGCCGACGCGAAAATGCTGTCGGAACCATCGATGGCTTTAAGGCATTAAAAAAATTTAAGTCACTTCTGTAAAAATTCATAAATATCCATCTTCGCTCAAGGTCATCAAAAATATATTGACACTTTTCTCGTTTTCTTCTCCGATAAAAAGTAGCGAATTAGAGCGATTTTGTCGCCAATCTCATATACAATATCGTTTATGTCACAGTCATATGTAAACAATATCTCTAATGACCATATGGATGAAAATTTTTGAATTATCCATTGAGATATCCACGGTCATACACAGGGACCAATGAAGGTTGAGAATCCTTTATCCAAAATCCCAAAAACTAAAGACTTCCAAAATCCGAAATATTTTTTAGTGCTGACATGACGCGCCACAAATTGAATACCAGAATACGGTATTCCATGTAACATGACTAGCATCATTACCTGTATCTGTACATATACAAAATTTTGAAAAATTTACATAAAACTACCTCCAGTGTTCAGGCATTTTAAAAATCATATCCCAAAGCTGTCTCATTTTACGAATGCAATGTAGGCCTACAAATATTAATATTCCAAAATCAGAAGAAATCTTAAATCTGAAGTACTAGCAGGTACCGTAGGCCTATAGCGTAGCCTACTGCATGTAAATATGAGCACATGAACATAATGGATTTAGTTGTACGTACAACTGTACATTGTACAAGTAGATGCCAGACACTGCATAGCTTCTTGATATTATTTATGGGTTAGTCACTATTACCTCAGCTGTTGTTATTTTCTCTGAGAGATATGTAAAAATTATTATGCTGGAGAGGATACCCCTATCAAGCAAAAGTTAAGACATTTATTATAAAAAACATTATTAAATCATCGTCTCCAAATTGGAAGTAATGCTGCACATGTTGCAATGGTAAGATTTTGATAAGGGGCAGATCAATCTCAGTGACACTGAAATTGGCATTTCCCCTCGTCCGGAGCCTTACCGGTCAGTCCTTCAGTCAAACAATCACGTGCAATTTTATTAGCTTTTTAGATGCGAAAATGTATTGGCAAATTTGTAATAATTGAAACTATAATGAGATTATATCCGCAACAGACTACGTAGGCTAAATGGGTTTTCTTTACTTGAACATGAAACATATAAATGTCTCATCTGATAACTGGAGAAGCCAACTGTAGGCCTACACATTTGTGAAAATTTTGTCTGGATCGTCCCCTGTAGAACTGGACAAAAATGAACTAAAGTACTGTATATTCTAGAGCCTCATTTACCAATGTTTCTGGAATTGTCTGTTCTACAGCTGGTTTGTGGGTTGTTGTTGTTGTTTTTTTTTTTTCGACTGGAAGCTCCACCAGCAGCAAACGGTGAAATCCTGATGTGCCACTGCCAGGTGAAAAATTATCTGAAAGCATACTCAGCAGTCATAATATATTGGTCTAACCTTGTTAAGTGAACTAATATCATCTGTAGCGGACACCTGCCATCCCCTTGGATTTGGTTACATAATAATCATAACCTGAGCCATACATTAACAGCCGGATGATGGAGTCATTTTCTCCGATAGCCAAGAAGACCACAACTGTCAGTTTCTGTCTTCAATAAGGTCTGGGGACAGACTACGTTTTTGCTGTTACTGTAGCTGTGGGGACGTCTGTCCCCACAGTTCGAATTGCAGGGACATTTGTCGGTCCCCACAGAGTTTTCATGCAGGATGTGTACTATTACAGTGGGGACATGTCGAAATTAGTGGGGACATGTCCCCACTATTTCCATTTGTAGGGTTTCACAAAAGTCTATATTTCTCAGCCTAGGTTAGTTAGGGTAGGGTAGGGTAAGGTAGGGTAGGGTAGGTTAGGTTTGGGTAGGTTAGGTTAGTTTACAGTAGCTTCGAAAAGTTGAATTTTCACGTCCCCACGCCTTAGTGAAGACAGGTCGTGTCGAATGTGTGTGTGTGTTAAGTGCAATTAATTCAGATCATTCATGTATTTCTACAGTGAAAACATTGCAAATAATATTTTGGACCTTCATGACTCGTAACTTGCAAACTGATGCCATTATTGAACTGGCACATTGGACGTTATGTCCCTTCACCAAAACTTCGCCTACAACACACATCACAAATGAAGAAAGCAAAGTATCTGTTGCAGGATTGATTTTGTTGTGTATGGCAATAATTTTAAATGCATCATTCCATGTCAGTTCAGCCAGGTTTTGACCCTTGATGTGTGGATCAATCTCTTGATGCAGACACCTCCCTCCAGTGAGCATTAGATATCTAATAGCTAGTGGTATAGTTGCTGACGGATGTATTTATCACATAAAGCAGAACTTGACATCAAGAAGTATTGCCAATAAAAATGCAAGGTGTTCCTTAATGATACCTACAAGAATATGATTACACTCCTACAGGCAAGAGGTTCACCTCATGGGGTGTCATTACATCTATACTGCCTTCTCATTGAGATAGTTAGCTTAAAATAGAGGCTTGTAACTCTAAATAGTACATTATTATGCCAATTGAATCTGCATGACGTATATCTGACTGAGAAGATGTACGCGTATGTCAATTGAGTCTCTAAGAACTTTCTTAAAACTTCCAAAATAAATGATAAGCTATACCATACTGTTCAGGAACATTCCAGAGAAGGTCATTTTGTAAGATCCACTGCATTTAAGATCAATCCAGATTGTATGAGGATTATCCACAAAATCTTAACTTCTCAGAATGAATTTGAAGAATCAGTTGTTCAGAACATTTAAGTTTTCACTTGATGAGTTTCTATTTGTCCAACCTAACAGCATCTGAAACTTTCCAGTTTCCTATGTTTATCGAAAATGGCTTGTGATAGGCCCTCTTCCAGTTGGCCTGCTGAACAGTTTCGGAAGTGGAAGGCCAATTACTGCTCTGAGAATAATCATGCTCTTCAGTGTCTTTCAAGTTTCCTCGATTCTTTTATTAAAATTCATACAAAGCTAACAATATCACGTAATGCCCACATGGAATTTACATGCTTGAACATTAAAAATACATTATCAACATGATTAAAACACATATCACATATATGCACCACTCCCAATTTCCTCCCTTCATCCGCCTCTGCTGGTACAGGAGATCTCAAGGTTTTCACATCATCACATGGCAGCACTAATGATAAGCATTGGCCCTGTTCATAGTACTTACTGTGATAGGAGAGGAAAGTGCATGAAAATCAGTACCTCCCTCCACCCATCCTCGTATGTCTTCCAGACCTGGACAGGGCCTCTGCTTAAATTCAATGCTTCAAAACAATAGTATTGGTATGGTACATCTTTTTCACCCCTAGCAAACTTGAGCTTATATTTGTGTCTGCAACTAGAACTTCAGCAGAATAAGGGCTGGTTATGCCAGCATGACAACATAGTTTGCTAGAGCTCAAAACTGCTTGTATTCAGTTGTTCCATGATTCAAAGTGTTATTTTTATACTACCAATACACATTTTTGGCACAGTATATTTTAAACCTCACTGATTAAATAGATGCACTAAAACCCTCAAAAAATGTCATATCCATGAAGGTGACACTGGTTAAATGATATTTGACACTTAATACTATCCAGAACATAAAGTTTTGCATGATTCAAGTGGAACTCCATGAATGCTCTTCATACACATTACAAAACAGGGGGATCTAACAAAGGGGATAAATGGAACAATGAAACCTGTGCATAACAGATCATGGATAGCAGAAACTTGCCCATTATGGTTGGCACTGTGGTGCAGTGGTTAGCATAACAGCCTTCCACCTCTGGGGTCCTGAGTATGATCCCCGAGTCAGGCAGAGGATTTTCACATGTGGAAGTAATTTTGAACGGTTTTCTCTCTCATATTGGAATTTAAAAGAGGATCCCTGTAAAGGCCAGAGGCCCTATCATATGATAAACATCATCATCACCACCATCAAACTTGCCCATTAAGGAACTTTGGCTTGTCTTTTATTTTTGGGGGGGTCCTCTGCAGGATTTTCAATGTATTTGGCGAATGTAACATAAACTTGTTCAGTACCAAAAATTTTTATGTAATGGAGCAAATCTGCAATGGACAGGTTTCACTGTATTATCTCGTGCAAGTTAATGCAGAACATGACATTTCCTGCACAAAAACCACTTACTTTGTGTACTATTTTTAAATATCAGGTACGTTCATTTCTCATGGCCCTTTGCCTCACCTTTCCAACCCGCATATACTGGATGTCCTTATTTTCACTTGATATCCGTGGCAGTGAAAATCCTGCATACTCTCATGACTCAAGTTGGCTTTTCTGCACCAGGGTCACGCAGACTGCATGCATGCCTTTCTTGCAGGATACCAATGTGACATGGGAATGGAATTAACATTGATCATGACCTGAATAAAGGAATCGCCCTAACTGCTCATTACATGGAAGTCACTGACCACCCAGTGTATGCATGTTTTATAAGTAATGCAAAGATGCCAAACTTCTATGTTAATGCAGTCAATATTTCATAAAATTGTTCCCACCTCCAGGCCATGGAAAAAATCACGGTGTCAGGTGGCCTGTAGCAGGCCATGTAAGACTTCAATCATTTTAGGGAGCAAAGAAGAGTGCTGTACTATTCCCCCATCTAAAGCTACAAGGCTGAACCATAAGCTGAAGTTAACCCACCCCACTCCCTCTAACTGCCACATATTGCTGAGCAGGCACAGAGTATCCAGTAAAGTGAGAAATTGATTGTTTTGAGCAACCTGTCATAGTCTCTGCTCCTGCTCACTTTGCTCCCTAGATGTCCTGACTTGACTTTAAGAACATGATCAAGGCACCTGTTTTACTCCATGGGGATGAGGTATAATCTCGCACCGTTATCTCCTATTTGGAAGTATGCTGCTAAACCTTTTGTGACATTATTCATTCTTTTAGAAGTATATTGCACAGACCAGAGGCTTTAGGCAGGCTGCCTACATGTCACCAACAGGGTGACTAGAAATTGTATTTTTTGTTCTATGATGAGGCGCCTGTAGTTTTGCTAGTCAAATTATATCCTGTCACCAGACACAGAACCAGTGGGATATGGTTTTGTAGTTACCACATTAAAAATTGTACAAGGGCCATACCATATTGATGTATAATTTATTTTCTTGCCACAAATACAGGGTCCTTACAGGTCAGCAGACAGGCACACATTATAGATGGAATCCTCCTGGAGACAAATGCACTGGTGCCATGGTTGTAGAAGCCTCTCCAAGCCCTGCAGGAACCACATTTCAGAGGTGCAGTGCACCCCCTCCCTGACAACTGCTCTCAGTACAATAATGTCCTCAAAATGGCCTCAGTGAAGGGATTATTCCATGTTTTGGGACACGAAGGGCATCATTCTCATCGACTAGCTGGAACCCCAAGTGCTACCAACAATAGCCCCACATACGTGGCAACCCTTCGTAGCTTGAAGCATGACAATGCGCGGCCCCATACGAGCTGGGAAAAGATGCCCCCCCATCGCAGTGGTTTGGTTCCAGGTGCTTCCACACCCACCATACTCCCCAACCTGGCCCTCAGTGACTTTCACTTGTTAAAAGCCATAAAAAAACCATGTGCAGATGCCACTTCGAGGACATTGTAGAACTGCGAGCAGTCGTCACTCTTGTCAGGGAATGGGTGCACTGCACCTCCAAAATGTGGTTCTTGCAGGGCCTGGAGAGGCTTCTACAACCATGGCACCAGTGCATTCATCTCCAGGAGGATTCCATCGATAACATGTGCCTATATGCAGACCTGTAAGGGCCCTCCATTTGCGGCAAGGAAATAAATAGTAAATTAATATGGTATGAGCCTTGTACAATTCCATGCATGTGGTACTACGCAACCTTATCCCACTGGTTCTCATGAAGAAAGTTGTAGTTCCGAGTAAGACTGTTCGTAAGCATAGGCATGTGTTTCAGTGAAAGACAAAATGAAAGAAAGAGTTGATAAGTATAATAAAAAGACAAAGAAAAGGTAAAAAGACTAAAAATGCATTAAGCCGTGATCAATAGCAAAAAACCTTGCTAATGGCTTAGCCTCTCATCTGAGACTTCATCAGAGCTTTCCCCGGAGTACTGGCTAATGTTCTCCTCAATGTACTGGCCTTGTTCTATCCCGTATGACAGTTTTCCTCCCTTGCAACATGCCCATGCCATTCTCTTCGAGTTAAAATAAAACCCAGGTACACCTGAATTCGACAATGCAATAGCCCCCCCTCGTCCCTCTACCCTTTCTTCCATGTATTTTATTGCATCTTCAACTGCTTGGCTTGGGTCCTTTCCTTTTGACATCTCTTCAGCGACTAACCGGGCCAGGCATACTCTCATGATATCTTCGCCATTTCCAGTGGCAGACACTGCTCCCACTTCATCTTCACAATACCCTCCACTACCTGCAAGGGGCACAAAAATGCAGTCGTTTGCTTTTCAGGTGGGATGATCAAAGCTTTACCTATGATGGGGGTGTCTCCTACTCTACCAGCCAATTGGCCAGTCATCCCTCCAGTTGATGTAGCCGATGCCAAGTGCCCCATTTTGT
This sequence comes from Catajapyx aquilonaris, assembly GCA_000934665.2. Taxonomy (NCBI): domain Eukaryota; kingdom Metazoa; phylum Arthropoda; class Diplura; order Dicellurata; family Japygidae; genus Catajapyx; species Catajapyx aquilonaris. Next base: position 139,207 of record KZ538012.1, read on the forward strand.
CCAAAGTAAGCACTCCCACGGTCCCTTGTTCCCAGACCTCCCTGAAATTAATCCAGCTTTATGTTACAGAACTTTGCCACAGTAGTTAACACTTTGATCCATGTGGAAATAAAGTTACAAATTCATGGAGGTAAATATCAACATCAATAAAATGCAGAAAATTACTGTGATTTCCATATGAATTCAGAATCAATAACAGTACCTCAGTAGAGGAAACAGCAAAAGTTAGGCAAGCAATATCAGAAAATATCATGACAACAAGAAGCAATGTTCATCCTCTATGGAGTATGGATTATTGGTTCCAGAATGATGCCATAATAAGCAGGCTTTTTACAAAATAAAATACCCACTTTTTTGGTACAGAAAGTCATGATTCTAGCTCCTGCAGAAGTCTTTCTCTCCTGTATACACAGGAACAATTTGCTAATTTCATCGCAGGCCTGTGATACATATTATAATATAATATATTATTACCTATTATTTTCTCGAGAACCATGACGAAGGCCTCAAACTTAACATACTGAACCTTGTGTCAGTCACAACTAGTGTCACCAAATATGACTGATGTAACGCAAACACATCACTAATTGTTGAGGTCACAATTCTTATTGGGCATGTGACCGATGAAATAGTATAAAAATTTATTTTTGCATTTTAGAGGAAAACTCATTCCAGCGACGCATTCTCCTGGTGTTTCTATTTCTTTTGATGTATATGTTCATTGGGTTCTGATCACTTCCACTAACAGAAAAAAATTCTGCCAAAAAGGCCGAATTTTCAGTCATTTCCAGATTTTTGCGATTTTTTTCCTCGTCATGGTATTGCGCAATATGGCGTAAATTTTATAAGCAGCATAAACGAATAGTTGAGTACATCTGCGATTATTTTTACCAAGATCCGAGACGGTCTAGCAACATTTCGGCCCACTTGATTCGGAAAGACCCCTAGTAAATCGTTCAAAGTTTTAAAATGATATATCTCAAAAACTGTGGGTGATAGAACATTTTGCGAATTTTCCCCGAAATCAGCATTTAAAAATACATAAGAAACACCGTTCACTTGGAAGAAAAAAATTTCATCACAGGCCTGTGTTATTGTTGTTGTTGTTGTTGTTGTTGTTAATGGAAGGCATCCCCCCACCCTAATGTTCCAACCTCATGGACAAACATGTTCCTCTTCCTAAAATTTTATGAGGAAAAAACCTCTGGTATATGTTATGAGATACACCAAAAATGTGACTCCCACAAAACACTCACCCAATTTCCGACGTTCCTATTCCTTGAGTCTTAAAGACATGCAGGGCCTCTAGAGCATATGGGGTGATGAGACATTCCTCGGGGATCTGTTGCACACCCATACATCGGGCAAACTCACATGCACCAGACCCGGACAAAATAACGTGTGGTGTCTTCTCCATCACCATCCTAGCAAGGGTAATAGGATGTGCGACATTCCTAACAGCAGCGACAGCTCCAGCTTTCATGGTGGCTCCTTCTATGATAAGAGCATCCATTTCAACATGCCCATCCAGGGTTAACACCGAGCCAAACCCTGGGAGGAAAGCGAATCAAGAATTACTTAGGATCACATCTAGAGTACCATGTTCCAGAACATTTAGAAAAAAGCAAAGTACACATTAATTTGAAGGGATTATGAGTTTGGTGCATGAGGATTGATATTTAATATGAGCCATACAAGCAGTAGCCTATAGTACAAAATAATTTTAAGCCTCCCTATTTACTCACACCATACAGAGTACTGCTCTCCCTTACCTTCAGCATGGCATGATGGCATAAATAAGGTCCAAGCTATTATGGATGATAATGCTGATGTTTATCATCATCATCATCATCATCATCATCATCATGACATCAGTGATGACACAACTTATGCAAGACAAAGCTACTCACAAGTGTAGCCTAAATACAAAATATACTCATATAGGTGATATAATTCAATATAAGCCCCAAACAACCAGACTCTTGACAAACACTAGCCTAGCACAAGATGTGATCATGTCCTATGGCTCAAATCACTATAAGATGCTATAATGGTTATTCAGATGAAAACAAGCCACTGTTATGTAGCAAATTTCTAGATGGGTTTCTCGTGTGGCAACTTCTACAGATCTACACAAAACACACGTGGTACTGATGTGGTATTATAACACACAGGCAGTTGGACATTCGATCACTCAATACAGTCACTGTGGCAGTGTGAATGAATACCATGTACGAAAACTGTATGTCTTTGTCACATGTTAGAGGCTGGAATAAGCAGTTCCAAGAGGGGCGGTCGTCGATAACTGGTGATTCCAGGCTAGGGCACACAAACCGCTTACTCCAGGCTCTCACACATGATAAAGACATAGTTTTCACACACAGTACTCTTACATCGATGGATTTCTGTACTCCCAACACCCTTCTGAGGCTCAAAAATGGATTACCGCTCACTGCTCAACATTCGTTGCTTCCATATCTGACTGGACGGTTTTTGGCAGGGTGAACAAGGGCCCCTGTGTTGAGTGTCGATTCAGCATAAACTTGTTTATTGTAGAACTTTCCTTTAGTCTTGGAAAATGATTTTCAATGTATATTCAATGCATCAGGACCTAACAAATATGTTACTGGCTCTTTGATGCATATAATGAAAACTTGTTCAGGATGAAAAATTGGTCGAATGAGCATCTCCATGATAGGCAGGTCTCAGTGTAATAAACATGTAATAATGCATACCTTGCACTACACCTCTCTGGGATCTACTAGTGACAGCAAAACCTCCATATAACGCTCTTCAAGGGACGACCCATAAGTAGCATTATAAGTGGGAATTCGTTATATGCAGCAATATGGGGAGGTGTGGTGGCCGAGATGGTAACGTCTCGGCTTCCTGAGTGGAAGGTCCCAGGTTCGATCCCCGCCTGGGAGTTCCCTTCCACTTGCGTCAGGAGGGTCTCTGACCTGCACCTTGGAGGTGTCTGGCAACCTAACCTCCTGAGGGACTGCACATGGCCCAAAGGTTTCAGACACCTGCACAAGTGTCCCCTCCCCAACAATCCCTATCCTTTCCCAATGTCCTTGTTTCCTTGCACCGGAGAAAGAAGCTGAAAAAATATATAGAAAACTGATGGTGGTGTGCCACTCCCTTATAGATCCCATAAGGGACATCACAGGGTAAACAAAATAAAATATAAATAAATAAAATAAATATGCGGCAATACGATTTAATTCACCCTTTTCTCAGGAAATGACTGACTTCACTGTTGCTATGCATACGAATGCTTATAAACCACGTTAACCTGAACTGACCTGCCCAAGTACCATGTACACTCGGAAAATATCCCCCGAAGCACCAAAAACCTTTAATGACTAACCACCATAGTTCACAAAAGCCACCTCTCCGCAACATTCACATGTTTAACAACGGTTCAAGCACTTCAGGGAGTGCCGAAACCAACAAGAGAGGACTGAATATATCAATAGACCTTGGCACAAGGCACACAAAACACAAAAGAAGTGTTAGTGATTAGATTGTTGTTATTTTCAAATGTAACTTTCACACAGGTGTTAATGTGAAACGGTGTAAAATGAAGCAGCATAAAATGGGTACTTCCTGTACTGTCACGTGTCGGATATCCAACCTTTGCTTACCTGACCCCGTGTCATTTGACAAATGTGCTATTTACAGTCTTCTACTATGTAAGCATATCGTCGGAAATAAGGAGAAAGGGCGAATAAACCATTTTTGAAATTTTACAGGAGAGGTAAAAATTGGTTGAAAAGACGAGGACCAGTCAAAACAAATGAGACTGATTTTTTATGCAACAAAGAGAACTATTTGATGACTTGTGGTGAATGGCATCATGTCCAGTATGGATTGAAGTATTAGAAGACCAATTCTTGTTCAAATATTCCTCGATCTCAGGCGATGGTGACACCGGAAGTAGACCTAGGTTCACATATGTCTCCGCACTGCTAGGTGGTCAGTGGTGAGACCCAATATTCAGTGTTGAGGTTTGAGGGCTGTGGGGGGAAAACATGATAACTGACAAAATAGTAATTTTTCAGGAGAGCGAATTGAAGTTTGAATTTTCTTAACAAATCATAGGGAATGCTGGCTTTGATCTAGTCCGTGTGGCTGTCTCATGCATGATACATGAACTTGGAGTATACCAAATTGTTTGTCATGTCTTATACATAGTTGCTAGGTGTTTAGGTAAAAAAATGACAAAAATGTCAGTTATCATGTTTTTCCCCCACAGCCCTCGTTTTGCTTCAGTTTGGATAAAACAACCTCACATCAGAGGTGTACGGCAGATACCATGTGAGACCACAAGACGTTGCAACTCCTTGCAGAGCTCCACCCGCATCTGCCTCTCCTCTGGAGTAAACACTCTGGGGGACCATCGCATCGGGTGCAAGAGCATCGCATGTGCAAATGGTCAATACAAAATCGTGTGGGCACTACCACTGGATGTACCACACATTCTGGCAAGGTCACCGACGGTTATGCAGTGATCTGTCCTGATAATCACTGCATAGGTGGTGTTAATGATCTCTGTCAAAACTCTGATGGGAGTCTGCGAACCTGGCTCTTTGAAAGCTGACTACGCACCCTTGCTGAATGCCTTGCACCGTCGGAATGCTGTGGGACACATCTTCACCATATCTTAGCATGTCATACGCCTCCGTCACTGTTGTCTTCAAATGGCAGCGAAACCTCGACGCCGAGGCAGAGCGGAGGTGAACATGAACCTAGATCTACTTCAGGTGTCACTGTCACCTGGGATCTTGGAATATTCGGACAAGAATTTGTCTTCTAATACTTCAATCTAATCTGGACACGATGCCATTCACCGCAAGTCTTGAACTAATTCTCTTAGTCACATAAAAAATCAGTCTCAATTTGTTTTGATTGGTCCTCGCATCCTCACAAATCACAGCATCACTGTTCCACCTACACATTAATTTGTCCTTTCACCAAAATCTGCAGTGGGTGATTTCACCTTAAAATATGCATTTCAGACATTTTCGGAAAAATGGTGTATTCGCCCTTCTCCTTAATGCGGACAATATGTTCTTTCTACATGTACTCCTGTTGCTCCTTGCCTATCAGCATGTCATATACTGCAGTGGACGTGGAAGTACCGTACTTGACGGCATATAAGATGCACTTTTCCCCCAAAAGTTGCTCAAAAAATCACACTGCATCTTATATGCGAAAATACACAACACTTTTTCCTGAATTGATCGGCTGAATTGGGAGTGCGTCTTATATGCGGTCAAATACGGGCATGCTGGTGATTTAGACGAGAGTATATCCATTACTAATCACTACAGTTTTGAAATGAAATTAATAAGCTTTAATATACAAGGAGACATAAGTGTAATAAGCCCACAACGTGCTGAACTGCATACTCTATTGCCTGCATCCTCTTCCTCATAGTCACCCTCTGGCATTGAGCAAGAACTAACCTGCATTGAAGGCAGGGTCATTTTCCAAAGCGCATGTTGCAAGTTCTGCTGCATCTAGGCAGGCACCACCAGCTACCAGCAAATGGTATCCTTCCAACGCAGCCTTCTTCACACCATCCAACTTTGCCTTAACTCGTGACTGGGGAATGTCGCCTGCCCCACCATGGACAAGGACTACTGGATCCATGATCATTCCTGAAAAAAATGGAAGTATCTACTAACTTCAGCACTCACCATTATGCCATTATCAATATTATCAAGCAAGTGCCACTGACCTAGCGAAGGTCAGTGGAGTTATCTTACAAGTTATATCAATACTGGTTGTGTGGTGGGTCAATTATTTCCATGTACTCATTTGCACTACCTGTTCTTTTTTTTCCATGGCCTGACTGGAGTTGACATGATAAATGGCAGTGTTTGTACATAACTTGAAAAGTGATAACAAAAAATGGGACTTGAGCTTCATTTTGAAGACACCCTTGTCAACTTTCCTAGAATGTGTTTCACTTGCATTTAGTGCTCCCAATTGAGATCAGGCTCAATAATAATTATGACCTTGCAAACATTGTGCTACATTTTTTTTCTTCTTCAATTCTCTTTCTATAAAATCCCACCACTCCATATTCTTCAAACTGACCATTACTAAGTGGCATGTCAAACAAAAAGCAATACACATAATGAGTAAATTATGCCTAGAGTCGAGTCTCCCTGATGCTCTAAAAATTCATGTCCAGAATTTTCTCTATGTACGGTACACCAAAAATACACTAAATATCCTCCCTGGAGTGTAGCAAAAGTTCCATATTGGGCAAGCTTCCATGCAACCCAGGTTTCACTACAGACACGTATTGCACCTGATTTCTCATATAAATTAGGAGAATTGTAGAAATAAGCCTCGACAGAAATGTTTGGTCATACACCTTCCATATAAAGGATAAAATAAGAAACATAAAAAAGCAACGTTCCACTTAAAAGCTTCAAGTCATGATGGTAAGTGAATCCCTTGAGGCAAGAAGAGAAACTCCATTCGGGCACAGATGTGAGGGGAATAAAGCGACCTATTAAGGCTCTTGGCATTGATGGAATAATTCACAAGGTCTCACTTTCTCAGAGATTGAAAGATGATGCTGGATGTATTGGCTCGACTTTGTCTCATGTCGGGAAATAAATGTAGAAAGAAAATGTGAAAGAAATTGCATCCGGAGCTTTCCACCGACCATAAAAATCCTTCCCTGAGACGAAAATTCCGCCCTGACCGCACAATTTGCAAAAAGAATGCAAGCTGGGAAAGTTGTCAATAACTTTCTCAGGTGAACAATCGTCCCAAAGAAACTATATTACTTGTATGAAAAGACATTACTTGCAGGATTGCACAAAATTTGCTCATGAGAGAAAGTCTGCCAACATAATTTCAGCTTCATGTCATGCCAAATCTCTATAAGGGTTACTATCAGCACATCTTTTGAACACTAGACTGTATACTCTGAATGCACCATACATATGTTCAAAATGCACCTGATCGTATATGGGCCACTCAAGTGCATGACACGTAAGTCATTAATTTTGGTTAGATGCAAAAATCCGTGAAAGCTTATTAAGCAGGCCTTTTTCATGCAGAAGACAACTTCAAAATATGGGCTAACTGGCATCGAGTCCTCTGCTACGCAAAACTGCGTACAGCAAGGACCTGCTACCAAGCAGCTTTTGCGAATGTAAATCACTGCCAAAAGAAGTTCACCTGTTCCAATTATTGCGCCCAGGCAGCATAATTGGATGAAATGTGGGTAGGTCCATGCTAGACTTCTTTTTTTGCCATCTGAATGCCAGGTGATGCATCCAAGTGGATAAAATTGCATTGAATTTTGCCTATACACCGCCTTGTCTGACATCTGCAACTCTCACACCAGAACTCGGCTACTTGTCCGACGTCAATCGAGTATGGACGTTGACATGATTTGTAGGAACCACTTTCAGTTCATGCACCTTGTTGGCATGTTTGCTTCAAATTACCCTGCTAAGTGAGGGAAAATCCGACACCGTGACCAAGACGGGCATGGTTACTGAAATAACTGCAAACAAGTCACGTACCACATTAGCTAAGAATTACGGCTTCAGTCATTTAACGTTCATGCTCTGGTGTGTTTTTTTTTTTTTTCATTCCAACAAGGCGACAACTAAAAGGCGTCTTGTATCATAAAAATATCGAATCGAAAATTCAGCTCGATTTCGAATATACCGGGCGTACCAGCATAACAAAAGGTGAAGTTACAATCGGGTATGCTCTAATCTATGGTCATGATTCTGACCCTGTAATCCAGATCTGATAAAAATTACGAAAGTAGCCAAGCTCCCGCTTCAATGCAGCTTTATTCTGTGTGAAAATGCGACTGTGGCCTATTTTCAAGGCTACAAAGAGTCATTTCCACGTTTGTTTACTACAATATGTTCCTTCTTAGGCCGGGAGTACCATAATAAATAAAACGTACTTAATTATGTTTATTACACCGAATGTATACGAATTTCGGATATTTTCGCGGAGTTACCAGAGCGTAACGCATTCAACCCTTCCAAACTGTGTCTCGTACATAGTAATTAACCCAAGCTTTGAACTCTTCAGTGCCAGGAAAGAAATCTGGCCAAAATTGCCAAAAATCTCGGAGAAAAGACGACTGTTGGGTTACCTCTATGTAGTTATTAATACAATAATAGGTGAAACTATCGATGCTATTCAAAGGCGCCGTATTCTGCAAAACGATCGCAAAAATTATTGACACATTTATTTACAACGGCGATAAAAAGGGCAGTGAATTTGTGCCGATTTATTGTAACACCGATGCTGATTTCCCTGATAACACGAATTATCCGCAATTAGATGCCATGCGTGCGTTATTTAAATTCCGGTTCCAGTACGTAAAGGCCCAACCCCCAATAGTCCAGCAGCCGGCCAAAATGTCGCATGTTAGGACCCACTTATATCATGTGACAATAGACCCAGCATCGAAAGTGTCTCACGCAAATGCAACACCGCACGACAACCGGTACGCAAAAAAACAACAACAACAACAAAAAAAAAAGAAGCCACGGAGCAGACAAAAGCCCGCCACATGTAAAAGTCGGGCTTGCGGTCCAAGTGCAAGTGACCAAAAGGGGGTTCCGGCGATTAATAGCCAAAAAGGAAGATGGGTTCCTTAGCTTCTTTTGGTCGTCCCACTTTTAGGGGGGAGGACTCCTCCTCCTCCTCCATCCCCCTCCATCCAAGTGCAGCCTCCGAAATGAGGGTCAGTGAAAGTCGAAGAAGGACTGTTGGCAGAAAAGCGGCTGACTTGACTGAGTCCATCCGTCGGGATTCCCTTTTGCCAGTCTACTTATTAGTGCTGCTGGTAGTGCACAAGGTCCACAGTCCACCGGTTGTGTCCGCTGCTGCTGGATGGAACCGCTGCACAGCGCCGTCCATTGCCGCCATCCACTGTCAAGGTAACGTCGTACTATAGCACGTGCGTGCGCCCCACTCACAAGCCGTACCGAGTCGGGCACCCACATTCACTGTACCAGATTCGTGGAGGAAGTGGAATATTTGTGTGTCACGACCACATCAGCGACGATCGGTGGCTGAGAGTTCCGATGAGTGTGACATGAAGAGTAATTACTTGTTCTGTTTTGGTTAAGGACTTGCTGACGATCATAATGCAGTTGTGCCGAGTGTTGATGGCACTAATGGTGGTGCTGCTGTCGGTGGTGCCCGGGGCCAACTGCTTCGGGCTGCTCACTCTGACGCTGCTGATTGTGGCCAAGATCAAGGGCGCGGTACTGGCGGGTGTGCCCTTGGCAGTCGGCGGCTTTCTTCTGGGAGAAGGATTGGGCTTCCTCAAGGGAACTATCTTCGGGAAGCTGAAGGCCATCAAGGGCATTGCGGTGCATCGGTACAAGCAGCATCATGATCACTATGGCCATGCAGGCACGGCCCAGTTCCTCAAGACTTTAGGATACACCCTAGGACAGTACCTGGGGGCTGGACCCGCCATTGCGTCCTACGCCAGTAATTTCAAGAACCAGCACTTGACTCTCAAGAACCAGCAGTTTTCCGGTTATTATCCGGGCCACTTCTCTAGCAGTGGCTCTGGCTATATAACGCCAGCGACCGCAGTCTACATCAGACAACTTCAACGACGACGGCAGCAAATCCTCCTTGCTGCCAAACTCAAGGCCCTTATGGCTCAACAAGGATATGGGTACCGGCCGTATGTCAAGAACAGCGGCAATTCAGGGTACGCAATAGTATTCCTTTCACTAATCGACGAGGGAATATGATCTGTCACTACGGGCCAGTTGCGTGACCGATAGTGTAAATTCACAACAATAATAATCCACCTGATCTGGAACACGCAACAGGCCCTGCCAAAACACTGTAAAACTTCATAACCGCAAGCTACTAAACCACAATAACATTCATCGACTGCACCAATTTGAACAATTGGATTAGTCTTTTGAGTGGCGGCAACACTGACACACTAAAGAATAAATGGGCAACGGGAAAAAGCCACAACTGCTGTTCAATCCTCCGTAATATTGCCTCCATTCACGTCATGACGCTTTGGTCCCAGTGCCACACTTAGGACCCCAAACCTATCTGAAAGTGTCCTCATTCAGTGCAATGGCGTGTCGCATGGCTTCTGGCATCTCATTAACACCTACAAAGAGTCCGATTTTGAGTCCTGGGTTCATCACGTGATCAGGAATGAATAGAGCTTGAAACAACCACGATTGTGCATAGCTTTTACCTCGGCCATCTGCAGCTTAGAACCTTTTTTGCCACTTCCTAATCTGCAGTCAGTGATACGCCTTCATCATCATAAAAATTTGGATGAATTGAAAGAGAGTTGTTAACAAGGTTTCGGCTGTAAAACATCCCCAGAAAAAGACGTCGTAAATATACCTAACAATTGTGCAAGTCTCGTAACCTTTCGGTTTAAATGACAGCAAAAAAAAAAAAAAAGACAAAAGGCCCCATGACACAACCTTATGAGATGTTTGTCTACTGGACGAATTTAATAGCCGGGCAAAGAAAACTTTACTTTGTCTATTTCGATTTTAAAATTTATTACCCACTGTAGTGTGATGATTTGTAATCGGTTTCATTTATCATTATCTAGATCGGAATGTAATCGCGCACTTTTCGGCTACTGCTTTTCTGGAGAAGGATATCCTTCACTTGAAATTTTCTCCCCATTCTTGGTATTCGATTGGATACACCTAGACCGGACCAATAGCACATCCCATTGCGGTACTTATCTAAAAAATACTATTTGTAAAAATTGACTAACTCAAATAGGGATGTCACCTAGCGCTATGTCGTGTTTTTTTTTACCGCACATCAACACGTCTTCGTTGGAATATATCACGTGTGTACGTTATTATTTCCGCCGGGCAAAACTCGTTTCTTCGGTTAAAAGTAATTAGGCGAGTCCCAAACTCCATGAATCTGTAGTGATTTTAGATAGTTCTTCCAATAGCAATTTGGGTACGGTATCAAAATACTTAAGTCCTTACTCTACAACGAAAATCCAAGCAGTGCGGTGGTGACGGCCTATCCTAAAATGGCACATGATTTCATTAACCTTACTAGCCTTTCAAAAATGTCGTCACCTCCATCAATAGCACCAGAATTTCGCGAATACTGTTCCTCATAAAAACTCATGCAACATATCGCAGCACGAAGCACTCTAAGTGGGTACCTATAATTCCCATTGTCAGTGAGTAAAAAAGATAAACCGCGTTAAGTTTAAAACTACCTCAGTTTTTACGCCGTTCGTTGAGAAGCGACATTTTGCTATTTTTGTGTGGGTGGACAAAAAAATTGTCTCATGGTCCGACGATACGTTGATGGGATATTTGCCTTTCCATCAATGAATATTGTTTCCAGATCATTGTCGAATGTGTTCCTGGGCCGGCAAGTTCCTCTGCCCAGAGATTTTAACGATCAATTGTTGCAATCGCAGTTGTAACATTATTTATGGAAAGACAAACACCCCATTCATCATCGGGCCATGGACAATTTTTTGTTCACCCACACGCAACGGTAAAAAAAAAATCGCAAATATTTCTCGTCCCACCGAATCGAGTAAAAATTGGGGTCGCTCTACACTTAATGTGGTTTAAATTCTATTAGCTCACTTATATCTAGAATTATTGGCACCCCGTTGCAGTGCTTGAACCAGGCCTGTAATATATTTCACGAATTTTATGCAAGAGTATTCTCACAATAAATTCTGGTGCCAATTGCAGTGACCATATTTTTGAAATGGACAGTAACAAAAACCTAAGCAGGCCGTCGTGATTAGGCATAACATAATTATATGGCTAATATATTGTACTGTCAGCCAGAACTTGACATTTTCATTACAATTTCCACGACGATTTGGCATCATTTTCAATAATTGTATTCAGATGCTCCCCATTTTGCTTTCTATGCCAAATTGATCTATGCATGTAGGGTATCTGTGACACTGAAAAAAGAGATTTCTCACTTATATCGGCACAAAAAGAATCAATACAGAGAGAGTTGAGACGAAAGCGGTTAAGACCAATAATTATTCACTGCAGCCCCACTTTTCCGAATATCAGTGATATGCACTGATATGTAGAATACTCTTGACATATGTCAACAAGAACAGGTCATGTGTGTGCTTTTTTTCTCCCCTTTTTCTCCCCTAACCATTCGACTTCTGATCAGGTGGTATCCACTTGATATTCCATCCCGTTGGGATTGCCCCACTTTCCTCAACAAACTTGATGTTGCCGCAATTATCTACGAATTATATTCTTTCCATTGATCTTATCATCATTACTATCATTATTACAACACTTTCGTCCAACCGCTGATTCCGCCAGGTAATGACAGGTGCCGGATTCCCAACCACCTAATTCGGCCATCCACAATTAAACGCCACCAATACGAATTAACTAGTAGGATGACCTACCGTACTACTTCTATCAAAACAACAAAACGTTTCTTTTCATACGTCCTTCGGTGACGAATGCTCCGATAATACTTGCACTCTTTCCTGCCAAGCAGCCTACTTCTGCTAATTACTCGCAAATCCACTATATTTTGGCAATGGTCAACAATTCATGGTTGCGTGATGTTGCACCGCACGCGTAATTTCACGCGCTGCTTCACACCAAAATGAATCCGTCACGCCACCTGGAAATTCTTAAAAGCACCTCTAATTGAAACCAATTATTATAACCACGATCTTTCACAAATATTTTGGGTGTTTTCAGGCACCTGAGCCATACCTATTACAAGAGGAAGAAGAGACAGGACGAGTACGGTTCCCTACTGCAATTGCTGGACATGATGAAAGATGAGGAGCTGGACTTGTCCCCAACTGAGTTGGGGATGCCCATGGACGACATCCCTGAAGAACTCATCGAAGACACCCCATCACAGATAGAGGAATTGAAAGATTCGGATGATAAAACTCAGGAGCCATTGATTCCGACCCAACTGATGTCGGAGATTGAGACTTTCTTCACAGTGGTGGCCAGCTATGACCAGAACGATTGCTTGCAGAAAATGGTGTGTGATATCCACGCCCGGCAGGACCAGGAGGACTACAACCCGACTGAATACGAGTTCAACGTCATTGCCGTTTTCAAGTGAGTCGAAAACCGGCCTGGTTGGCCCACAAGGTCGACCAGATGCCATCCTAATAGTTATATTAGGATGATGCATGATAAACACATGTTATAGGGGGGCCATACTCAACTCATTTTTTGATCATTAAGGACCAGGCATAATATGAGCCTAATTTTCGAAATCGTCGCAATATATTTCATTCGATCCTAATCTTTCACGGATCCTTCGTTCCATTATAAAATTATGCCACAGCATACCGGATGTCCTAATTGTGACGACATGCGTCATCGAACATGTTCAAAGACCTTATTCTGCCTGAAGTGCATCAAAGGCCGGTTCTCAACTTCGATTGAACTGTAGTCAGATTACGAGCTTTGTTGATCAACAACAAAAAGGTCAGACGATATTGCACAACGACACTCACTTGACACCGGCAGGGATCTAATCGCCCGTAAATATCAGCTATACAGACAAGTGCAATAAAACAGTTCTAAATTCCTACTCGTCGCTAGCTACGCGATACATTCAGGGCGTCGAAAAAAGTTAGAAGAAAAAAAAAAGTATGAGAAGTTCACGGTTGGTTATCAGGACGGAGGGATGCAATATTTTTCCACGCCATTTCCCGACCATGAACTTCTCTAAATGCCTACAAAAAATAGTGTGCCAACTATCATCTTCGTCATTAAGTCGTTGCTAGGCGCGTGACACGCCGCAAATTCTAAGAATTCGGAGAGAAAGTTCAGTAGCAACTTGGGGAAATCGGGCGTAGCTCTTCCGGTTCTAGACAGGAGTCGTTTGACACATCGGACTTGCCAGCACAACTTCCAGGGCGATTAATCCTCAGAATCAGAGCATGTATAAGAAAACGTAACATTATGTTCCAGTTGCCCGCGGAAAAACTACAAAAAAAGAAGCATTAGATTGACCCAGTCCCTTAATTCAGTCAGTAGCTACTTAACTAACGCCACAAGTTTTAATATTAATTCTCTACCTTGTTTGTCACTCCTTTGACCAAGCGCATCCTTAATTAGCGGCCAATTACACCAGAATTCTCAAACGTAAAAATACACCGTAAGGGACAAGTAACGGGCAGCATGTTACGATGCCAAAAAGCAAATCCCATCACACGTTTTGCTCCTATGGAATAATTACGGCCCACACGGTGGAACTAAGCGCATTCAGATTGCATCAGAGGATTGGCAGAATTTCCCCAACTTTCTTCCCGGATCCTTAAAGATACAATATGGCGCGTATTCACTCTACCCTTGACTACAGGTCCCCGCCAACGCACATCAAGACTTACTTTCACCAGCGACTGTAGTTGCCACCCCACACCCGTATGTACCTGACGTGAAAGTGCTTATTGGAACCGGTACCTCCTATTCATAAGTATTTTTCCTTCGCACCATACCGCTACGCATTCACGCAACTAATTTCTGGCACCTATTAATGCTAAAATATAATTCTGCTCATATTATACATATCAACTTGAACGTTTGTTCCGGCAACAGATTAAATATATTAAAAAATTCAAAATATTTATTTTAAAAACCGGAATGAAATGTTAGCATAGATAAAACTCACAAATTAAGCGAATGTGAAAAGTGGTTAGGATCAGACGGAGAAAGAAGAGAAAGAGACGGGGGGGAAAAAAAGTTGCAGCAGCATCTTGCAAGGCATGTTCTTTCGTGAAAGTGGAGTGAGGTTAGAAACAAATTCATGAACTAGAAACGATTCTCGTACTGAATGTCACAGTTTTTGGGAAGGACGTCGCGTCGGAAGAGACCGGCTTCTATTGTGGAAAATTTCATGGGTGGAGAAATTACAGGGGATGGCATTAATTAGATTCGGTGTGCGCTAACTGTTGCGATGACACTTTACGACTGGAGATGTCGTTAGGCATTATAACACAGGTATTAGAGAAACTGGATGCAAAAGAGACGCTCTGAGATTGTTTAACTTTCATTTGTTAAGGACCTATCAACCAAAGGTCCATTCGAGTGGGTTTTAAAAATTATCGAGTGTATACCAAGTGAAACCTGTCTATGCAGTGTAATGATCCCTGAACAGGGTGGAAACTTGTCTATGATGTTGTTGTTGTTATAGGCCAATTGTTTGAAAAAATACACACCGCCTTCTCAATTTCCAGGCTCCTAAATGCAGTGCTTCCATTCAACCTACGTGACAAGACTTACAACTACAGGCTAGCTGCCAATTTGGGAGAGAACAGTCGCGAACCGGATATGTGCAAATCCGCCTATACGTCATGCACCTATGACACCCCGAGCATACTCAAAATGGCAGCCACGGTCAAAAGTAAGGAAGAAACTTGACCTCCAGCTGCCTCATCGCACATCACCTAGACGTCGTGCGTCACTATCAGCAGCAACTAGTCCACGTCTGTGTCGTTGATCGTCAATATAATAATAGTGCTCAAGCATGTGGCCAAAATGAACCCACTCTACGTATACAGTAGTTCCTGTGACGTCCGCCGCAGCCCTCGGATCACTTGCACACACAAAAATAAGGTGGCCATAACGCACTCGTCAAAACCTCATTGTTGTTATGAACTCGGTCTTTGCCATGCAGTGGACAGGAAGTGGCAAAGGACACTAATTGGAACTCTAATTGTAAGGAAAAGAACTGGATCCCGTCTTCCTTATCAAGAGATCGTCTTCAAGACCCGACAAACCTAATGGGCATTCCATCTTCAGGTGTTTTATTCAAACCGGCTTGCGTCAGTGTTTTTTTTTTTTAGTCAACACGTAAATGGGTATACCATGGAGGTTCGGAGAATAAATGGTCGCATTTACGGGCCGTTCTCAAGAGACGTTGCATCCCGTTGGCGTACATGTATATTCAAAATTACCGCCTCTATGTGATTCAAGATGTCAGTCCTCATCTGGTCCTCATGTCATTCGAAGCGCGATTTTTGAAATATTTCCTACACCTCGATTGGCTCGTGAATCCAAACCGACGTCAAAAGTATATGTTGATCGTTGACGGTACTTGGTGCAAAGATTCCGGAGATTACGAAGCCGAGTAAATGACTTAAGAACACAGGCGCAAGCTGCTCTAAGTTACATTCGGATGTTCCTATGTTTGACATGTGCGCCTAGGAGTTGCCAAAATAATACTTCGGTGTTTGAAATCACTTTTGTTACTTTTATGTTCGTTTTGAACATTGTTGTGTTGACAGATTTATTTATTGTTCATATATTGTTACGTTTTTATCTTAGTACAGTTATTTTGTTACGTTGATTCAATATCCCCGTGCGGAAGTGGTTGCAGTTTAACTGCTTGTCAGATATGACAGGTCTATATGCCGAGCTACTTCAATTGGTGCACCTCTCAGTAGGATTTTTTTTACGAGGTATTTCCATGGTGCATTACAGTTTCATATTAAATATCTCCCCGAAAAACATGGTATTCTGATTAATGTTGTTGTTACACCTGATTTATTACCACAATTTTGTTGTTAATAAATGCTCGTGACTGTGTACGAAAATGATGGGAGTACAAAATAAATATCACTGTTAAATGCTATTTACTGTGGCGACAATTTCGCCATTTCATTATTTCGGAAACCAGAGAAGGGTACTGCTGTCAGGAGCCTTTCTCAGCTGACATTGTTGAAAGTCATTGATGTCCATTGGGATGTCAGTACCACCCTCTGGTTGAAGCAGCAATACTTCGATAAAAAGCTGAGAAGAATATCATGATTACATATGTGCTGGAGTTGCACGAACCACGCGCATAATTCCAGTTATTTCATAATATGAACGTAATAATGGCCTGGTGGTCATAAGAAAACTCTTACAAGCATCCCAGCGTTAAATCAAATGCACATACATTATATCTCGTAATGTCAAGCAGAAGCAGCAGATGGTAACCGCGCTAAATTAGCCAACGTCCAATCCAGTTCTTCCAAAAGTATTAAATATTAGCTGACAAGAAAAATATTGGCAGTTATACGGCATCTGTCCAAGGTGATGCCAACTGATTTACTGACCTCTCAGCATGACCAAAATAGGTGAGTAACGCACTGTATTTCAAAATTCAATAATATGGAGAACTATAGTGAAGCTATACGTATAGGTACAACTAACACCATCGTGTACTCTTGGAAAATTCCCGATAATTACATGCATGCTGTGATTGTACCCTTTCTATCCCCGATACCTCCCATTGCACCGACAAAACTAACATTCCAAGTCATTTGGGGCTCGAAATCTAGTCGATGACCTTTCCATGCCAGTCATGGATACCCACAAAACACATCAATTAGGATCGCCCGAAATATATGGTTAAACGAAAATCCTGGATGGCACACGATATCCGAAAGGTGAGAGTGTGCCTGTTACCACCTGTACACAACTATGCGTTACAGGTCCCATCGTGTTGACTGCCCTGCTAATGGTGGTGAGAGACAGTGCATGCGAGAAGAAAGGCTCATCCGCCGGCTACTACCATGTGCACGCCAAGCCATTAGAGAAGCGTCTCTTCAACACGTCCATCAGCGTGGGAGTGCCCCTCTTCTCCTTTACCATCCCCAGGAAAGATCTCTACCACCATGACGACTATCACGATTACCACCACGACCATTACGCTGGAGAAAAAGGCCCCACTTTGGAGTCCATCATATACGCAATCGACCCCTTGAACCAGTTTCTATACGGCCTGGTGGGTTTTGGTCTGGTGGCTCTATTGGCCATCTTCGCCATGTTTGTGGGCAATGACGGCAGTGACGGTAGGGGAGGTCGTGACCTTTACCAGACGCCTCTGTTTGCTCATCACGATAGCTATCAGATACGAGGAATCTTGACTGTGGAGGACGTGGGTCTACATCCGAATCAGTGCTTGCAGAAAACTCTGTGCCAAACAGCACGGCTTCGACACAATTTCATCCTAGGAGTGCTGCTACCATACGTCTTTCAGTAGGTATACTTTGTCTTCTGCTGCTTTTGTCAGCTTATAGGTAGGTGGAAAAGAGCTCTTCAAAGGGAGGAATTCAAACGTATATGGGTCACTCGACCGAAGCCGGAGAAATTGTTACGCCCTCGTCCATGCAAATTATCCGACCGCGAACATTGATAGCTTTTTAAAGTACAGCGTAGGAGGCACGTTCGTGCAATAATAAAATTACGATGAGTAGCCTCAGGGAAGGCCAAGCAGGATTCTATGAGTGGGTAGATTACAACTAAACTTTTACATCTGGTTGAAATGCACGACAAAAAATTACCATTGTATACAATGATATTACAGTATGATGTAATGCATTACACGGCTTGAAGCGAAGTTATTAATAGTTATTAAATTGTCCAGGCACAGGGACTGAGATCTTCAACTGTAGGTGGCTATTACTGAACTATAATATTGTGGATCATATAGTTATATTTGAAGTATTTCTACGGTATCAGTTCGGTTTCAGATATTATGTAGGTTGCACCAAGGATCCACTTCAAAGAACGGCCATTCATTTTTTTAAACCTCAATCTAGTTAGGTACAGTGCAGTGAGTGCCACCTTTTTATGCTAGCATTATAAACAAGTCATAAAACAAGACTAGTTATGGTGATTTGTGCATCTCTAAACACTATTTGGTGCATTTTTCCTTCATAGGATTCCATATCTCGGCTTTAGAATGAGACTAATTAATATCAATCATTGATTTATGACATTTTTAAAATCATCACCGGATACAGTACATTAAATACAGGTAGTACCCATTTTACGCCGGTAATTGGTTCCAGCAAAATGCGTACAAAATTATAATGTAAGTAAATGAGATAGGTTTCAAGATTTCCACAATTTTCCCTCAGACAGTAGCCTACTTAAATTGCTGTTTTTAACGCTGATTATTTGAAACATTTATTGTGCACGTTTAATGGGAGGTTCCAGGTTGAGGGTCATCGGGTTCTGAGGCCTCTTTTCCCTTCTTTTGGCAAGAACTGCAGTAGACGTAGGGTATTTAACAGACACCAGAGAGTGCCGAGACCAACAATACGGTACTGCATTTATCGATAGACCCCTCCCCAAGGCACTATGAAAAAAATAAAAAAGAGCATTTGTGGTCCTGTGTTTGGACTCAGAAGTGTTGCAGTGATGTGTTTATGATCAAACTGTGTTATCGTCAATTTTTTCACAATTTTTCAATTTAAATTTTTTTAAACGTCATTTTCAAACCGGCGTTAATGTGAAACTGCGTAAAACGGGTACTTACTGTACCATAATAAATACGAGATTTTTTCCCGGTTCAATAGTTTCGATTCGATTGCATATTGCAATCAATAACTTTTTCACACTATACAGATCGCGATTTTCTCCGAGATGAGACCCAATGCATATTCGTCTTAAATATCCACTCCTTTTATTTAATTAGATCATTAATGTTGTTTAAAAACCCGTCAAAAATGGCGCATTACATTTTAAAATGTGCATCACGCAATTGCGCCACTTTACATCACAGGCCAACTAATATAACCAGACATGAGCAATTATAAAAAGGAAACTGAATAACTTTGGGCAGTCCAGTTTCCACGGAGTTTTCTCACAATTTCTGCATGATCTTTCCCATGTCAATTTCCCGCCTCAGTTTACCAGGAGCGCATGAATTACCCAATAGTCAAAATGATGTCATCCTTCTCAGGTACGACGCCAAAAAAGACGAATCGTCCATCCCATGTGAGGACCTGCACGAGTGCCTCTTCGACCCTGTGACCCTCATCGAGTATGTCACCGCGTACGTTTCGCACTGGTTTGCATCGAAAGTGCTGATTCCAGATTGACATGTTGTTTCATATCGTGTCACGTGACCAATAAAGGCTCTGTAACATTGTCAGTCAGCAGTATTTGCTGCCCTCTCCCGGGTTGCGACCTCCAGCTTAACATGTAAATGCTTTGTTGACAACTAGACCTGCCGCCACATCCGGCTGCTAATTTAATAGGTAAATAGACAAATTACCTGATGCACAAAACTGTTGGACACCCCGCCCTTCCCGAACCGTTTCGCAGTTGCCCATAGCAGGTGTCAGTGAAAGAGGTATCACTTGTTGACTACCAGACAACAATCCAGATTGCTCAACATGACTAAGGGTAAGATGGCCTTTGAGGATTTTATGCATGTGTTTTAAGAATGCAGGCAATGTTGTTGAAAATCCTGATTGCTGAGCTGATTTTCGGGCTGCATAAGTCAAAATGAATGGCAATACGTACGTTCAATTAAATGGCTGCAACGCAGGGCTGTGCATGAAATGATTCATTACCTTTTTCTAGGTATGCAAGGTCTTCCTATAATGAAGTGAAATAGTGGTTGGCAATATTTTGCCACTAAGCTGCTAATTTTAAAGCAGTTACTTTGGGATAATTACTCTTAGTGATGATTAATAGTGTTAGCTGCTATTAGGTTACATGGAGCCATCCTTTTTAATGCTTGCATCCGGTCGCGAGTCACCGGTCCCGGCTGCCCGGTCGCCTTTCACCGTGCCTGTAGTGCTCTCCGGTGCTGTGAAGGAGAAGGGTCATCTCGCACGCTTTGAAGTTGAAGGCGATTATAATAATAGAGCGCCAGGACTACCAAGGCTCTCCATTATTATAATCGCCTTCAACTTCAAAGCATGCGAGATGACCCTTCTCCTTCGCGGCACCGGAGAGCGCTACAGATGCAGTGAAAGGCGACCGCGACCGGGCAGCTGGGACCAGTGACTCGCGACCAGATGCAGGTGTTGTGGCTTTGGAACATTGCATTTTGGCTGTATTTTCACCCTCCTAACGTGGAAATTAGCAGCGGAGGTGATGTTTTCTCAACACTATAGGCTAAGCAGAATTAGAAAATCAACAAGTTTTCAAAATTCAGGAGGGTAAGAAGAGTTACTTTGGTTGTGAGCATGAGCCTAACCCTTTTTACAGAAACAAATTTATTTCTAATAAAGTCCCACACAATCATGAAACTGACAGCGCTATTAATTCAGGCAGGTAATACAATAACAGAAAACATGTGCCACCAAGTGATCATAAAACAAATGCAAAGATTCATGCAGAGGATGGTTCCAGACAGAATGGTGGTCACATTGAACATCTTATCTACAGCTAGGCTTTTCCCATAGATTCTTGTTTGTATATGTTAATTTGTAATACTGTCCTTGAAAGCAATGCCACAAAAAACACTGAATCATTTCATACACCCCCCTGTGGAGTAATTTACTTGCTGTTTATCCTTTATAGCAGGGGTTCTTAACCTTTTCATGCCTACACACCCCTTTGAAGACAGTTGGTCCTTGTCGCACCCGCTATACCAGGGGTGATTGATTAAGTTCATAGTTAGACTACGTCCAGAGGTGCACCTTGCTCGCACCCCCTCGGGGTGCGGGCACCCCAGGTTAACAACCGCTGCTTTATAGAAAACAGTTTTGAAGAATTGGAATGGTACAGCCAGCACTAGGGACAACACCCGCATCGGTAAGTCCTATTGTACACCAATGTATATGATGTATGGCAGGTTCATCCTTGTTACTGTTGCTAAACAATAATAAAACATAAAGACATGTCAGTCACCTGCAATGGTGTAACCCGTTCTAAGCACTTTGCTCAGAATATATCAAATATATGAGGGCCATTCCAAAACGATTTACACTTTATTTTTTTGCCAGAAATACAGGACACTTGAAAGTCGACAGATAGGCACACATTATTGATAGACTCCTCCTGGAGCCGAATATGCAGGAGTCATGGGTGTGCCAACCTCTCCAGGCCCTCCAAGAACCACTTTTTGGTGGTGCAGCGCACCCACTCCCGGACAACTGCTCACAGTCAACAAACGTCAACAATGTCCTCGAAATGGCATCAACGAAAGGGTTTTTTTTTCATGACTCCAGACAGGTGAAAGTCACTAGGGACCAGGCCGGGGGAGTACAGCAGGTGTGGAAGCACCCAAAGCTAGATCCATGAAAAAAATCCCTTCACCAACACGATATAGAGGACATTATTGATGGTTGTTGACTGCAAGCAGTTGTCCAGGAGTCGGGGCACCGCGCCACCAAAAAGTGGTTTCTGGAGGGCCTGGAGATGCTGCCACACTCATGGTGCCAGTGCATTCGGCTCCAGAAGGATTCTATCAATAATGTGTACCTATATGTCGACCTGCAAGTGTCCTATATTTCTGTCAAAAAAATAAATTGTGAATCATTTTGGTATGGCCCTCGTAATATAATATAATTTGGGTAGTGGGGACCCCCTTTTGAAGTATTGCACAGATGTTCATTTATTTTCGTGTTTACAGTCAGTACATAGTTGTTAGTCGCAACGCCCTGGTCCATGGGCATGGGGGAGGGAGAGGTTCCCAAGGAAAGGAGCTGCTAAGTAGTTTCAAGTTAGGCAATCCTTAAAGCCAAACCTTTTCTCCTGGCCCTGGGCAGAGAAGGAAGTGTGAATCTGCTGGACACATTGGGTGAAAGGGGCAGACCAAACAAAGGTGACGGGGATGGGATTTGAACCCCAGACCTCCCACTTGGCTGGCTAGTAGCATAGCCACCAGACCACTGTGCCCCCCTGACTTTCCTCTGAATCAATTCTGCTTGACATACTCGTAGAACTCTGATGCACATATGATTATACTCTCTATACAGTGTTACTCTGCCAAAGTAAATAGACCAAAGTGTGGCAACAGTAGAAAATTGATGGGTTAATCACTCTTGGCAAAGTAAATAAAATCAGAAGTTGGGTTTCAATGCATTTAGATATTGTTCAAATGATGCAGATTTAAAAAAAAGTTTAAGACCACTTACCATATACGAGGGTCGTCCAATAAGTTCTGAGCCTGATGTTGAAAGACATGTTAGATGGTCAAAATTTTATTACGACTTTTCGACGTAGTCACCTTGAACCAGGATGCATTTGTCCCACTGGTGCTCCAACCTCTGTATTCCGAGTAAAAA